>OX438805.1:610000-1076588 GCA_949316475.1 Hypomecis punctinalis
TGTATTGGATCCCCTTAAATATTAATTTAGTTCTATTTTTAGTATTTGTTGTTATAACGGCAACAGAAATACAGCATCTGTGAAAAGTCAGCTTTCTAGCTATAACGGTTTGAGAGACAGACAGACGGGGAGGCTCCCGTTTTTACCCTTTGGTTACGGAACCCTAAAAAAGGGCAAGTAAGACAAAGTATGTTTCTTTCTTCTAACAAGTTGTAGTTTTTTTTATTTTTTTTATTTATTATTGACAATACTACACTACTACTACATAGAAAGCAATTGGATCATCCACAGACCCTTGAAGGTCTAAAGATAATCCAAGTGCTCAAGCCCACTGCCAGTTGGCAGCGTGCCCAGCATGCTGGCAGCATTGCCACGCTGAATGGCAATGCTTATACGTTGAGCCAAAAAGCCAAAAAGCTTATAGTTGTAGTTTTGCATCACTTAGGTGATATCAGCTTATACCTAATTTCTCTAAATATAACGTTTTAGTTTTCAAATATTACAGCTGTATAATTATGTAATTTGTGTATGAGCCAAATGAAGGTTTAAAATTTTGTATGATACATCAAACAATAATTTTTACATAAAAATGAGAAAACAAAGTTATGAATTGAAATTAGGCTGCACACGTAATTTTCATTACAATCAGTAGCAGTTATGAACTAAAACGCGGACATACACATTGATTTATTTATATTTATCATTCAGGTGTAATTTAAAATTAATCATAATGGTCTGTAGCCACAACAAAAGCTTTCTGTTGGCTTCAAACTTTAACGCGGACAAACCCGTTAACTGCCCAACACCCTGTACAAAATTACTACATTGACGGAATATTTTTTGCAAATTGCTGTAGTAGTATTTCTGGCGCAACATAAATATTTCAACTTTTTAAAGGTTAGGCCTAAAGAGCTCTAGAGTATGTGCAAAAAGAGAACCATCGTGGCGTTACGATGAACTAACAATAAGATTTTAATCAGCAGCCTAGGTACTTGGTAGGCGTGATGACTGATGAAAACCGAATTGGTGTCTACCAAGTATCAAACACTTCTAGTTGTACTAGCAATGACAAAGCAGTGCTGTAAACGTAACAAAATTATTAAAATGGGACACGGGCGACCTCACCTACGACGCTTCTCTTTCTGCACAAACTCTAAAACTATTTTTATTTAAATAACACAATAAATGCTGATCCACGGATTCAAGAAAATGGCAAATACCTAACGGCTTGAAGCCTAATTTTTGTTCCAAAATACTTTTTAGAAAGAGCGGTGACCCTCCAAAATATTTACTCTAAAAGTCGTAAAAATAATGTTTTACGAGCATTAATCTGGAGCGTAAAAAGTCGTGAAGGTTGCGCGCGAGGTAATGGAGTTCCCCTGTAACCCGGCCCTTAAGTGACGCGGGCCGTAGCGTGCCCCTTTAGGGGTAAGGGCTCCTATCTACTGAAAGCGGGTACGTGGTAAAAGAAGAGGGTAGAGCGTGACTAAGTGTAGAGCGTGATTAAAACGTCTTAATTTTAGTTTTACTAGATGAGAACCCGGCTTCGCTCGGGTGAAAGCTGACTCATAATACACACACACACATCATAATTTTACTGTTACTCAATCACCACCTTTACGAAAAGCCCTTCGCTGCATCAATTTTTCACAATTATGACAATGATTACCAAATGCAAGGAGCATAGATGAAGGATAGGTCTTCGCTCCGAGCGAAGCAAAGCAAGGAGTTTAAGCTGATAACAACATGATGTAGGTATCATAAAACAAAACAATGATGAAAGACCGATGAAAGACATTCATTTTAAGAAATAGGTACTTTCGGCATGATGGGTGTAAACAACATCCCAAAGTTATTGCTTAAAATTAAAATTGCTCAAAACTAATTTTTGGCGGGAACGCGGAAAAATCATGTCGCCTCATTGTACTACTATTTTGTTAATCTTGTGTTTTTATTAGTAATGATTAGTGAAATACTTTGATATTTCGTTGATTATGAGCTTATTTACGTGCATAAGTGTAGGCAAATGATATAATGTGACGTATCATGTATTGTTACCAAAACTCCATAGACGTCTCTATTTAGTAAAGTCTCCGCTGCTTTACTGAGGTATGACTTGAACTATGTTTGGACTTGACCGTGACTTTTATGGACTTTAACGTGACTACGACAGGGACTATGTTGATAAAATATTATCAAAAATTATTATAACTTAATACTTGACACTGGCAAATGCACAACAATGCGACGCCAAAACATAAAAGAAGATAATTGGCAGTAGTCAATTATCATGTCATTTGAGTATCAAGATCAGTGATGCCAATTTAGCACATTTTGATCTTGCTTAGCATATTTATTTGCAATTTAGCATACACCTATTATACACATATTTTTGGCATGTAAAATAATTATACAATAAAAGTTTATTACCATGAAAATTTATTTCAGCAATATCGTTTTTAACGCTACCACATTCAAATGCCGAAATTGAACGGGTTTCTTTTAGTCAAATGAATGTATTAAAAACTAAGATACGCAATTATTTGTCGGTAAAAAATTAAAAATGTTATTGCGACTGACAGCCGAGACTTAGCAATGTGCACAGTCTTAAAACATCCAGCTCGCCAGATCACTCTAGGACATCCGAACGCTCAAGGTCGTCCGAAGGTGACGTCTGCGACTTATGTCCGATAGTGTACACGGCTCAGTGTACTTTCATAGTCTATATACCTATCAGTCGCGGCTGTCAGTCGCGTCCGTGAGCCGCGTCCGAGAGCCGCGTCCGATAGTATGTTTCCAGCTTTACGCAGTTCCAGATAATGCACTGCGCTCTGTAGGTACCAAGGAGATCTATACAGTATGAGCAGTGACGCTAGCTCGTCTTCAAGCACTTTAATTGTCGATGAAGACCAAGATACTTACATTTTATTCGATAGCATATAATTAGTTCATAGTCGATTAAAACACATATTTTGTTAATTAACAATAATTTTACTATTTTTGTTCCGTTTCATTTGATATTGAAAAATGTTATCACAATTTTTAGTATATTTATTTTGCCACAATTTTAACACCATTTTAGCATAGTCTTTATTTGTGCTATTGGCAACACTGCTCAAGATATGTCATCCGGTGTCATTATGGGGACCGTGCTATTATTTGTCAACACCATTATAATTTATTAAAATACTCGATAATCCGAATTTTCCGGATATATGTTGTCGACTCGAAATCATTATTTTTTTATGTTTTATCATTCAGATAAAGTTTCGATCGAGTCTACCGTACCCCTTGACGAAATTATTAATATAGATTGTTCTAAATTTCTAGTTTTTTTTTGTTGTAATAACTTTCGCAATTTGAACACATTATTGTTATATACTACGGGACTAATCGCGCACTAAAATTACGAGATAAATAAATACCTAATCATCCCGACGTTTCAACCGAGTGGCATCGATCGTGGTCACGGGTAGGGTTTTATTTTTTTGTCTCACTGCTGATGCAGGCGTAACACCAGTTTTCTTACAATCAGCCCTTAAGTCACACGGACCGTAGCGTGCCTTTTTAGGTGTTAGGGCTTTTTTTTTCAACTGAAAGCGGTAAAAGAACAAGGTAGAGAGTGACTAAATTGTCTATAAATTATCTCATGGTTCTCATCCGCAGTTTTCTGATACAATCACTCACTTCTGATAGAATAGTAATAATGGTTTCCTTGTAACCTGACACTAAAGTGACGCGGGCCATAGCGTGCCCCTTAAGGGGTAAAGGCTCCTTTCTACTGGGAGCGGGTACGCTGTTAAAGAAGATGATGGAGCGTGACTGAGAGTACAACGTGACTAAAGTCTACGAAGCGACGTCTAAGTTATGATTTAATTGTTCTAATTTCCAATTTTCTGTCTCACTGCTGGTGCAAGCGTAATATCAGTTCCCCAGTAGCCCAGCTCTTAAGTGATGCGGGCCGTAGCGTGCGTCTTTAGGGGTAAGGGCTCCTGTCTACTGAAAGCGTGTACGTGGTAGGAGAACAAGATAGAGCGTGACTAAAGCGTCCATATCATGTTCGATATTTCGCAGTTTTCTATCTCACCTCTAAATCCTCTAATGCAAGATTAATCATGGTTCCTTAGAAACAGTTGAAAGCTGGGTGACAACAAAAAAGAGTAGAGCGTGTTTGAGGTGACTATTTTATTAATTAATACTCAAAGATGTATTTCAATGTCGTAAGTGTCGTCAAAAAACAATTTGAACACTTTAACAACTATTAAAATTTCCGTTTAAGCCACGCTTAGTTCTAAATCCGCTTTCAATGTGGCGTAGCCCTTATGAAGGGTTAGGTGTGAGACTTGGGTATCATTTTATGATGGTGTCTTGTAATGTTTTATGCGGCAAGTTCTAGTAATGGTAAGTAAACTCTCTTGAATAGCTACTGACCATCAAAGTAAGAACTCTGAAAACTTTCATCACCTTCAGAGAATCTGTAAAAAGAATTCGCTAATAAGTTTTAGGATCAGGAGAAAATCTGCAAGCGAAATAACAGACATTATTAGAGCGTAACTTTAGGATTAAAATTTAAGTATTTTAGTAAGTAGGTTCTTATTACCTCCAAATAGGTCTTGTAGGTTGTAATTAGCGCTCTGGGGTAATAATGTAGCTAGAAAAGCCCTAGGGTGGTAAGTTATTAAAAAAAAACACTTCTTTCTTTCAAAAAGTTCGCGTACATCTAACCATCATAATGGCAATAGACATCATGCATTCAGCCCAATGACCAAAGAGGTCGCTTTGCTATTCAGCCTTGTCTTCGTGTGAGTATAATAGTCGTCAATTTTAAATTTCGAACACTGAAGCTCAATTGGCTACTAATGTACTATTATTTAGTCGAGTTAAAACTATTTTATTAGGTATATCAAAAAATCTAGACACTTCAGAGTTAAACAACAACAGATTATGGCGAAATCTATTTTAAAACTTTACGCAGAAACATTTTTTGTCAAGTAGTTAAACAACTGAATCAATGAAACACTTGCACTGCGAAATGCAGTGTTGTGTACAGTAGGCGCATAAAAATGGATGACTTATTGCCCTCTGAAGAAAACAAATGACTAATAAAAAAATTTGGCGTTAGGTATTGTTGCGATTTAAGAAAAAAATCGAGCAAAGTAAAGTTCCCGCAAGATCGATACAATATTTCTCACCTTCGAGATCTGTACAACGTTCGTGAACAACGCAGTTGAAGGAAAGAATAATATTCTTCGCAAAAAATGACACCACTTTTTTATTTGATATTTTGCACGAAATGATGTGACACGTACGTTATTATTGATTTATCAGACACAGTTCTGCTGATTTCAATAAATTAAAATGCGACCACCTTGAGATCTTTCCGAAATAAAAAAATATTTTTGAAATCTTTTCACATGTTGGCAAAAATATCGAATAACATACCGCAAAAAAAAATGATATACAGACGAACATAATAACTTCCCCATTTTTGAAAGTCGATGATTAAATGCCAGTTGTGACTTACACCAACAGTAATCGCCAGTCAAGTCATGAAGCATTTAACGTTCCGAAGCAGCTTCAAGCTTGGCTGACCTGGCGGCTCCAAGCTACTGTCAAACCGAGATCGTTTGGGCCTACTCTACATCAAGCGCTTCTGTGGTTTGGTTGCTCTGTCTAGTTTATGGGAGGATGTTTATGATTACAAGGGCTCTATTTTTGAACCTATACAAACTTAAACGTAAATAGTCAAGTATAAACAAGACCGTGAATCAAAGATGTATGTTAGTGCGAAAGGAATTGCGAAGTATTCGATTCCTTTCTATCGGTTCTTTGAGTTCTTTGTCTCTACCGCTTATGATGAAATTAGTACATTTATCAAGTACCTGAACATGTAATCATTTCATCACCACCATTCACAGTTATTTCTCTCACTGAACAATGGACAAATGAAGGTATGGATGAAATGTTCCACTTGCAGTTCCATCTTCCCCAGTCCTTTATCATTCGTGTCCAGATTCGATCCGTCATATTGATGATATCGTCAACCCACCTTGCTGCCGGATGACCCACGCTCTGCTTATCATGTCTAGGTTACAGTAATTATTCAACTCAGTTCAATCATTTCTAAGATGAGATAAAATATCTTACACAGCTATCCCACAATAACAGCGTTATAATAATTTTATCAACCATAGTACGTCTAATGCAAGACATAAGCTTCTACTCCGGATTTTGAATAAGACCAGTTGAAAGCAGATTGAATATCAGCGATCTGTTTTTATTGCCTTTCATAAACGCAATTGTTCTAAATTCTATCATCTATAAGGAGTAAGCTACACACAGCTATAGGTACCTACTTACGTTTATAAAGAGTAAGCTACACACAGCTATAGGTACCTACTAACGTCTATAAAGAGTAAGCTACACACAGCTATAGGTACCTACTAACGTCTATAAAGAGTAAGCTACACACAGCTATAGGTACCTACTAACGTCTATAAAGAGTAAGCTACACACAGCTATAGGTACCTACTAACGTCTATAAAGAGTAAGCTACACACAGCTATAGGTACCTACTAACGTCTATAAAGAGTAAGCTACACACAGCTATAGGTACCTACTAACATCTATAAAGAGTAAGCTACTTACAGCTATAGGTACCTACTAACATCTATAAAGAGTAAGCTACACACAGCTATGGGTACCTACTAACATCTATAAAGAGTAAGCTACACACAGCTATGGGTGCCTACTCACAGTCATACTCATAGTTCACAGCCCTGAGTTAAGAACTGAGATCAGCATATTCGGAAGTGCAAACACGGGGCAAGTTTGCAGCGTATCGAGCACTTTGCCGCCCACCTATGCAACTAAAGTGGGCGCCATAAATTTCTACGTGTAAGTTTAAACGGGGGTCGGGCCATAGAGCGCTGGAAGAATCTGGTGATTTATTGGCAGGAGTATTCGTTTTTGTATTTTGAAAGTTTCGGATAGAAATGATGTATAGTTAGGTATAACAACAATCGTAACGCACGGCATCCAAAAATCAGCCAAGTCGGACTCGCGCATGAAGTGTTCCACACCGTATGGAAGACCCCCAATTGAAGTTTTTTTTTAAATATACTTGTACAACTAAATATATTTTGGGAACATTTTAAGCGTCTACCAGTAGCCGTTATTAATATCGAACAAAAAAAATCAGGTTTCTTATATATTTAAGCCCCCAAATTTTATTTTCTATTTTTCGTATTTGTTGTCATATTGGCAACAGAAATACGTCATCTGTGAAAATTTCAACGTTCTAGCTATCACGGCTCATGAGATAAAGCCTGGTGACAGACAGACGAATAGACAGCGGTGTCTGAGTAATAGGGTCCCGTTTTTACGCTTTGAGTACAGGACCCCAAAAACCAGTTCCAACCTATAGATATCTATCCGAAAAGCTTAAATAGCCTACAATAATAAATTTACTAATATTGGTATGATAAGATCCTCATCATAAGCATAGAGTTAGCTTTAGAAAATAGACTTAATAGATGAGATAGTCAATAATAGTAGACAAAATCACTTGTAGGCAGGCAAGTTTGTGGTCAAACGCAGGTTTATACGCAATAATTAAATATTCTGCAGCCACATCTAGCAACCGCCACGGAGCAGCTCCAACTTCTCCCCCAAGACTTATATTTCTCTATACAGCTGTCAGGGCATCTAATAAAGTGGTCACAGTCGAAGCAAGATTAACAGCGTCTCTTTATTATTGTTTGTGTCGGGCGTATGCTTATTGACTCTGGGGGTTTTAAGGTGAGGTTGCTACAGAGAATTAGGGGGCGTGTGGGATTTGATCACACTGGTATTGTAAATACGGGATTATATATGATGTTTGTAAATTGTATTCTAAATACGAGATTGTGTCTTATGTGTCGTGTCTATATCTGATTACTATTTGACTCTGTAATGTGGTTTTTGGATTTCACAAAATGATTAACTGAAAGATTAACAGTGTCAATTAGAAAACGTTTGGGTTTAGATCACACGGGCACGGGTTTAGATAACGGATCGTGTGCTGAAATGTTGTCATATGCTTCTGATTACTTATTGACAGTAAAATTTAGATGAAAACATCCGATCGAAATATTTACAGCTTGTTGTCTCAAGGTACTTGAAGATCTTTATAGTTTTATACTTGAAATTTCAGACCAAATAAAAAATCAAGACAGAACGTCGTGAACAAACAAGTGAGGTCAGTTTTTTATAAATTTTATACAATACATGCGGTGAGTGCGTCGGTATTGCGACGCCACAGTTCGAATGACGAGCCAAGGCATAGTTTCGTTGTTGCGTGGTTGTGTGTGTAATTGTGTCTATACACGGCGAGGCGTAGTTTTGCCAGCCTCAGTTGTTTGTTTCGCAACATTCTGTTTTGGTTTTTTTATTTGGTCTGAGCTTAAAATCACTTTTTATTAGGACATTTTGGACCATTAAACAAATTTTGATACGGATGAGATACTATCCTACTAATTATAAACGCAAAAGTTTGTGAAGATGGATGTATGGATGTTTGTTATTCTTTCACGCAAAAACTACTGAACGGATTGAGATGAAACTTTGCAATAATATAGCTTATATATCAGAATAACACAAAGGCTATAAATTATAATGATATATTGCGTATGCGGGCGAAGCCGCGGGTAAAAACTAGTTTAAAATAAAGTGATAAAAATTCAAACAATTGCTTTTCATTCAGATTAAAATTGTCAATTTCACAGCCTTTGGTAAGTGATAGATCACAATTGACGCCATAAATAATATGATCAAAGACAGCTCCTCAACTATCACATCAAATTAAACAACAAAAGGTCTCCGGGACGATCAAACGAAATTGTCAATTCATTTCAAGACAAAATTCCATTTCCGCCGCGTATAGAGCCATCGGGGCCTATTACAGTCAGTGCCGCCCCGAGTTATTCTCGAATATCCTCGATATTACAAGAGGAAAACGACAAAGACGTATGCAAATATTGCGTTTCACGTTGTTTGGTGCCTTTACGAGGGCTTGTTTGGGAAATGGACTGTTTTCGCAGTTTCCGGTAGTATGGATATTTATTGGCATATTTGCAGAAGTCATCAGGGCGTTAATGCTTCAAGCGAAAATGTAAAAACTGCGTGAGTTGATTTGCTCTCAATTTGTATCTGTTAGTAACCAGTTAAATAGTAAGTTTAAGTGATGAGTGAACTTACTTTTGAAGCAGATAACTTATGTAATTTACTAACTCCCACTAAATACAATTATTACATAATCTAAAATTACATTTATGTATTTAAAATGTTTCTCTCCTGTAAAAAAATGCAAGACAAGTCGTTACTGTACTTTACTTACTTATACGTACGTTTACTTCAACTGGTAAGTAAACGTACGTTATCATTTTTGTGTCAATGATTATTACTGACGTTTTATCAATACTTCCAATAATGTTATTTTATCATAAATAGAAACATTTATTTATAAATAGGTATCGTAAGTACTTATATAGGTACATGACTGAATTCCATTGTTTCTTGTTATAATATTAAGCTAGAATCACATGCATATAATTTTAGGTTCCAAATAACATAACTAATAAATAGACTCGAGAATTAAAATGTTAAATTCGACCATACTCGAGAATTAAAATGTTAAATGAAAGCCCTTACCATATGGCAATAAAAGTATTTAATAAACTACCAACAAATATTAAAAACGAACCTAAATTTGCTTCATTTAACAAAAAATTAAGAAACTTCTTGTCGGTAAATTGCTTTTATTCTCTAAATGAATACATAGAAGCTACCAGTTACAAAAAATATTACCTACCTATATATATATAAAATATATATATATTTAGTTGATTGTAATGTATATTATAAAAATACGTATGTACCTATTCTCAATACATAAATATTTTCGTTTATTTTATTTTTTACTAACTATAGATAACTTACCAATAAAAAGTGTTTAGTCATAAGTAAGTTTATTTTAAGCTAGTATTATTAAGGTTATTTTAAGAGATGCCTACTTTAAATTATATAAGTTTATTTATATGAGATAATATTATCTATGTTGTACTACAGTGAGCGCCCTGTATTTGCAATGCCCGACAAGGGCAACTAAGTCTTAAGAGCTTTAAAATAATTATAAGACCTAATTGTAAAACACTTAGTAGCAAATAAAGTATATGAATATGAATACACTCATAGGTAGGTACATCATAGTTTTTTCTTATACAAGTAAGGAAAAGTTTTTAAAATCTTTAGTAGGTCTACCCACTTAACTTGTACATTTGCATACTTAATTTTCTTTAAAATTATGAAGTATCGATAAAATATTTGCGTGAGTAACGAAGTTAAAATCATGTCTCTAACAAGGCGCAGAGTTTTCCAGACAAATAAAACATTTCCTTCAAAACAAAAAGAACAAATAAGTATCTCAATCCAAAGAAAAACAAAATTAGGCTTCGCAGGACGTGTTATCATACTAATAACACAGATGAAAAAGTTTGTAAGTGTGTGTGTGTAAAGGTCTGTGTGTTTAGTTTTAGGTGTATGGGATTTGCATCATTATCATCATCTTTTTTTTAAACAAAAAGGTTTATTTTGGAACAAATATAGAGAAAAAAGTTGAAAGTTCGTATCAGTGTAATAATTATGTTATATTCTAAAGAAAAAATAAAAACAAAATCTGGCCATAAATCCACTTTTTTCTCTCTGTAAGCTGAGATTTACTTGTAAATTACAATTAATTCTTCGGCCAGTAGAGACCTGGCGATACATCTTTTTAACTGAATCTTCATATCTCGCCAATTGACTGCCTCGGTGCCTCAGTGGTTAGTGACCCTAACTTCTGGATAAAAGAGGCGTGGGTTTGATCCCCACCCAGGGCAAACATTTATGTGATGAACATAAGTGTTTGTTCTGTGTCTGCGTGTTATTTAGTCAAGATTCAAGATCATTTATTTGTAAAAACATTTGTTACATTAGTTACTATCTAATTATCAGTATGTACCTATTTAAAAATATGTATATGTAGTATATCAGTCACTGGCAGCCATATCACAAGCTTTGCTTAGTTTGGGGTCAGAGACCGTGTGTAAGATGTCTCCAAGATATTTTTAAAACCTGTTTTAGCATGTGCTAATGAAGTTCTTTTATATGATACCTTAAATGATACGATTTACTCACTTTGAATTTTTGAACCCAAATTTTGTGAATTTTGAAGCCCTATTTTTTGTGATTTAAATAAATATGTACAGTTTTCAGATTTATTTCTATATGTAAATTCTGAGACAATGCTTCTCGCCAAATTTCACAGTTCTATGTCAACGGGAAGTACCCTGTAGGTTTTGATTTTTGAGAGTGTCGATTTGCGGTTTTTACATGCACACGGTTACACACATAAACGGCTCTAACTTTTTGAAACGATAACCGAGAAATTTTTCTTTTACACAACTGCAAGAATTCATCGATATACGTATACAGTTTAAATTTCAACTCGATATCTTTACGCTTTCCGAGATAAAGAGTCTTGACATACACACAGACGGACAGACGGACAACAAAGTGATCCTATAAGGGTTCCGTTTTTTGCTTTTGAGGTACGGAACCCTAAAAATATCCTGTGTACTAAGTTTAGTCGAGATTCGTTGAAAAATGCGACTTGTGTAGGAGAATCAACATACGGACCGACGAAAACAAAATTGCCGTGTTAAAACGAAGACTTTCGCTACGTTCCATCACGGACTTTATGGCAAACATTGCTGGACTTACTACTTGCTTTATGTATAAAGCAACACTTTATATGCCTTGTACGTGGTCTGTGTATGTGGTGTGTGTAAAGTTCCTGTTTGCAGGTCGGTGCGAGCGCGGCCTTATGTGAGCCACGCGGGACAACTTTGTTTAAATTAAATGAAAAGGGAGCAAATGAAAGAATTTATCATTTGGTACGTGAGAGCAATATTGTGCTTGGCTTTAGAGAAGGTTTGTTTAGTTCACGGCTTAGAGTATCTTTTTAGCCGGATCCCGTAATTTTTCTGACATTTCATTCATTCCAAATTTAAAAGCTAGGCTTTTGTATCTAGGTGGAGCGACTTCTAAGTCTGGCAGCCCTCGGCCAGTGTCTTCACCTACAGATTTCATGTTAAGGTGAAGATACTGGCTGAGGACATTATCTTTAATTTGATCTAATAATTCCTGCCCGCGGCTTCTCTTGCAATGTATTTTAGTGTTTGTGTAGACGAACCTTTCACCTTTAAACTATGTACGTACGTGCAAAAAGCCAAGCCGATCCCTCCCTCTTAGTTCATGAAAACGTAACAAACAAAACAACAGATTCAGATTCAGATTCAGATTTTTATTTAATAACAGATATATGTTACACGTCAAACATTACATTAATTATGGCAAAAAACCAAATATGCAAGTAAAATAAAAAAAAAACTAAAATACATCACAAAAAAACTTGGATTAAATTATAATAAATAATAGTGAGCTAACAGAAGATAATCTATTATACTAAATAACTATAGCAATATAAATAATAAATTGTTCAAACAAAAGTATAAAAATTAAAAATGTCAATTGGAAAATTTCAATGCTAGCATATCGTCAAACTTGTAGAATGCCTGTTTGATAAGCCAGTGTTTTAGTTTTCGCTTCAACAAAGACACTTTCACAGTATTACTAGTTTTTCAAAGTATTACTAGTGACGTCACTCACGAGTAAGTATCCGTCCCGCGATTGGCCGGCCCGACACATCCCTACATCTCACGTTTAATTTCTCGGGAACGTCTTTGTTCTCGTTCGTTTACACGTCAAATATTGGTATTCCCCGGAACAAGTGGAACAGATTAAAAATGAGGATCGAGGAAGCTACACTAAATTAGCTTCGGTCCTGTTTGTTCTCGCTTTGTAAACGTTTATTGATTGTTTAAAATTAGAATTGTGAGTATCTCATTATGATTGAGATATTTTGTAAGTGGGATATGTTTTTGTACTTTTTGTGGATATATTTTTCACAGAAAGTCCTGATTTTCTTATTCAATAATAAAATATAATTAATATCTTAATTTGATGACGTTAAATTATTTGGTTTTTGAAACGCATTCTCTACTGAACTCGTTAGGACGTCATACACGTCGTCATAGGACGTCCACTGCTGGACATAGGTCTCCCCTAAAGATCTCCAATAAGACATAGCGGCATCATCGACATCAGTTCATAGCGGCTTGCATCCATCGCGATCCTGGGTGGACGTCCTACGCTGCGCTTGCCGGCACGTGGTCTCCACTCGAGAACTTTTCGTACCCCATCGGTCATCAGTACTCCGAGCTATGTGCCTTGCCCATTGCCATTTCTACTTGACAATCCGCTGGGCTATGTCGGTAACTTTGGTTCTTCTACGGATCTCCTTATTCCTGATTCGATCTCGCAGAGAGACTCCGAGTATAGCCCTCTCCATAGCTCGTTGGCTTATTAAAACGACCCACAGACCACGTTTCTCTGCCATAAGTAATTACTGGCAACATGCATTGGTCAAAAACTTTCGACTTGAGGTACTGAGGTATTTATTTACCTACCAACACCAAAACATAGCTAAGTAAAATCAATCAAGTCTCGAGTGTCTCGAGCCAGCTCCTCCAGCTCTCTTGAAACTCTAGACACCAATCTAGGTCGTTGTCTTGGCTGCAGCCACTCAGCCTTTTGCAAACAGCAAGTCAAACTTTAGACCTTCATTGAATAAACATTCGAAATAAATAAATAAATAAAAATTAGGGGACATTTTACCTCCGCTCTCTAACCCCAAACTAAGCAAAGCTTGTGATGTGTCTGCCAGAGACTGATATACTATATATTTTGAATACATACTTATATAAAAATAATAATAATAAAAAAGCTTTATTTAATTCCACAAAGAATTGATTAGATTAGTTAGTTTATGCAATTTCATCTCCTTCTAATGTGGACCCCCTCAGGGTAAAAGCCTCCCCCAAAGAATTCCATTTATCCTTATCTTTAGCAGTGCTCATCCAGTCTCTTCCTGAAAACGGATACAATCTCGTCCTGCCACCGGGCTCCCGGGCGACCTCTACTTCTCACGCCATGTGGTCCTTTCCATTTTGTGATGTTAATTGTCCATCTATTGTCACCGTATCTCACAACATGGCCAGCCCATCTCCATTTAAGACTTTGAGAGAAGTGCAGAGCATCCTTTACCTTGGTCATTTTCCGAATTTTTATGTTTCTTACTCTATCTCTCAGTTTTATATTTAAACAGCTCATTTCCATACTTATATAGATAGAACTTAAATAACATGCAGACACAGAGCAAACACCTATGTATTTTCATCACTTAAATGTTTGCCCTGGGTGGGAATCGAACCCACGCCACTATAAACTCTGAAATGTTAATTTATTTTTTTGTCTTGTGACATTGTTTACACAATTTAAATTATTGTTATCTCTTGTAATCCGTCTTTTATTGATGTTTGATCAATTTAAGTGAATTTAGTTATGTTGTAGGGACTTGAACTGAAATAAATTGTAAAATAAATAAATAAACAAAGTGCTCATGGAACAGTCTATTGCTTTCGCAACTTCGGGTTGGACCTATGTTTGTTTACACTGATGATCATAGTTATGCCTCTGAAAGTACTTGCACTTTGCACAGCAACACCACGAAGAAACGGTAATGATATAATATCCAACTGTATTGCGTCTTCATACAAATGATCGGAACGCGAATCATACCTACGTGCCTCGGAGTTCGGTACGCTCTCGGTATGCTAGCTAGATGCGGCGCGGGCGCGCCGTAGTTATGACCAAACATGTGAGTTTGTAACTAACAAGCGTGCGATTTACGTTTTTAGGGTTCCTTGTTTTACTACGGAACCCTAAAACCATCAGAATCATTATATTATGTATTTTCATTGGACGCTTCCTCTTCCAGTCACAAAGAATTTCTTTTTCGTAATAAATATAATAATTTCACATCATAATAGATAGAAACTAGAAATGAACTCAAGTACATAGTAAGTAAATAGATAAAATTAAAATACTGAAGGCGGGCAGCCCTAGCACGTGATACGTTCTGCGTGGCTACGTGGTGCTGTAGAGTGTAGGTATACCGGGTTATTTCTAATCAATTAGCATCCTTTTAGGGGCTTATTCTGTACATCAAAACTATGAATTTTTTTCTGTGACTTTTGTCAAAACTAAATAAATAAATTGGTGTTCCATAGAATAATCGTTCACTCGCGACCAAATGCATGGAACATTTTTTTTAGTTTTGACAAAAGTTGTTAGTATTGATGTACAGAATAAGCCTCTAAAAGGATGCTAATTGATTAGAAATAATCCTGTGGATTTCAAGGACTGGGCCGAGTCACAGTACTGTTAGATACCATTACCGTGGTGAAGTAATTTAATTTGTTAACATAATACCTAATAGGTATCACAAAACATTATTGTTATTTATTTTTCAAATCATCAATTAACTCATTCATTCGGATTTAAGAGCACTGCTCTTGTCGGTGGAGCAACTTCCACGTCTTGCGGTCTTCCGCCAGTGTCTTCACCTCCCTGTACCATCAATTAACTATTAATTAAAAATACATATCTTAGTTACTTAGTTTATCGTAGATAAAACGACACGTTTAAAAATGTAACCAGACTGCAATTTGTAACTCGACTGGAGGACCACAAAATGAAAGCCCGAATGCTGTTGTTAATGGCGGCTCTTACAGGAGACGTTGACTAAACTGCAGCTCGGATTAGCCGCGCCCGCCTGACAAATGTATCGGAAATGCATTTTTTACTCCCGTGTAACTTCAACTTTAAGTAGTCTATCGATTGGAAACCTTAACTTCAAGATCATTTGCTCTGTACTGTACCAGACTTTTGAAAAGGCAAACAGTTATTTTGGGACAAACATTTCAAAAATTTAATGTTTTGATTTTATTTTGAGTGCTTTCCACACTAGATTTTATCACAAAGATAACTCTTTGAGCACTTCAAAAATCTGAAGCGAACGCAGGATTTGAACCTGCCCCTTCAGATTACTAGCCCGACGCTCTACTCTCTACGCTCTGGCTCAGTTGGTTAGAGCGTCGGGCTAGTGATCCGAAGGGGCAGGTTCAAATCCTGCGTTCGCTTCAGATTTTGAGATGCTTATCACAAAGATAACTCTTTGAGAATTCAAAAATTCGTAGCATTGCATGACTCTAACCTGCCTCTCTCGGATCTCTAGCCCGACGCTCTCCCAACAGAGCTAATTCGCAGTCCTGACATTGCGCCGAATTTGTAAAGTGTTTATCATTTTAACCAACTTGTAGCATTGGAGTTTTTAAATGTCCACTACTAAATATATATAAGCCTTAGATAAGCCTTGGTGGTCAAGAGGTAGTGACACCCGCCTTACAACGTGAGGTCGTGGGTTCGAATGCCCGGTCCCATACCAATGAGTTCATTGGAATATATGTACGGAATTTCACACCACTGGCTTTTCGGTGAAGGAAAACATCGTGAGGCAACCTGTATACGTCCGTAGAAGAAATTCGATGGCGTATGTGAATCCACCAACCCGCACTGGGCCCGCGTGGTGGATATGGCCCAATCACCCTTCGTGGGTAGGCCTACGTCCTGCAGTGGACTACTAAAAAGGCTGGTACAGTACAGTACTAAATATAGGCTCACCCAAAAATGTTGATTGGGTCATATCCACCACGCTGGCCCACTGCGGGTTGTTGTATTCTCATACGTCGTCGAATTTTTTTACGGACGAACTTTTTGTGACGACAGGTTAACTGAACTCAAAGTTTCTGATCCGTTTGCCTGGGATTGGAATAGATTGCCGGCGTTCTTGTTTCCTGGGTTACTTAAATCTAAATCTTTTCTAATTTGGAAAAAATAGGTATCTTTTACATTTTCTTAAACTGCGTGCATCATCTTCGACCGCGACGACGCTTACCATCAGATGAGTTGGTGGTAATTTTTATCATTGAAATATAAACTTGCATTATACAAGCATTGGTAGTCTTTTTTTCTTATAAAATTATGCTAAAGTCACTGTTCAAAAAATAGCAATGATTAATTTCCCATTTATTGATCATAAAAGTAATTTGAACACCTGAAAATAACTAAATTAGTATTAATACGAATTATTATAAATGTATCACTGATACACTGAACGTAATGATAATGTAATTTGGTTAATTGATGTGAATTAGTTTAATTGATTTATTTATGTAAATAATTTGTTCTCATTGTGTAAATTTTTGTTGGCTATTCAAAAGTGTATCTATGATACCCATTTGTCGAATAAATGAACTATCTATGTTGCATGCATATTGCATAGGAGTCGTCTTTCTCTTCCTTATTTCTTGTCGGGTGCATTGATCACTCTCACTTTACCATCAACGTTGAAATTTAAATTAATTGTTTCTGTTATTGTACTTTCATTGGGCTTGCCAACTTTTTTCAATGCATCTTGAATTTGATCACAGTGCAGCGATAGCTTTGCTAAAGGAAAGACCGGATCTTTATATTGAATTTCTTGCACATAGCATATTTTGCCTCGGTAGGACGATTTGTAAACAACTTCTATTTCTATATCACCCTTAGTTACTGACAGCTCAGCTCTGATTTTTGCTCCTGGTTTTAGTTCAATTTCGACTGCACTTGAGCTTCCAACTGTTACAGACTCCGTGATCTCCTCATTTTTCCCCAGTGTTGTAGAGTAACTTCGAGTTTGTCCAACCGTTGCCGTTGCGTACCATGTTATGCCGGCTACTACTTCCTGTGATTTAAATGCCTCACTGCTTTTCGACCACGATACACTCAGTGAGTTTTCTACAGCATATGTGATGCCTGCATTTGCTTTGATAGTAATGTCTGAAGGGTTATCGAAGTCTTGAGTTAGAAGTATGGCAGGTGCTTTATGGAGACTCTTCACGGTTGCAGATTTGACTGATATAACCTTCTCCGTAGTATTCGTTGGAGAGTACCGATTCAAAAGTTTTCTTAACTCCTCACTTGAAACTGGTTTTATTTCTTCACCAGAATAACTAACTGAATCAGATGCTATTTTGATAGCTATTTTAGATTCTATCTTAGTAAAACTGGTTACTAACAATATTAACACTGCAATTTTCATTTTGAAATTATTTTCTTCACCAATGTTTCACTAATTGGACAAGTAATGTACGTATATGTACGAGTAGAATGTGATGCAATAACTTACAGATTGGCGAATGAGACTTAGTAGACCGTGTTATCGATTTATATATAACTTGCATATAATTAGGTGGATGCTACGATGTAGTTTTAGGGTTCCACAATAATATCTTTACTAAATGTTGGTAAGCATAATTAAAGAAATACTATAAGTTGTTATTTTTTATTGAAATAATTATATATTTCTAGGGTTTCGTACCTAAAATGGAAAAAAGAAACGGAACCCTTATAGAATCACTTTGTTGTCCGTCTATCAGTCAAGATTTCGAGAACACGTGGAGGTTGAATTGAAATTAAGTTCTAGTTCGCTATTCTGTAGTTCCTTGCAGCTGTGTTAAAACTTCTCAGTTATCGTGTGTGTAGTAGCTATTTAGCTAAACATACTAGTTTTAAACCCTATTCAGACCTTAATGGTATTCTCTCCAGTAGTAAGACTGGCTCAGTGGCCCAGTGATTATTGACCCATATTCCTGGGGCATGGCGTGGGTTCGATTTCCACCCAGGACAAGCATCTATGTCCAGGCCCGTACGGGCCCCGTCCGGGCCCGTCGCGTGCACGTCCCGTTCTAATATAAATCATTCCTAACATAGGCGTTTGCTTTGTGAGTATCTAAGTATATATTATTATTAAAATATGTAGGATATAGGTACATATATATGTAGTCTATCGTCTTTATTCTGAGTGTCTACCAGTCTCTGACAGGTATTTCACAAGTTAGGCTTTGTTTGTGCTTAATGACTGTGTGTAAGATGTTCCGTTATATTTATTTATATTTTACTCATTGTCAATATTACTATGTGGTTTTTTAATTTAAGTTCTGTGACTAGCCGACACTTAATTCATAAAATTGTCCAATTTGCCTCCAAACCTTTGCCGTCGAAAGCAAATAAAGCTCTGGCTTAAATAGGTCTTAAAAATAAAATAAAGTCGCTTATTAGCATAAGCATATCGGTAAAGCAAACACTATTTTCAGATAATACATGCACTGGTAGTTTAAAACAATTTTTAGGTTAAAAAATATTTTTTAATTATGACCCCAAACATTCACTTGCGTTTTCACAAAAATATTAATTTGAACACCAAAAAGCAACTAAATTAAAATTGATACGATTATTGCTCAATGTGACATGCTTCAGTTATTATTTGTTAAAATTCAATCGAGCTCAAGAAAGAGCAGAAGCCATCTCTCTGTTACTCATTTCTTACGGTCTGCATTTGTCACTTTCACTTTACCATCTACGTTATAATTTAACTTAACGATTAAGTTAAATTATAACGTAGATGGTAAAGTGATTCTGTGAATGGTCTGTGATTGTTTTCTCAGAATTAATGTAACCAGCTCTTTTAAATGCCTCCTGAATTGAAATAAATCGAAACCCTGACTCTTGTTTAGGATAAATCGGATTAATAGATTCATCGTGATACCAATATTTTACATCGCCTATGTAATACGATTTGTAGACAACTTCAACTTCCATATCACCCTTAGTGGCTGACAGCTCTGAACGGGACAAACCTGGGGGCTCTAAGATGCACGGCACCTCCGCTGAGACCAGGGCTTGCTTAATTATCTCGTTAATGGCGTGGTTTCGTGGCCTTCTTCCAGCACAACGGTTAAAAGGTTATGCGGAGGGCTCGCTTTGAGCATATTAGTCGAATAGGGAACAAGCTTGCTTCTTACCCTGCGGGTAGCAAGGCATTCTGGTCCCTAGCTAAATCAGTCGAAGCGAACTTATGCCGCCCTTCATTGCCTCCGTTGCTGAAACCCAATGGTTCGCTGGCTCATACCGCGGTAGAGAAGGCAAATTTATTTGCATCTCAATTTGCGGAGTCTTCGCGTCTGGACCCCGGTAGTGCGAAACCTCCAACTTTGCCAAACTGTGGCACCTCAATGAGTGAAATACATATCCGGCAAAAGGAGGTTCTCAAAGTTCTCCGCAGTCTAGATGTGAATAAGGCCAGTGGCCCAGATGGTATTCCAGCTATTGTACTAAGGACTTGTGCGCCTGAGCTGTCGCCTGTGTTGACCCGCCTCTTTCGCCTCTCTCTGAAGACGGGTCAAGTGCCCAAATCTTGGAAGCTTGCTAACGTGCAGCCTGTACCCAAAAAAGGTAGCCGTGCTGACCCTGCCAATTACAGACCGATTTCGATCACGTCCATACTTTGCAAGAGTATGGAACGTGTTCTCAACAACAGGCTCCTGGCCTACCTGGAAGCAAATGACCGCCAGTACGGCTTTCGCCGAAACCGGTCTACTGGGGACCTTCTGGCGTACGCCACACACATTTGGAGTGAGGTCATTGAGAAGCACGGGGAGGCGCTGGCTGTCTCCTTGGACATCTCGAAAGCTTTTGATAGGGTCTGGCACGAGAGCCTTGTTGGCAAGCTTCCATCTTACGGCCTGCCTGCTGATTTCTGCACATGGATATCAGATTTCTTGAGGAATCAGTCGATACGAGTTGTCGTTGATGGCTGCTCGTCAGACCAAATGGCTATCAATGCCGGTGTTCCTCAGGGGTCTGTGCTCTCTGCGACACTCTTCCTACTGCATATTAACGACTTGCTAAAGCCTGGTATTTTTGGGTACGCAGACGACAGTACAGTCATGGAGAGCTACACATCCGAAGCAAGAACGAGCGGGGCACAGATCGAGTCACTCAGAGAGGCTATGGTCAAACGGCTCAACTTGAGTCTGGAGGCGGTATCTGACTGGGGTGATGCTAACCTGGTCAAGTTTAATGCCACGAAAACTCAAAGCTGTTTGTTTTCGGCCAAAAAAAAGCCCTTCCAACTGTCTCCTGCTTTCCGTGGTGTATCCGTTCCGGTAACTAACAGTCTGGAACTATTAGGCGTTACGCTATCATCGACTCTCAATTTTGGGTCTTATATAGAGTCAAAAGCCCAATTAGCCTCAAAAAAACTTGGTGTTCTCTCTAAGGTGAGACGGTATTTCACACCTGAGCAACTGCTTAGTCTTTAAAAAGCGCAAGTCAGGTCTTGCGTGGAATACTGCTCTCACCTTTGGGATGGCTCTGCCAAATACCAGTTGGAGGCTTTGGAGTCCATTGAAAGGCGAGCCAGGAGGCTGATAGGCAACGAAACCTTGACTGAGTCGAAGCTGCAAAGTCTTGAGCATCGACGTAGGGTGGCGTGTCTGTCTGCCTACTATCGGATACACTTCGGTGAGTGCGCCCAGGAGTTGCACGATCTAGTCCCACCTGCCCCTTTCTTCTATCGTACGGCTAGACAGACGCGACCAAAGCGCCACCCTTTTATGGTGGACATCCCACGCGTTAGAATAAAGCGTTTTGAGTCCACATTCCTCATACGAACTGCCAGAATGTGGAACGCTTTGCCTAAGTCTGTCTTTCCGTTAAAGTACAATGTAGGTGTCTTCAAATCTCGAGTAAATAGGTATCTTCTAGGTAAGCGTGCTACATCCTAGACCGCATATCTGCTTTACATCAGGCAGTGTGTAGTCAAACGCAAATCTATTTGAAATAAAAAAAAAAAAAAAAAAAAAAACAACGAACGCAGCTCAAGCCGTGTCTACCGGTTGGTTCGACCTGTGCACCGCAAATACATATGTGCGGTTGCACAGAGCGCAACCGAGGCGCAGTTCCACAGCCATCCTCACAGAGTCGTCGTCTAGCAGCGTGCCCATCTGAGGTGACTGTAAGGCATGCAGCCAGGCGCCCGACTCCGGCTTAGTGGCAGCGTCATGACTCCAGCAACTAGGGGCCGCTGTCGCTAGCTGATGGAGAAACCAGCGGCCTTATTTTGTAAGCGCTCTGACGTTCGGCTTCGCTTTTCTCTGCTCGCGCCAGTTACTCACGCCGCGAGAGCGAGCGGGAGGAAAAGCGAAGCCGAACGCCAGAGCGCTTACAAAATAAGGCCCCAGTTCCTTGAGGTGCTCGGGACGCAATCCATCGAGGCCCGATGCGGAACCTCGCAGAAATGACTGTAGAGCACCCATAACATCCTCAGCCTTCTCTTTGAGACTGGGTGGAGAAAATTCGGGATCTGGTGACATATAAGGAGGGTTACAACAAATAAAATAAAGAAATCCGAACCCTTTACAAAGTTTAACGATTTGTAATATTTGATTTACGACGGAATACTTATGTGTTTTTTTACGAAACTCTCCATGGGCCGAACTGACTGCACTTATCTGATTTTTTTTATCTTTTTAAAAGGGTACCAAGATTAATTAATTATACTGTGATGATTGATTACTATATGATAGCGTAAATGCTTAACAGAATCCTTTGCACGTTCCAGAAACTCACATTTGCACTTGGTTGGGTTATCAAGGTTTACTTAGAAAATAGGGTCAAAATATAATCATTAATATTGTTTATTACGCGATGCTGTCTGATAATATTTAATTAATGTCATCGTTTGTGCACGTGTTTCTAAAGATAAGACACTTGCTGAGTCCGCCTTGGGAAGAAACCACTAAAAGTAGATAGACATTGTTGTATTAGATATAATTTGGGACTGAGAGGTGAATACATAGCATTATGAACAAACTTCACTACATAACTAACCCCGAAATAGTGAAATAAAACAACGGGTTACTTTCCGGGAGTGCCGGCAGATGTAAAAACTTGAACATATAAAGTACTATCATATATGTGGTAGAATACAATAACACACACGCATAATCGCGCAAGCGTCCTGCGCCGTTCAGGAGCAGGCATTTATTTTCGCCGCGCCGGGCCGTAGAAAGAGAGGTGGATATTACTTCCTCTCCTACGCCGCGCCGGCGGTCTACTCTCCCTCCGCCTTACGAATTTTTGATCAGTTCACGTGTCCTGACGCGAGTTTAACATTTTTTACCCACCCCAAAAAGTACACAACGCCGATAAAGAAGTTTTCACTTCAAAAACCGGACAAGTGCGAGTCAGGCTCGCACATCGAGGGTTCCGTACTTACATATTGTTAAAATAATTAAAAACCTGTTTTAGCATGTGCTAATGAAGTTATTTTATATGATACCTTACATGATATTATTTACTCACTTTGAATTTTGAACCCATATTTTGTGAATTTTGAAGCCCTATTTTTATGTGATTTTAATAAAAATGTACAGTTTTCAGATTTATTCCTATATGTGTACTCTGAGACAATGCTTTTCGCCAAATTTTATAGTTCTATGTCAACGGGATGTACCCTGTAGGTTTTGATTTTTGTGAGCGTTGAAATATGCGTTTTTTTATGACATAAAGGCTCCAACTTTTTTATACGGTAACTGAGAAGCTTTTTTTTTACACAACTGCAAGAATTCATAGGTTTACGTGTATAGTTTAACTCGATATCTTTACGCGCTCCCGAGATAAAAAGTCTTGACATACACACAGACGGACAGACGGACAGACGGACAACAAAGTGATCCTATAAGGGTTCCGTTTTTTCCTTTTGAGGTACGGAACCCTAAAAATTAGCTGTTCCAGATATTTTCTTGGTTTATTTCGCTTACTTTTTTTGAGATTGGTCTCATAGTTAATTTGATCGATCATAATGATGAACAATGACACACAAAAATATTTTCGTCATTTTTTATATTCTGTACCAGCTTTTTTAAAAGTCTACTGCAGGACGTGTCATCCTTCGTGGGAAGGCCACCCACGAACGGTGATTGGGCCACATCCACCACGCTGGCCTAGTGCGGTTTGGTGGATTCACACACGCCATCGAATTTCTTCTACGGACATAAATGTAGGTTGGCTTTCGATGTTTTCCTTCACCGAAAAGCCAGTGGTGTGAAATTCCGTAAATAAGTTCCAAAGAAACTCATTGGTCACGGGACCGGGATTTGATCCCTCGACCATCAGAATGACAGGCCAGCGTTACAACCACTAAACCACCACGACACGGCACCACACTTTACATTCTCCGTAGGTAGAAAAAAAAGATGAAGCTAAAAATTAAGATACTCGTATTTTCACTTCATTGAAACCGTGCGAGAATGTAACAGATAAGGAAAATATTTTGCCGGTTTTATTTATTTAATTCAAAATATTCGCGTTTTAAGTTATAAACGTTCCTACAATATTTTTAACATCAACACCATATCCTCCGATAAAACATTTCCGAGAGAGACCGAGCTACAGAGCGTCGCTAATTTCATTAAAAACTACGCAACGCTGCAGGTATCCACTTTTGTTGGAAATTATTCTACTTAGCTCTAAAATTTTAAGGTTCCGTGTTCATTTTCTGAATAATATTCTCGTTTGAAACACCGACTGAATATAATATACAGAAAATCTACCTATTTTGTCCGAGTTTAAGCGCCCTCTCATTTGTTCCAATTTGGTTAGAATCAACCGCCAAAACAATTGAGCGTAACATAAACGCACACAGTCGCTTCACATTATAACAGTACTAGCTTTTAACCCCGGATTCGCGCGCGACACATTTTGATTTTTAAGCTTTCCCAAAAGTTTTCTTGTATAATAATCGGTTTTTATGCATTTTTAACGCTATTTCGTGGTGATCAAGTCGTAGGGTGTTTTTCCTTCTTGGATGGTCTGCAGCCAATGTCACCTATCATCCATTAACGATTTTCCTGTCTATATTAGACATGGATATGGATAAGTTGGTATGCTAACAAAATTGTTTTGTCTATCCTACGGGAACTACGAGTTTATTTCGGGATAATAAGTAGCCTATATGTCTCTTTCCATCTTTTTTTAAACTATGTCTGTGCCTAAAATCAAGTTAATCCGTTGCTCCGTTGCTGCGTGAAAGAGAAACAAACCAACAAATCAACAAACACACTGTTGGATTTATAATATTGGTAAGGATTATTCACTACCATGGAAAAAAAGCGATTCCATAAGAGCTATTATTAAATACTGTTGAGTATTTTGTTTACACAAAACTTAATATTGTTTAGAAGCGGTCGCGTGAGATCTGACCATCCAACCGTACATTGGTATATTCGACGTTGGATGTTAGATGTTGAGTCTGATTTGGTCGGCTTTAACCAAATCAGAATGTATAAGAGGGTTTTTAGTACACAGGAGAAATGATTAAAGTCGAAACTATTAGTAGTGTGATAAAATTCAAAAAGGGTTATCAAAATGTCCTTATTATGCGTCATGTTCTAAATAATTTATTGGTTAATTACATGAGGTACCAGGTACTAATCCAAATGGAATAAATAAAAAGAAAATTAATTTCACAACACCAGCGTATTACGGGAAAATTTAAATTTTGAAATTTAGTTATACCAAAATGTAGAGCCTCTGAATACTGAACTTAAAATGTCTCTATCTATAGAGGCCTATGTATGAACTAATTTATGTGCCAATATTACGACAGAACTGTAACTTTTATGAATCTCGATATTTATTTTTTGATTTTTGTTAGATTTTCGCGACTGCCAAAGAAGGATATTTACGCATTATTTGTTTGTGAAGCAAAACGTATTAAAATGCGCTTGCCGATACGCAGTTTCTATCTAAAACCATTAATCATCCATTCTAAGAACTATGTGCTTTGCCCACTGCCACTCAAACTTACTAATTCGCTAGGTTATATCGGTGACTTTGGTTCTTCTGCAAATTTTCTCATTCCTAATTTGATCTTGCAGAGAGATTTCGAAGACAGGCCTGTCCAATGTCCATATATAGTTACTTTGAGATTTTTGCACACTATTTTTATGCTAAGACGTATTATAAAATAATAATAACATACAGAACCATCCAGTAGCAAATTATGCGCCAAAAGGTTTTGTCAGTGAGTCAAAAACAAAAGTTTCCGCTTAGCAACTGGAAAGTTACGTCGCGCTTGTCGCCAAGTATTGTGCTCCATATTTATTTACTAACTTTGCTCATTACGGCGGACGTCCCGTTTATAATTTTTATTTATAAAGCACGCAATTTTTCTTCAAATATGTAAATGCATCTAAAAGTGTTTGGCACGATTTATGAAGTGTTGTTATGCAAAGTGCCTAAAGTCAAAGTGGGACTTTCAGGACTTTCAGAGGTTACCTATAGGAATGTTTCTCTGAACGTCGGATATATATAAAAACATCGTGGTAGATACTTATGTGTAATTATGTCCAAATTTTGCTTCACGACGAACACTGAGTTGCAAACGGATTTGAATTTTAGTACGGAGAACAGCGAGACAATTATAAGCAACCCTTCAAACCGATATTGACTGCAAGAATGCGCTGGATAAGATCCGCTTGCGACCGAGTTTTTAGAAATCCATAGGAGAGGCCTATATTCAGCATTAGACGTTCTACGGCTGATGGATGGATGGACGGATTTTCACTACTAATTTTTGCGATTTAGAGCGTATCGAGCGAACGCCCGTCGGTCGCCGACGCGCTCTGCGAAGGAAGCGATTCTTTATATGGTGAAATTAACGACGACCTGTCCTTAAATAAAATATTGTTATTTTATTTATACTAAAACATGTTAGGAACTTGGTCCAAAAAACGCGTCTTCAAATGGTGAAAATGGTGAAATTAACGAAGGCACGCCCTTAAATAAGATAGGATAATTTTGATTATACCAAAACATGTTGGGAACTTGGGCCATAATCCAAAGTAAATAAGCGTAATGAACAGTCAGCATTTCGTGATGAGATATTTTTAATAAACGGCCGCGGGCCGGCGGAGGCGCTGGCGGCGGCGATCAAATTGCTGAGACGTTTGCGGCGTGTTCTCTATCCGCGAGATTAAATTCAACACGGAGTCGTGGGAATCTCCACGCACTATGCTAGGTTGTGGTAGCGCTGTTAAAGATACTTGTCATGCTACTGTACTCAGTACAGTGGCCGTATTATACCTACCAGGAGGGATAGCTTGGTAGGGATAAGTGTACCAGCCGGTATTGTGTTCGCATTCTGACGTTCATCTTCGCTTTTCCTCTCGCTCGCGTGGCGCTAGTAACTGGCGCAAGCAGGAGAAAAAGCGAAGCTGAACGTCTGAACGCGTATAGGTACAATTATAACCCTTGTTTTGTTCTGGATTTTTGATAGCGCAGGTAACAGCAACTGCTGCGTAAGCAATGTTATTAATGATAATGATTAAAACGGATGAATTGTTGTTATATTTTTGTATACTTTCATAGGATGTAGATGTACGAAGTTATATATAACAAATATAAGGCCTACCAGAACAAATTAAAGGACATAAAAGGGCAATTAGGCTATCCACCTACCACGTTATTTATTTACTTTAAGATAATGTATAATGTAGGTATTTTTTTTTCATTTATATTACTAAGTAACCCGTAACCGTAAAAATATTTTAATTATTTCTGCAGGCGTTGATATTTTCATCAATTTTCGTGAATATCGTTCTAATACTAGTGAAACTACTCAGTAGAAATATGTATTTTCTAGATCATTTTAGGATGTTAATCAGGTAACATCGGAGCAAAAATCATAGAGACGAATTGAGAACATCAAAATAAAATCGTGACGTCACTCCCCTCAGTGCGTGATCCAAAATCTCCCAGCGACAAGCGTCGACATCCGTCAGTGTCGCGCGACAAACGACAGCAATTAACATTCCCGCCGTTGTTGTACCGAGCACTTGTCTCACTTGTTATGCGCTTTAACATAACGGTAATCTGCTCGTGTAGCATGGCTGATTATAATGGCTAAGATTTCGCGAGCATCCGGTTTCAAGTCGCTCGCTGGCAATAAGTTCAAGTCACAACAGTGGGAATGACTTATTCCAACCGACGTCAAAAAAGGAAGTTCTCAATTCGATTGAATATTTTTTTTGTATGTCCCTACGTATATAGCCGTGATAGTCAAGATGTAGTGACACCCGCCTCACAATCGTGAGTTCGTGGGTTCAAACTCCCGATCCCGTACCAATGAGTTCTTTGGATTTTATGTACGGAATTTCACACCACTGGCTTTACGGTGAAGGAAAAATCGTGAGGTAACCTGCATACGTCCGTAGAAGAAATTCGATGGCGTATGTGAATCTTTGCCAGGTGGCGGATGGAAGACAATAAGATACTAGAGTCTCACTCTCAATGTGTAATGTCTCATTTATTAAAGAATAACAACAGCTTATATACTAAACCATATCTATGAGGTATGCGCTATATATCACGTAAAACATCTAACTCACGTCTAGTTACGTCGTGCTATATCTAACACATTCCAACGAGCTGCAACAGTACTTCCCCCTTGGAAAAAAAAATGTAATATATACAAACAATTATTACCTAAAAATATTCGAACCAAAATTAACAAAAATCCTATTAATCATGTTGCAGCGACCTTGCTTACGTCTGTTTACATTTGCAGTTTATAGTTTGCTTGCATCAGCTAAAATTGAAACTACTGGCTTAGTCAGCTCGGCAGCCTACAGGCACGTACTTATAATTGTTTCACGTAGGTACATTCACTGATGAACTTGACATAACTCTATTAATATATTATAAAAATTCCGCATAGTTACACATTATTCTTCAAATCGGCTGAATTTCTTTGATCACGTAAATCGATTCGCAGTATGACGCTACTCGAAATGTGATTACATAGCTCTGACTAAGCAAATACATACTTTCTATCTGTGATCTAATTACCTACTAAAACACTACTAAAGTTTGTAAACAATCTAAATATAACGATATAAATTACATGCCTATAGTTAAAAAACAAAAAATACTTTACACAATTCGCACAAAATTACTATCACCTATATAATCTTAATGAACTTGGACTTCGACCTTATGGGCAGCACACAATTTTGATCTAAATTCAGGTTCCTATGTCACTATTTTCACTGAATTTTCACGAAAGACTAAAACAATGTTGTCACAACACACTTTTTCCGTAATCTCTGAATATTTCAAATATATCTTCGTGCGTTCGCAGCTTCAGCCATATTTCCCATATCACTAATCTCTATATAATTATATATATAACCGACCAGTCGTTTGGCAATGGAAACGTGTCTGGGCAAATCCTCCAGTACCACGCAATTTTCCGCCACCTTCGATTTGTCCTCGTTCGGTGGTGCCAACTTCGAAAAAATACTTGCAGATCCAACCTGTATTATCGGCGGCAGCATTGGCATCTCAAGTTCCTGTGGTCCTATATTCGGCTGCTGGCGACTGCTGATTCAATTTCATCAATTCACTCGTAAACAAAATACCGAGGGTTATTCGCGTTTCATTGCTGCTACAGAACCCTGGGTTTGACGTTCTTTCATAACTTCAAAAATAGTGTGACAAAGTGCTTCTCGTCGACCATGTGATTTTTGCTGTTGTCTGTACATCTTTCTTGCTGAATTATGCGTACTTGTCGTGTTTCTCTGACGCGAAGTTGAGTCCACATCTTTAAACTCTCGAAAAAACTTCCATAGGTTTTACTTGTCGTTGGCCAGGTGTCGATGGTTGATGGTGTGGGGGTGCCGGTCTGACGTCATCCAGCGGATTTATCGTCAACCCCCCAAATCTTCTTGCTTGTTCACTACATTGCGCGACACTCGGGTAGGGGTCACCACTTTGCCGGTATGGCAGTGGGGCCCCCACTGATACTGCACGTCGGGCACTCGGGGTCACCAATTTGCCAGGTGGCGGATGGAAGACAATAAGATACTAGAGTCTCACTCTCAATGTGTAATGTGTCATTTATTAAAGAATAACAACAGCTTATATACTAAACCATATCTATGAGGTATGCGCTATATATCACGTAAAACATCTAACTCACGTCTAGTTACGTCGTGCTATATCTAACACATTCCAACGAGCTGCAACAAATCCACCAACCCGCACTGGGCCAGCGTGTTGCCATATTATACGATCACTCCGTCAATTATGAACCGATTTTGATTATTATAACTACGTAACATTTTGTGTAGGCACCTCCTGTTAAATATATTTATTTTTCTTTCTAATATGGAAAAGTCACTGTTGAACTGCTGAGAAAAGTTGATTCCTCCTTTTTCCCAACATTACATTTCATTTTTACGTTCTATAAGCTGAATCAAACTTAATACAACTTACGTTATTAATAAAACGATTATTAATATTAAATGCATTTTTTACATATTTTATTTAATTAATAATCGTTTTATTAATAACGTAAGCTGCATTAAGTTTCATTCAGCTTATAGAACGTGAAAATGAAATGTAATGTTGGGAAAAAGGAGGAATCAACTTTTCTCAGCAGTTCAACAGTGACTTTTCCATATATTACCCCATTAGGGGTCTATAAAATTAGCTACAAGCTGCGCAACTTCCCGCTGCATATCTATGAATTTGCTAATGTGTGACGAGTTGACGACTCGACTCGTATATACAGGTACCATTAAGTTCGGTTCGGCCTAAGTATACCAGCTTTCCCGAAATGCACTAAAATTGTGACTCTCGCTCTATTAGCATTCTTTGCCTTCTTTTGTCATCGGTTATCCATTGTCAAGCTATATTATTTGTCGTTTTTATTGTGTCCATATTTAGAAACCTATGCTGGTATTGCAAGCCACATGATCCACCAATCAACTTGTTATTTAAAGCCTCCGTAAAAAATCGAATAAATTCGTCTAAATAAATTTCTAGTTTACCAAATTATCTCCCGACCAAAATCACTCGCTGTAACTCAGTTCCTCCTCATAATATATTACGAATGTTAAAATTACTTCATCCTAATTCTCAAACCGTAGACCTCTTACCCCAACATGTATAATATAAACGTATTCATTAGGAGCATCGTCATTAAGACGAATTAAATTATAAATCCTTGGAACATCAGAACAGCACTTAAAATCTCAGCAGCTAAGAGTGTAATAAGGACAGGGTCATAGGGGCAAAACTTGTGTAAGTCATGAAAATAACTTGAGTAAGTTTTGCCAAAAAACTTAAATGTGATCACTTCATTAAAACTCTTGTGAGAAATCATTACACTAAATAGAACATTGGTTTAAACTCACGTATGATATCGCGGCCGGGGCGCTGGGAACCCGACCGGTTTCGGGGTTATCAGTACTCTTCCATCAGGGAATACGCGCGCTCCCGTCTACTGGCGCACGCGTACATACCGTACGTACAGCGCCCCGGCTGCGATATCATAGGTGAGTAAAAACCGGTGTTTTATTTATTATAACTTAAATGTGGACAAAAAAATCAAAAGATCTATGATCAAAGTTACTTTGTACTTTGAATTGTACATTCACATCGGTGAGAGAATAATCTTAATTCCTTGCTAAAGTTTTTCCGAAAGTATGTTTGTTAGTTTGTTACTCTTTCCCGTTAATAATTTCAACAAATCAACGGATATATTTGATTTACGAGTAGATAAAAAATAGTGAAAGACTGAACAGTGACATATACTACTTTTTATGCAGGAAAAATAACAGGTTCCTATGGTACAGATAAAAATTAAAGAAACGCCTCGGGGAAAAACTGGTTATATTTTACATTCATTATGTATTCAAGTGCCCATGTCTTATTATTATTATTATCTATGCAAGTTTCATGATGACATTATTATTTGTCAAAAATGTATTTAGAAATTAGACAGATGGCACTGCAAGAGAGAGGCCCAGCAGTGGGATAAAGAAGGCTGCGGATGATTATGATTATGAGTTCACATAGACTGACTGACGCGTAAACAGAAAACTCTTTTTTTTATCATTAATTTTAATAAATAGTATCCTTAAAGCTGAGGCCCTGTAAATTTGTCCTTAATACATCATTTTCGACAAGCTAGGAGGTTTATTATAAACTATAATGTACGGGGATCCGAGACCCTCGAGGTGCTTGGAACTCATAAACGGAACACATTAACTGAAGTTATGGTGAGAACCGAGATAAGGCGCTGGCTAGCTTATTATTATGAGATAAATATTGGAATATTTATATCTTTAGACAGACGGTACATACATAAATTAAATTAGAAAGAAAATAAGTTTAAAGTAGATAATTATAGTTATAAGTGGTAATGGGAAAGTACTTTTTAAGCTATATGAATTTTTAACATTATCTTTTCGCTGATTTCGAGGTAGTTCGAACCATGAAAATTATTCATCATGATGAGTATGTCTTCTTTTCGCAATCCACTTTGCACTTTGCAAAGCAACAGTCTTTACAATATGTTTGTCTACCGGTGTCGGAGCCTTAAGTGGTGACATCTATTGCAAATTTTGAATAACTTTTACTGTGGGGTCAACTCTGAAAAAGCAAAAAAAAACAGCTTTTCCATATTTTTGTCAAGTCTATAAAAATCGTATGGAACAGCAGTTTTTTTTTACGTTTTCAGAGTTGGTCCCACAGTAAAAGTTGTTCAAAATTTTCCATAGATGTCACCGCTTAAGGCTTCGACACCGGTAGACAAAAACATTCTATAATATTGATCAACGAATACAGATTATTCTATATAGCATTGGCATAGGCTAGTGATAGTACTGTACCAGCCTTTTTTAATAGTCCACTGCAAGACGTAGGCCTACCCACGAAGGGTGATAGTGATTGCGCCATATCTACCCAGGTGAGTTCATGGTTTCATGTGCGACTTCTTAAATGGACGTATGCAGGTTGCCTCACGATTTTCCTTCACCAAAAAACCAGTGGTGCAAAATTACATACGTATAAATTTCAAAGAACTCTTTGCTATGGGTTCTGTATTTGACGCCACGATGTCACAAATGTAGAGGCAAGTGTACTATACAGCTTGAGTAGTTGATTTCAAGACTTTTCTGTGATATACAGGATGTCCCTGACGTCAACGTCAAGCTGGTACGGGGTGAGTACATACCAGTCCCGGGAAAAATATAAAAAAAATCCAATCGGTTATTTTAATTTTTATAGCCAAAATAAAAAAAATGAGGAAAATCAATACCTTAAACCATATTTTTAGGTACTGTGACCACAAATTCCACAATTTTCCAGTGATTTTTTTCAATGAAATGATCTTTATTAAACGTTTTAATGAATCGCAATCACAAATTAAGCATGAACTGTTACTAAGTCAGTTAATAAAATTGACACAGTCTTTTCAAACCATAATTTGAAAAATAATATCACTGAACTTTGACTCTTCATATAAAAATAAATATCTGTTATGACCCCCCCTCTCACCCCGTACCGGCTTGAAGTTGAGTTCAGGGACACCCTGTATGTACACATATATATAATATATTTAAATTTAAGTTAGTTTACATTGAAATAAAGGCGTACAATAGAGATGGGTAAGTCTAAATCTTAGCCTAAGTTAGTAGTTTCGGTGCATTGCGTGAAAGCCACGAGCGAACCCTTGACCCGCATGCAGCACCTGATCGCGAGTGTGACGCATATGCCAGCCGTGTGATAAAAAAAAGTTGAAAATGTTGACTACTTTTTTGTAGTTGAAAAATCACAAAACCCGCACCATTAGCGAAGAAGTAGAAGTAATAGTTCACCTGTACGCCAGGGAGGAAACTTGCAGGCCGCCAATAAATCCACGCCAAACTCGTGATGTTTATTGAGAATTGCGTCCCACGGCCTCGGAGGCCTGCGTTGATAGGCCGGGGCTGTTCGAATAATCATTACGGTATATTATTCGAATAATTACCAGCATAACCTTATCCCACTTATATAGATAAGTGGGATGAGAACAGAATGTACACTTTTTCCATTTATCACTAACACATTTAATAATCATATTTAAGCTGTGTAGCTTCTTCTTTGTCGTCTCAATGGTTCAAAATATTAAAATTATTTTCTGCCAATATTTGACCACTGCGACCCCGCAGGGTATATATAGCCTGGTGTAGATCTTCCATCGTGCAGGGGCTCGGACGCAGTGGGCACGTAAGCAGGTGATCCATGCTCTGTTCAGGGACTCCGCAATTACACTGTACCCGGTCAGTACCCGAAAATCCCCATTTGGCTAGGTTTGGTTCATACGAACTTACTAACTAGTTTTTCGAACAGTTGACCTTGCGACACATCTATCTGATTTTTTATAAGCCTATTTGTCGACATGCTCTTGACCGAGTTGGTTCATTTTCGCAAATTTGTTAATCATTTACAATCTTGCCAAACGTTATAGAAATCGCCTGATGAATAGAGCGATAACAACCCCCTGTTTGAGGAAAACACCCCTTAATCAATAACCGCCTTCGACAAAAAAAAAAACATGAATATATAAACTGTGTACCTACCAAATTTCGACAAGATTTGTAGAAAAATGATACTTGAAGACAAAAATAAAGAGTACAGACGAAAGCAAAATTTTCTTGCCGAAGCATAGACCTCGCATCGCTTCAGTCAATTGTATGATGAGAACAATTATTTTAAAGTTATATCGTTGTATGGAAATAGGAATATGAATATAAAGAGTTATTTTTGTGATAAACATTTCAAAAAATTGTCGACTCAAGACTTGACAATTATTTTATTATTCGAATAGCAGTGCGATGTAGGTTAATTTTCCCCACCCTAGCGGTCCCGTGTATGAGTTATGCGTCTTTGGTTACGCACTTACGTCACTTCACTATGATTTATCGCTCTCTGTTGTTGGCCCTTTACTTGTTAGTTTCGATGTCATATTGTTTTGGCCAATAACTAACTACTTTCACTTGGGGAATGTTTATAAAGGAACATAACCCTGATTAAAAAATATCTCGCAATTTTAAAATAAGTAAATTCGCACAAGCCGGGCGGCTAGCCCTGGTGTCAGAGTTTTTGAGCCTAAATACTGCTGATACAAACCTATTTACTTTATTTGTATTTCTAGTTCTTGCTGTTGTTGTTTTTAAAAATAAGTCTGTACAAATAGTAAAGATTTAAATCATGACTGGTGTTTGGTGTACAGAGCGTGCATATTAACTAGTAGGTACCGCAATTTTCTGATCTTAATTTCAGAATTTCGGATCTTTAATTTTTATTTACGGTTTCAAGCCTGTATGTATTTATGTACTTCATTGATTACGTTATGTAGTTTTATTTACATCGATTTGAGATGTTTTTATGCTATTTTCTTACATTTTTGCATCTTAATTATGTAAACGGCCTGTGGGTGTTGGGGATGACTTAGGTACTCGTGAAGCACAGAGAGCTTTTAAGCTGTCGTATATGCTCGGAGTATCTTGATCAGTGATCGATTCAGAAATGAGGATATACAAACCAAATAGCCCCGTAGATTTGCAAGTAGAAGTGGTTGAAGACAGGATATACAGGGTTGTTGGTAATAAATTAGCATCCTTTTAGGGCCGTATTCTGTACATCAAAACTAAAAGTGACTCAGGGCCGTTGTAACTTTTGTAGCGTAAAGTATTGTTATAAATAGGTACAATGAATTGTCTTCTATGTTATTTTGTACCATTGTTGAATATGAGTTTCTTCTGATTATAAAACAAAAAAGGCTATAAGTCCACCACGCTGGACAAACGCGAGACCTTCAATGAGATTAAGGAAGCTTAAATTGTACTCCAGTGATTAATTGCTCCAAGTCCTAGTTTAATAATACACGAGTATCTACGTCTCGAGATACACAATCTCAAGTAAATAGGTACGGAGTAAATAAACCTCTCAATTACTCGGCATCAGGCACTCATGGCTATCTAAATTCTAAGTAATAAGTAAAGACTCGACGTTGTCTAGCAAAGGCGGTTGTATTCAATACTAACATCAAACAAAGCAAATCAAACAGAATTTTAAACAATTTTCCAATTAATCTAATCATACTAGCTCGATATTATAATAAGGTGATTATAATAATGGTAAATTAATAAAAAAAAAAAAGAAAAAAAGCTCTTCTTAAAAAAGATGATCGCTTAAGACCGATTGCTGTTGGGTCAGTTTACCGTCGGCTTACAGCCAAAATCTGTATCAAGCATATTAAAAAAACTCTTTGCAATGAATACCAACCTCTACAACTCGGTTTTGGTACACGTGGCGGCTGTGAGGCGGCAGTCCATGCTTTAAGGACTTTCCTTTACCACCATGGAGGAGAAGTCTTGCTGAAGTGGATGTTAAAAACGCTTTTAATTCCGTTAATAGAAAAAAAAAACGCTTTCTTGGCCCAAATTAAAGACGAAATTCCTTTTATTTATAATTTTGTTTGGCAATGTGTGAACCTTCCAAATTAATGTACAAAAATAATGTCCTATTTTCTGAAACTGGGTGTCATCAAGGTGACCCTCTTGGGCCTGCTCTATTTTCATTAGCTATTCATCCTATCATCAAAAAATTTGAATCAAAATTTAACGTCTGGTACCGAGACGACGGGTCCCTTGGTGGCGACGTAAACACTGTTTTAAAAGACTTGCAATATTTAACCACAGTGTTTAGTACTTTAGGGCTCACCCTAAATTTTTCCGAATGCAAGCTTTTTATTCCAAATTCCTCACTAGTCCTAAAATATGAGATCACAAACAAACCTTTTCGAGAAAATTGCTCCAAATATCAAAGTTTTAGAAAACCGATAGCTTCGTCTTTTAGGTTCCCTGGCTCTATATAAGTCAATTCAAGATTTTGTCGTAGAAAAAATTCGAAAATTTAATTCAATGTCGGACCGTCTTCAAAAAATTAACATTCATATGGCCTATTTTATTATTCGTTACTGCCTTTTGTTCCAAAATTTATGTATTCTCTTAGATCTTGTCCGCTTTGGATAGTTCCTTTTATCTTTACAACAGCTTGACAACATACAAAAGGATACACTCACCACCATTCTTAACACCCCTTTGGATGATCACGCTTGGCGCCAAGCCTCACTGCCTGTAAGGTTTGGTAGTCTTGGTATACGCAAAATTTCCAGTGTAGCTTTGCCAGCTTTCTTGACCTCAGTTTTCAGCACTCAGAATTAGTAAAGGACATATTATCATCTTCTTTTCCAAATTTAGAAACCAGCAATCTGTGTGATGCTGTTAAAAGCTGGAAAATAGCCTGCCCAGGCCAAACTTTGCCCAAGGCTCCCATTTCTCAAAGACAGTGGGACAGGCCGCTCTGTGAGTTGGAACTACTTAACCTAACTCTAACCTCGAGTTGCACCACAGAGCGCGCTCGCTTGCTTGCTGTTTCAAGATGGGAGTCAGGGCTTTGGTTACATGGCCTACCTTGCATTAACGTAGGTAATCTTTTGGATGATAACTCTTTCCGGATAGACGTATCTCTTCGGTTAGGTGCCCCGTGTCTTGTCCCGTACCGCTGCCAATGCGGCGATATGGTCGACCAATTCGGACACTACGCATTATCTTGCACAAAAAGTGCAGGAAGCTTTTCGCGGCACGCCAACCTGAACGATATTATCCGTCGGGCCTTTGTCAGTGCCGGCGTCCCGTCAGTTCTAGACCCTAATGGACTCTCGCGGGACGACGGTAAGAGACCCGACGGAATGACATTGGTGCCGTGGAAGATGGGACGACCTTTAGTGTGGGACGCGACATGTGTTGACACACTGGCGTAGTCTCATCTTCCTGGCACAACAGAGAAGGCTGGCGCTGCTGAAGCTAAAGCTGAAAACCTCAAACGGCACAAATATGAGTCTTTGGACAGAATGTACCATTTTTTGCCGTTTGGGGTTGAGACTTTAGGTCCGTGGGGGCCGGACGCTCTCATATTGTATAAGGACCTGGCTAGACGTCTGGTAGAGGTGACACGTGACCAAAATGCTGGCATCTACTTTGGCCAAAAAATTAATATTGGTATTCAGCGAGGCAACGCCGCCAGCATTCTGGCCACATTACCCTCTGCCGCAGGTCTTTTAGATTAGTTTTATTTCATTTTAGCATAAATTTTAGTGTAAGTATTTTTAGTATAAGTTTTTAAATTAAGTAGGTCTAAATACATAGTTATAGTTATTTGAAATGTTTTTTAAGTTTTGACAAACAAATTCATTTATAATTAATCATCATAACTCTCATGTAGACTGCAGTTTGTTATGTACAATTGTAGGTACATAACAAATTGTGCAACCGTATCTTCGCCAATAAAGTAAGTTCTCCAGATAGCAAAGTCAGAGTTATGGCGTTTGTCCACCGCCACCGTCACCGGACCGTCACCGAGAACGAAATGACGGCGCTGGAGTAGCGGTACATACATCTACTATAGCTGCGTGTCCACCGCGCGTCCGTCACCCGAGCGCCGCGGTGGACACGCTATAGCCATAGCAATCATAGTAAATGTGACAGTCCGGCGATGGACAAATGCCCTTAGAGTATTTAAGCCACCCGAAGTATCTTACATGGCTAAATATTCGGGTGTTATTTAGTGGACACCAAAGTTGAGCAACGTTCGGCACGTTTAGTTTTCGGGCGGACGACCACGAGTAGTATTTATAACTGAGCGCTACCGCTGGGATGATATGTTAAATTGTAAGTCCCGGTTGTTTTAATAGTTTGGGCATGTTAGATACTTCCAGGCGGCCCAGAAAGTATACGAACTTACACACATCTACTGTAATTTAACACAAGTTCCATACGAGTATCAACTACACCCTCAGTAACAGAACTCGGGCATCTTGTTTAATGTACAAGCTTTGTGCGAGGCCACACAATTTAACTTGTGCTTGTGTTGCGGCCGTGACGTCACGCCGCCCAGGCTCCAGCCGCCCTAGCCCGCCCTAGCCCGCCCTAGCCCCGCACAAATTGACCGTGGTGGCCAGCTTCTAGCTCACTCAACCGACGGAGCGAGACCAATCAGACACTGATTGTAAATTCTATATACTAGCTATGTTTTGCAGTTTTGCCCGATAACTTATAGTAATAATAATAATTTAAAGGCTGTCGGTAACGTCGGTATAGTCAGGTATTTACTTATTATCTCTTATGTTCGTTATACGGTAAGCACCGTTATTTTTTAGGATTCCGTACCTCAAACGAAAAAAACGGAACCCTTAAAGGATCACTTTGTTGTCCGTCTGTCCGTCTGTGCGTATGTCAAGACTCTTTATCTTTTGTTTCGTTGAAATTTAAACTGTGCACGTATATCTATGGTCTCTTGCAGGTGTGTAAAAAAGAAACTTCTCAGTTATCGTTTAAAACAGTTAGAGCCGTTTATGTCGTAAAAACTGCATACTTTCTCACCGTTACTTTCCGTTGACATATAACTATGCAATTTGGCGAGAAGCGTTGTCTCAGAGTGAGATTTATTCCTATTTGTGTATATAGGAATAAATCTGAAAACTGTACATTTTTATTTAAAACACAAAAAATAGGTCCTCTAAATTCACAAAATATGCGTTTAAAATTCAAGGTGAGTAAATCGTATCATGTAATATAAAAGAACTTATTAGCACATGCTAAAACGGTTTTTAATTATTTTAACAAAAAGTAATTTTCGATGTATGACGAAAAAAAACCTTTTTTGTCGATGGTTATAGTTATACGGATTTGTACGAAACCCTCGATGTGCGAGCCTAACTCGCACTTGTCCAGTTTTTTTTGTTTCTTATAGGTTTGTGTTTGACTACATACTGCCTGATGTTAAGCAAATATGCGGTCTAAGATGTAGCACGCTTAACTAGAAGATACCTATATATTCGGGATAATACATAATTTGTAGTGTGATAGTAAATTTGCTCGTAGTTTTTTAACGGTACTACAATTTCGCATACTTACCCCAAACTTCTTGCTTCCTTGCTAACACAAATTTATATTTATCTGTAAATTATATGTTGATTTGATATAAATAAATGTTCGTCTGTATAATTTTACGTATTTTTTTGTGATTGTTCATCGATAATTTCGCCAATCATAAACCGATTTAAATCTTTTTCATTTCGAAAGGGAATACTTTTGAAGCGGCCGCAATTAAATTTTATAGCAAATAATTTTTATATATTATAAATTTTATATTTATATTTAAATTTTTATATTTATTTATTTTTCAACGAATAATAAATCATAAAAAAATTGACCACAATGTTGCTCTCAATCAAAAAAATTGGAAATGTACGGAAAATACTTTCAATCTTGACCTTCAAGACATTAAAGCCCTAAACGCGCTAAGTACGACTTTAAATAAAAGTTCTTGCCTAAGCAGGGCCACCAAATTACGCACGTATTGCACCATGGTGAGGCCCTGCATCACATATGCGTTTCCTGTTTGTAGTAGCACTTGTAAAACCAATATTATGAAACACCAGGTTCTCCTAATCAAAGCCTTTTAAAATACGCCTATTCGACCCTTTTTCGCACTAACTTACAGAAACTCTACAAACATTGGCCTATTTAACATTGATGTCTACATCTATAAAATGTCTGAAAAAATATCTTCAAAAACTTCCTCGCAATAAGAACGAATTTATAACAATATTTGTAAAAAAAGACAGAACAACCTTTTTATAGATCAAGAAAATTAGTATTCAAAAGCGAAATTACGTATTTGAGATAAAAAAAAACAATGATAGTCATCCGACAACGTATCCAAAATATAGACCGCACAAAATAATTAGTATTCAAACTGGACGCAGACTTTTAAATAAGACATGATTTACACTACTCGCAACTTTTAGTAAGTGCTTACTTTTTATGAAATATTCAAGGTCCTTGACTTTTTATAGCGGAATCTACTCAAAACCACTTCGCAAGTCCGGCGTCATGTTCCAGGTGAAACTAAAGTTGCCATGTCTTCGGATTTGTCCTGATATTTTCGGATTTTTGGGATCATCTCAATGTTATGATCAGACTTTTTGATTTTATACGTTTACCTAGATTCAGCCTGATGTCAAGCAGATATGCGGTCTAGGGTACAGTACGGTGACTTAGAAGATACATATAGATACCCTTCTCGAGACTTGAAGACTTCTACGGACTTCAGACGCTGTATTCGGAGATCTCCAGCTTTTCAAATTAGCGTTTGGTTGCAATTATCGACACTTCTTTTTGCTTATATATGTAGGTACCTAAGCACAGTCTTTCCGAATTCGTTGCCTACTTTTCGATATATTTCATGACATGAAACTAAAAATCTCAGAATTTCTGAAGCACATTGAAGCATAAATAGGTAGATTGACTCAAATATTTGATTCACACTAAATATTACAAAATAAATAGAAAAAAGGCTAACATTAGTGGAACAACAAGCCTTATTACTAAAAGTGATGTGATAGAGAACATTTTAGAATGTGACGAAACTATACCAATGACACGCAGAAATAAAATAAAAAAAAAGAAATCAGGACTTATGACTTTTCCACCTGTCCACCCACCCAAAGGAAACACGACTTTTTGTCGAAACTAGGCAAGTAGCAGAGTGGCGGCATTATAAGCTGCTTGCGTCTTGCCCTAACCTTGAGGAGCCGGGATGAGCAATGTTACGGCCGAAGTTGGTGGGGAAGTTTTTACACTTAAACTAGCGACGCTGAAGCCGCAAATTTATTAAAACTTTCCAGTTTTAACTTAGAAATATACATTGTTTTTTCCACCTTTTGATCACATAAATAAAATAAATAATAGTTTATTTGTTCCAAGAGGACGCTTAGGCTAAATTAAGTACGCTGCACTCTGCACTAGGTCTCCGAGGAGCCTTTGTTGCAGAGTACAGTTTCAATTAATCCTATATGAGCATTCAATACCTACTGTAGTAGTGTGTGTGCGTGCGTGCGTGTGTGTGTGTGTGTGTGTGTGTGTGTGTGTGTGTGAGGGTGTGTGTGTGTGTGTGTGTGTGTGTGTGGGGGGGGTGTGTGCGTGTGTGTGTGTGTGTGTTTGTGAGTGTGTGTGTTTTCAAGTGTATCAGCTGTTCATTTGGCCACTCATCACTTCATCGTCTCCAGTAACCTCTCCGTCTTGTCGTAATCCATGGTTAACAAAAAATCTACTGTCCTCTTATTGCACTCAAATCTGTTGGCATTTGCAATCTCTATAACTTTGCTGACTTTATTATATAGAATCGGACCTAAGTGATTTATGCTCATGGCACCAAATTTGGTTCTGGACCCAAGGTATTTAAACACTCTATCTTTTCTTCTCTTTTGTGAGGCCATAGGATTGCCTTGGAGGATAGTAATAGATGGTAATAGTAAGTAAGTTCGTATGGGCCGGGTGGCTACCCCTTATGTCAAAGTTTTTAGGCCGCCTGAAGGCCTCTGGATAAACGGTTAAAACAACCAGTACCTACAATTTAATGTGTCATCCGAGCCACGGTAGCGCTCAGTTGGAAAATGCCACCCGCGGTCACCCATCCAAATACTGACCGCGCGGAACGTTGCTGGATTTCGGTGATAGCTGACTAACACCTATAATCTTACCGCTTAACTTAGTCGTCGTCTGCGCCGTACAGGGGCGCCGGGGGAGACGACAATGGGGAAACTGAGACGAGTGCTGGCGAGTGGTAAAATTTTAGTCAAACTACGCTTTGAGCGCTACGCCTTGGAGGATTTAGTTACTTCTTCAAGCAGTAACTTAGTACTCTTGTATAATATAGGTATTTCATAATTATATTTTTCGGGGCGGTGTTTTTTTAATGAGCCGGGCCTCGTACACGCCCGTCCCGACACGGCCCGGTCTAATAAAAATCCCGAACATCCCTGTCAAAGCATTACGCTCAGTCATTCCTATTCATTACTATAAAGTGCTGTTTATTATATTGCCCGGTCCTATTTACTGCCAAAGCACCAATTGTGGCCAATAAATGTCAATATCTCATCTGATATCACATTACAACTAGCACATTTAACTGTGCTCAACATCATAATTATTTTGCAAAATTGAGGTTACAAATAGCTATCTAAACTCAATTAAACTCTTGTAATGTCACGCGTAGACTGAATAACTAATATAATGAAACTAGATAAATATTATGTATTTTAAACTCATATTAGCATAAACAAAGTTAGCCTGTTACAGCTTTATCTTGGAAACAAATAAACTCGTATAGGTATAACTAGGAGCCCACAAAAACGACAAAAACAGTGCACAAGTCCAACTATAGTGACTTTGTGTGAGTAGCGAGTGTTACCAGCTATTTATTTTACAAAATCTCCCGAACCGTAGCGTAGGTAAATAAAAATGCCCGCATCCCGAACGTGCCAGTGTTGCAATTCACAAGCGTAGAAGGCTTATAATATGTTACCTAGTGAAGCTTTAGTTTTCTCTTAAATTAAAAAGGAGAGCGACGACAGGCACATGCGTTAAACTCCTAAAAAATTGGGTGCACCACAGAAAAAAGAAAGAAAACAGGGGTGCACCTTGCTCGTTGCAGGTTTGCTCTTTGCATTCACGGAATGTATCAAACGAAATATTTTATATATGGTCTTATTGGAAAACCATAGAGGAAATTTAGGTTCAGGAGGGGATGTTTTTGTCTTCTATGATGATAGTGAAAGATAGTATCACGTTTTTCTTCGCTTTCCAATAAGCAGCGCAATCGTGTAATCCTGCAGTTTAAAATCTTGTATATCATGCTTCTACTTAAATAACTAAACTTACTTCTAGTGCTCTTCATGATTATCAGCTTATTTCGGCTGACTGCAGGGCATATGCCTCGCCTTTCCATCAATTATCCATGTCCTGTGCTAGTCTCATCCGTAAAACTTTTGGACGTAATCACGCCACGTTGTATGGGTCTACCGGGACTGCGCTTCCCGTCATGGGTCTACTATTCAGTTAGAGACCTACTCCTAATGTTCTTAGTGTAGATTAACTGCGTGTTTGTCAGCGATCACCAAAATTAAGCAACTTTCATCGTCTTTCGATTGGGCCACCGCGGATGACTGGAGGCGCTACCGTTGCTTGGTTGTCCCGTCAAATTGTAAGTCCCGGTGTTTAACCATTTTACACGAAACATGCCTCGAAAGATCAGGTGGTGGACCGTATTACACGGTAAGCCAGCAAGCGGGAAACTGGTGCGCGCCTGCGACATCTGGTGGCCAAAGACACTCTCAATTTGTTCGTATATCTAAAATCTACTACTTACCCAGATACATACTTACTTTAGTAAAGCCATGATCCTCTAGCGCTCGTGAGTTACAGCCTGTATCCGTATTTGGAGTGTAAAATAAAAAGGCCGATGGCGCGCCGTAACTGGGATCACCGACGTGTTTTACATGAAAAAGGAACGGACCTATACGAGGAAAAGCAATATCGTGTTAGTGCCGGTACTGCAGTTGTGGCGCAAGTCACAAGAACAAATATAAAATTAAAAAACTAGATTGTTTTACTAACTCATTCGTTGTATATACAGGTCTGAAAAAAATTCAGTGTTATAATAGTATTAAAAATATCTCTGGATATAGATGACTAAATCATTGTTATTTATTTGACAGTACAAAATTCGTGTCTCAGAAATGACTAAAACAATTTTGATAGTGCTTTTCATTCTATGTTTATTTTTTTCTGTGTTGTAAGATGTGCAGTCCATATTTGGCAATTAGCCTCATAGTAAAAGTTGTTCATAACGATGAGCATAATTGTACACCTTTCTGAAACTTCATCTTACAAAACATGCTCATGTATAAAAAAAAACCTTTAATTAAATCATATCACTGCTAATCTCAGTCACGTGTTCACTATTCCGTCAGAGAGTTACCCTTGCTCAACGCCTCAATTATCAATTCAATTCAATTCTCAACTGTTTGTGCACATTTTAATTAAACCACAGATTATATACATGCTTTATTTTAGTAGATAACTGCTACTATAGTTTCGATCGCATTTGGCTATCTTATTAAAGATTGGAGTACTAGCACGCGGGCTCGTCTCACATAGCATTCAATGAGTGATATACTTTAATTAAAACGCCTCAATATAATTTCACGGGTACGTAAAATATCTAAACAACTTCCCAGAAGAAGTCGAACTTTGTGGCTCAAGAATTTCTGGACAAGGTTCAACCAGAGCACAAAAACACAATGCATCAGTGTCCGAAATCCGAAAAGGTTTAATCATTTCATTGAAACTAGCTTGAGTATTCATCTTAATTATTATATGTAACCACGGCTAAGCTCACGAAATAACTAAATTGGTTCGAATCGCAGGAAACCTGACCGAATTTGGAATATTCAGTACTCCTTTCTCAGTTTTAATGATACCCGACCTCCGGTAGAAGCCATCACTTCAAGAGAAAGAATCGCTTTACCTTGCAACTTGCACCACCTGTCGTGCACTTCTGATAGAGCGGAGTATTCGAAGGGCCATTGTGAAAATATACTAAGCATAGGAATCTGCCGTGCGCGCAGGCTACGACAACAGAGAGCCAGGGCTGAGAGCTTTTCACTAACTAACTACTAGTAATTGGATGTGATGGAGACATTTTGAGCTAATATCATGAAATAATTTTAATAGTGAAAGTATTTGGTATTTTTACCTGCTTCTAAAAATGGAGGAGGTGCTATGTTCGCCTGTATGTATGTTTTTTGCGAGTATTTTCATCGATATTTTCGCCAATTGTTACAAATATAATTTTTATTTTTATTGCGAAATCATATAACTACTCCCGAGGCGGTCAAATTTAGATTTTATTGAAATCGTCTGAGCCGTTTTTGATAAATCGATAAAATATACAAGAATATCACACTAATTCGTGCAAACTATTCAAATTCTGGAGTCGGTGGTTCCATTTTTCGCGAAAAATAATTATTTGAAATGTTTATCATAATTGATGATCATCATCATAATTGAAACATGATCAGGAAATCGAAATCCAGTAACAGATAATGCGATGGGTTGATGACCTTTGATTGCAAGAGGCAAAGGTGAACGCCCTAAAATATAAAGGGTGGTCATAATTATGTTCAACGGTGGATTCACCACTCCAATAAAAATCGCCGACGACATAAAAAAACCAGACAAGTGCGAGTCAGGCTCGCACACCGAGGGTTGCGTACAAATCCAGAAAATTTCACAAAATTGGGAAGTAAATTGTTAAAATTTCTAAAATCTAAAATTACACACTCAAAATAATTATTAAAAACCTGTTTTAGCATGTACTAATGAAGCTCTTTTATATAATACCTTACATGATACGATTTACTCACTTTAAATTTTCAACTCATATTGTGTGAATTTTTCAACTCATATTTGTCAATTTTTTTGTGATACAAATGAAAATGTTCGGTTTTCAGATTTATTCCTATATGTGTACTCTGAGACAATGCTTCTGGGCAAATTTCACAGTTATATGTCAACGGGAAGTACCCTGTAGGTTTTGGTTTTGTGAATGTCGAAATATCCAGTTTTTTACGACATAAACGGCTCTAACTTTTTTTTTACTATATCTTTCTTTCACACAAATGCAAGAGACCATAGATATACCTATACAGTTTAAATTGCAACTCAATATCTATAAAGATAAATAAATAGTCTTGACATACACACAGACGGACAGACGGACAACAAAGTGATCCTGAGGGTTCCGTTTTTCCTTTCGAGATACTAAACCCTAAAAAGAAATGTATAGAGTCCGTATACCAAGATTCGTTGAAAAATGAGCCCTGTAGAGGGAAATCAACATCCAGATAGACCAAAGCATATCTAATTGTCGTGTTAATACTGTGACTTCGTTCACTTCGTTTTCTCCGTCAATAATGTAGAAAAAATGTTATTTATTCTATACCCTTCATAAGTCCTTGCTCATATAATAGGTACATATTTATTAAACAAACTGTCTAGAGGACGCAATATATTATGTTTGCAGTGGTACATCCCGCCCGATTGTAACAATACTATTGCCATTTCCATACAATACCCGCGAAGGATTTATAATTGAACAAACCTGATATATCTGTCAGTCAAGTAGAGCCCCGGGGTTATAACTAGTGGAATAAGGCTTGACGTATACTTGCGATAACACTGAGATTTTTTCTTTGGTTTAAATGGTGATACCTATATTTGACATAAGTGACCACTCTCACTCAAATATGCAGTGGTTTATACTGAATTTTGTTCCTACACTTTGTTATTAACATTTTGTACTGTATGAAATCATGAATAAATGAAATGAAATCGGTTCGCATGCAGCAGAAGCAGAACCATCAACGTTGTAAAGGATTTTCAACTAATCACATCACTTGCATATTGTTCTATATGGCTCATGGACGTTTTTTGAATCTACACTGTCAAACAAGATAACTTTTCATTATGTTTTTCGGGCCTGGCCCTGATGCTGGGGCTATAGACTACGACATTGGTAACACTTCTGCCTGTAGAAAGGGCTTAATCAAAGGAGGCCTCTGGGCTCGGAGGTGGTTGGAGATGGGGCTCTAGCTATCCACTCAAACGGGCCTGGGAAAGACGACATTGTTGACTGACCACGTTGTCATATTAAACGCAAGCGCAGGACGTCAATATAAAAGTGCTGGAAGCTTTGGTGCGTTTCCCTGGAGATACCGGAACTCCCAAGACGGCACAGAGACAGACTATACGGAGGGGGTTTTAATCCCCATAGCTCGGCTGTACCATGAAGCAACGGGATATTTCGCGAAGATTTCTCCCTTATAAAAAAATACAAGGTGGACTGATATGCTTATCAAGACCGCAAGATCTCTCTGAAATTTTTTTTTGATTTTGATGGAAATACAAAGAGAAGTGGAAGTTCTTTGGCTGACTATGTTGATGGTGAGGTTTTTGATATACTTATTGTAATTAACAGTTTGTTTATTTCTAACATTGAAGTTTAATTTTCCCGTAAATTGATGATTGATACTCATAGTCATTCGTACAATTACGATTTGGTAGTAGTAATGTACTCATAGCCTTAGTTCGAAGCGCCTTCCCGGGCAGCCATTTATAACGAGATACAATGGGAGTGACAGCGCATTACGCGGTGTCATGTTAATGCTGTATTAGATTATACGTAATGAAATACCACTGAATACGGAGGGCAATGTCTCCGCGCTAGTCACCGTTTCTCGCAACGATTATAGTGGTGAGTCATTACATAATCACTATCTTTCAATGAGATACTTTACAATGGGAGTGACAGCGCGTTATGTGGTGTTTTGTTAACGCTGTATTAGATTATACGTAATGAAATACCACTGAATACGGAGGGCAATGTCTCCGCGCTAGTCACCGTTTCTCGCAACGATTATAGTGGTAAGTCATTACATTATCACTCGTATCTTACCATGAGATACTTTACAATGGGAGTGACACTGCGTTATGTGGTGTTTTGTTAACGCTGCGCTGTATTAGATTATACGTAATGAAATACCACTGAATACGGAGGGCAATGTCTCCGCGCTAGTCACCGTTTCTCGCAACGATAATAGTGGTGAGTCATTGCATAATCACTATCTTACAATGAGATACTTTACAATGGGAGTGACAGCGCGTTATGTGGTGTTTTGTTAACGCTGTATTAGATTATACGTAATGAAATACCACTGAATACGGAGGGCAATGTTTCCGCGCTAGTCACCGTTTCTCGCAACGATTATAGTGGTGAGTCATTACATAATCACTATCTTACAATGAGATACTTTACAATGGGAGTGACAGCGCGTTATGTGGTGTTTTGTTAATGCTGTATTAGATTATACGTAATGAAATACCACTGAATACGGAGGGCAATGTCTCCGCGCTAGTCACCGTTTCTCGCAACGATTATAGTGGTAAGTCATTACATTATCACTCGTATCTTACCATGAGATACTTTACAATGGGAGGGACAGTGCGTTATGTGGTGTTTTGTTAACGCTGCGCTGTATTAGATTATACTTGGACTTTTCATATACTTACAGTGTATTCCAACTTGCATATTGCTATACAACTATATCTTGCATATTGTTTTTAAAACTATTATTTGTGGAAGAGCCTGGAGCCCACGACACAGGCTACCCTAGTGTGGGCCCCAGTGTACACCGATTGCTTATTTAATCATTAAGTTTCAAAATGTATTCTGTTTGATTTAGGTGTAAGTTTATTAGTACTAAGGTTTTTTTGAATAAATATTTATTATTATTATTATTAAAATACGTAATGAAATACCACTGAATACGTAAGGCAATGCATCCGCGTTAGTTGCCGTTTTTCGTGATGATTATAGTGGCTAATCATAACGTCATTATCTGGTTATGAGATATAATGGCATTGACAGCGCATTACGCGGTGTCATGTTAATTCTGTATTAGATTATAGGTACCACTGAATACGGAGGGCAATATGTCCACGTTAGTCGTCATTTCTTGTAGCAACTTTAGTGATCAATTGACACGATACAACTTAGTGGATATATTTATATGTAAAAATATGGAATTCTCGCAACATGCCTATATAAATTATGTTGCAAGAGTTATTCTTTTCTCGCAAGATATCTATACGTAGTATTATTATATCTTCTTTGTCTATGCTGTAAGAATTGTTAGGTACAACGCGGTCACATTAACTAGTCGCTTGACCATGTGACGTCATTTTGGCGCTCAAGTACGGTGTGCAAAAAAATCCGGCGAAGTACGAGAATGGTTCCGAATCATCATCTATAAAAGATAAGTTTCTACCTGTTTATTAAGATCGAGTAAAAATTGCTTAAAAATCAAGTTTGTTAAATGAATAAAAAATATTTATTTATTGTGAAAGGTAATATACAACTACATATTTTGTGAAAATTTATGGCGTTTATCTGTTACCGTTATTAATATTGAGCATAAATTTCTTTCATTCTGCGCAAGTAGCGTTCTCTCCATGCGGCGATGTCGTGCTTTTGAACCAGCACAAGGTAGGCCCAAGCCCACCCTAAAGCAGACCAAATAACTTTAACCGAGAGAAAACTCATCCCAAATCCCTGTTAATAAACTAATACTTAAAATTTTGAAAAAGAAAAGTTACTCTTAGAGATGGCTACTAAATTAAGTGTCTGTTATTATGAAAAATAGAACAAAATGATGTAACGTGAATGAAGTAAGGTACTCATAAATGTAACGCAATAATATCTAGACTCGTGCAAACAAGACAAATTAGATCCTTTGTCTTCCATTTTTATTTTGTGTGGGCTTAGTGCTTATCAAATATCTTAGTCATATTACGAGGATTATTTACCTACTAATATGACTTTTTTTGTATCTATTGTTAAAAGTTCTTTTTTCTGGTTTCACTATTAGATTTTGGTAAAATACGTAAGATGATTTGGGGTTAAAAAAAATTACAACTTCGCTTTCGACGTTAAAACAGATTTTTTCATATAATTTATTTTATTTTATATTCATAAACAGGGCTAGCCACTCAGCCTATACAAACTCTGGTACTTTAGATACTTAAGTAGTAAATCATAATTTTATTGAATTATGAATTGAACACGGTAAATTTTATAAAGGCAGCTGATTAATTCTTAAATTCTGGGTTAGGCTCATTGTAAAAGTGGTCTGTAATTATGTTTTGGATTTCTTTCTTCCGAATTAATACATACTTTCTAAATAACTGGTATGTTCGTCGATCATCCATGCTTGAACGATAAAAAACAGCTACAATGTCCAACAGTAAATAAATGTATTGTATTTAATAAGATCTGTCAGTGTGGTGTGACGTGGTGAAAATTAAAAAAAGTCGAGAATTAGAAATATTTACTTTGTATACATATAAGCTTTGCAAAAAGAAGAATATTCCAGCAATAAGTTTTAAAACTAGTGCCATATGATATGAAGTTGCATAAAACTAGATCCGGCGCTGCGGAGAACGTCGGCGATGCGTCTTCTGAGCCTGTCACCGGGGTTATTTCTGAGGACTAGACTCTGTTAGTGGTGACAGTGCGGCTCCAAACCCACGGGTTTGAGCGCGAATTTAAAATCATCTCTTATTTTTGCAATAAAATCTTTATCTCATATTTTTATACTATTGAGTACGATATAAGAAATACACTCTCTTGTTGGCCAGGTCTGCACCAAACAGAATGTTGAACCATCCTTCCATCTTATCATTAATTAGTCTTAGGAAGACGTAGAATTTTCAATCATATGGTACAAAAACTTTATTATACCTCTAGAAGATCTTCTTTCTCATGTTTCCCAGAAATTTAGCTGTGAACATTGCTTCTCAATGAAAAATACAGGAATACTTGCACAGACTATTACTTGGCTGTTTTTTTTAAACTTTTACTTGGCGGTTGAATAATAATAGCCAATAATGTGATATTTCTTCTGGTAGGTTTTACAAAATTGCCATTACAAAACATGTTTGTACATTGTTAATTTCAGCTAGGAATAAGTGATATTACACACTGGGAAAATAAGGCTGGCCTAATTCCCTATCCCTAATTGTAGGGGTGGTAATAATCAAACTTTAGTTACTGTTATAAGTGGACTGTATAATGTTGTAGATGAAATAGATGATACGACTGAGAAGCGATTAATTAACATTAACAGGTGTAATAATACTTGTAGGCAGGCTGTAGCATCGCTGTGGTCGCAGGAAAAAGAGAATATTAACTTAGAATATCAAAAATCAAATACATTTTATAAGCGTCTGGTGGACCCGAGGCGTCGCCAACACGCGGGGTATATTTGGCTCAACGTACTCGTTGCAACTGAGCATTGCCGAACATTGGATCTTACGAGTACAATAATAAAAATAGAATTTAAATTCTGTCTAACCACAGTCAACTTCGACCTTAAGTCTAGTCAGCTAAGTCTGAAAGCGGTCTCCGGAATCCAGGCTTAATTCGGTCTAGAGCCGGCCCAGATTATGACGGCAGCAGAGTAAGCTAGGCGGCTGTTATTAGTGCTCAGACGCTTATTTTGTTGGGCATTCATCAGTAGTCCGGTCTAATGTACCGGTAATGGTATTTTACAGTATTGTGACTCGGCCTTGTTCTTGAAATAAATAACTACTGCTCCACGTAGCCACGTAATACGTAACACGCGCTAGGGTTGTCCGTCTTTATGTGAATCGCACGCTCACTGGTACAAGCCCACTCATTCGTTCGTCACTGCGGCGCAGTTGAGTAAGGAGTGTATACTGAACTCCTAGGCGTGTAGGTACGAGTATGATTCGCGTTCCAACCGTTTGTATGTAGACGGAATACTGTTAGATACGTTATGGTATCTAACGTGCTAATGTACCGGTTTATACAAACAGATTAAAATCTATTTTAGACGTAAACTCTGGCATATAAAAGTTATATCGCATTAGAACATGGACGTAGTTACTATCTACGCTGATAAAAAACTGAGACAAAACGTTTTAGGATAAGGTTTGGTTTAGTATTTATGTTATTGTAAAAAACTGTCTTATTAGGATTTTGCGTCGTATTAGAGATGAGACTATTAAACTAACACATTAAATGACAATGACATCCCTGGAAGCCCCACTCAATTTGTGGTACTTGGACGATGGCACTATAGGGGAGCCTCCAGCCACAGTGGAAAAGGATATACGGCGGCTCATTCCGGCCCTCAAGGAAATCGGGCTCGAAATAAATACGACGAAGTGCGAATTTTTTGCCTGTAGTCCGCTCGCTGCTGAATCGAGGGCCACGTTTATGTCCTTAATACCTGGATTGAGACTCTTAGATCGAAGTGCGCTAACTCTTTTGGGTGCCCCCATCTTCACCGAGGGCGTACCTGGCAGTTTGAAGTCTAAGACTCAAATGCTAGAATCCCTCGCAGTCCACTTCGAACACCTTCCTGCTCACGTTTCATTGCTGCTGCTCAGGAGCTGTTTTGCCATGCCAAAACTGATGTATGTAATCAGAACGGCCCCGACATGGAAGTTCCCTGATGAGGCACAAAAATTCGATGAGACGCTAAAGGGAATACTCGAGGTAGTTCTTAACATCCACTTAAACGAGTCTCAGTGGCTACAGGCCGGTTTGCCGGTCCGTCATGGTGGTCTGGGCGTGAGACGGTTGCGGGAGACAGGACTCGTCGCTCTTCGTACGGTGTTGCGGAGCTTGTCACTCACATTATTCCCGCTAATGGTGACACGATCCGCATCCCGTTCGCTGCAGAGGCTTTCAGCGCGTGGCTGTCTCTTTGCCCGGACTCTGAGCCTCCGGAGAAGCTAGGTGTTCAGAGGGGGTGGGATGACGCGTTATCCAAGAACATCGCGAGTCAGCTTCGGAATAACAGCACAGGGTCTGATTTGGCTAGACTTCTCGCCGTTGCCAGGCTAGAATCGGGCGCCTGGTTGCACGCGTTGCCGTCTCCCCAAATGGGTACCCTCATGGACAACGACTCCCTCCGTGTGGCGGTAGGCCTTCGATTGGGTTGCGACGTGTGTAACCCTCACGTCTGCGTATGTGGTGCGCGTGTCGACGCGAACGGTCACCACGGCCTGAGCTGCATAAAGTGCGTGGGTCGGCGTCCCCGGCACCACGCGATTAATGAATTAATCAGGAGGGCCCTTATAGCGGCAGATATACCGTGCGTCCTGAAGCCCCCTGGCTTGTCGCGCTCTGATGGTAAGCGTCCGGACGGGCTCACACTGATTCCGTGGAGTAGGGGCCGCTGCCTTATTTGGGATGCCACTTGTGTCGGTACTTTCGCTTCCTGTCATCTGGCGGCTACCCAGCAGACTGCAGGTGCGAGAGCGGAAGCGGCCGCCAGGGCCAAGCGTCTCAAGTACGGAAGCTTGGAATCGGTGTACGAGTTCGTCCCGTTCGCAGTCGAGACGGCGGGCTCCTGGGGCTTGGATGCCATAAAGTTTGTGAGGGAGCTGGGACGCCGCCTGAGAGACAAAGGTCGCGACCCCAGGTCGGGTAGCTTTCTCACTCAACACATCTCCTTGGCAATCCAGAGAGGTAACGCGGCGAGCTTGATGGGCACGTTTGGGAGAGGGGCCGCACTCGAAGGACTGTAGGTACTGACTTTTGTCATCCAGGCAAATTATATAAATAGTTTTACTGTGTTAATTAGTGCGTAGTTTTAAGCGTGACAGTTTTTATTTTAACTTATAAATTAGTGCATTTTTATGATGTTTTTATTATTAAAATAATCTGAATTTATTTATTGATTTTTGATTTTATTGTTTCTAGTTTTTGTATTTTTGACTCTGTTCTAATTAATGTGAGATGAATGTAAATGTTTGTAAAATCGTTAAATGACATAATTCAGATACTTATGACAGGCGGAAAGTAACTGTAGCCTTATATACGGCACTCGCGAAATATTCGTAACTTTGTAGTTTGTAACATGACTTCGTAACTCTGTAGTTTGTAACATGACAATATAATACTCTTACTCATTTATTTATACAAAATTGTATACGTATAAAATGTACACCTAATAATCACATAAAAGTTAAACTTATAAATAATCACAAATTAGAAAAATAGAAAAATAAAATAATACAACTAACAATTTAAATTTAATGTCAAAATAATTAAATTAAAAAATATGGGTATTGCTATACAATATCTTTAGACCTCTAGATGGTGAATATTTGTTCTAGGCATGCCATCATTATGACCAACTTTTACTATTGTTATTTCATTGTTACGAAAATCAAAGAAGTTAATGTGTCTATACTACAGTAGTTGACTTTTTTCGAAGAATTTATGTAGTTCTCAAAATTCACCGATTTTTAACTGTAACGATTGATTATATTTATAATTATATATAACTAAATATCGTGAGACCTTGCCCATCAGCATGCTACAAAGGAGTCCATAGAGCTATAAAATGCTGGAGGAGCCGTCACGATGACAGCCTTATTTACGGCATTCGCGCAAAATACGTGAGCTTTGCCGTAAATAACGACTGATATTTTAATGTTGGAGCTCTACGTTTTTAACCTCTTTACTAATAGGGTTGGCCCAAAGAAACTTATGTTATAGAGCATAAAACGATGTATTTTTAAAAACCCCTGAATGTAATTATTACTATTGATTTATCGATCAAACTCTGAGTAGAATCTGCCCCACCAAGATGAGACGAGTGGGGCAGATTCCACTCCAAACAATGAAGGAGTGGAATCTGCCCCACCAGTGGGGCGCTTTGGTGGGGTAGAGTGGAAGCACTCCAAATAAAAACTTGTTCAATGGACAATATTCCATTTTTGCAAAGAGTCTAAAATTCGAAAACCATTTGGAGATTATCCATTGAAAATCCCGTAAAAAATAAAAATAAAATTATCTACTGTTTTTCAAAATAATGGAAAATAGGACAAACGGGCAAATATTCATTTGATAAAAACTTGAATTAAAAAATAATATTCTACCTTGCTATATATTTCTGTTACCCCGCATAAGTTCAAAAATTTAAAATTAATGGTAGTCATTAATGGCACAACGTTGTGTTTTATCAACTTATGAATTAAGAAACATCAAGTAATGGAAGAATTATTCTATTAAATTGTATAAAATACTTACACTTTATTACTTTATCGCTGAATAACACATAAATAAATGGAAAATCTAATTTGAGTCCTGACATTCCGGTACATGTTGTAGTATAAAAAAATCCATTTAGGAAACCAGTTTCCAAACCCTGGTTTCCTAGGCGGCCGAAGCCGTTTAGACAATTGAGCAATTCGACAATGCTCTTGACACAAACTTTTTTTATATTTGTCTGGCTATGGTATGGACCGCTATAAAGCTTATGATTTATAAAAAAAAAGTTATTTTAAAAATAACTTGTGTAATAAAAATAGAACTAAAAAATTCGTGTTCAATATTTTTTTGTAATCTATCAATTGAACCAATAAAAAGGTAGTAAAAAAATTAAATGTCCATTGAAAACGATTGCTTTAAAAAAAGAATATAAACTATCAAAGTAATTATTTGGATGGTATGATATCACCACATGTTTATAAAAACAGCATTATAATACTATTGAATGTAATCAAGAAAGAATACCACTGGAAATATCATCGACTAAAAATAATTTATTTATATGTTTTTATGAAAATAATTGTAATATTGGAAGAAGGTTTGTGAACTTCACATTGATTACACATTCTTGAAACATATTTATGACCTAATTTTCATTATTCAATACGAGTAAGTACCTACATGTACTTAATTAATGAACAAAGATGTTTCTCATAACTCCGAAATTGTTTATATCAGCAGGTAATAAAAGTGAAATGAAACTAAGGACATTTAGACCTGCTTATGTACCAAAATAAATTAGTTTATAAAATATATTATTATCTGCGTTAACCCTAGCAAATGTAAATGAATGTCCCTGTTTACGTTAACCACGGGCCAATGACGTCACTGTTTTAACTTTCAGCTGAAAAACCCAAATTAAATGCTTACCAAAATGGTTCTCTTTTTCACTGTTAAATAAAATGGAGCTTTAAAAATGTAGCGGTCAATTATTTGTCTACTTAATTTTGGTATATTTTTATTTCGTAGACTGCATTATCAATGAATAACGGATCAATGGAATTATAAAAAGAGAGTAAAAAAATTAAAAGAGATTACAATATGAGCTAAAACAAGGAAATGTAGGAAAAAAATACCGGACTAGTGCGATTCAGGCTCGCACATCGAGGGTTCCGTACAAACACGTTGTTAAAATAATTAAAAACCTGTTTTAGCATGTGCTAATGAAGTTTTTTATATTGATACCTTACATGATACGATTTACTCACTTTGAATTTTAAACCCATATATTGTGAGTTTTGAGGCCCTATTTTTTTGTAATTTAAATAAAAATGTACAGTTTTCAGATTTATTCCTATATGTCTACTCTGAGGCGCTTTTCGCCAAATTTCATAGTTCTATGTCAACGGAAAGTACCCTGAAGGTTTTGATTTTTGTGAGTGATAAATATGCGGTTTTTTACGACATAAACGGCTCTAACTTTTTTAAAAGATAACTGAGATGTTTTTCTTTTACACGACTGCAAGGTACCATAGATATACGTATACAGTTTAAATTTCAACTCGATATCTGTACACGTTCTCGAGATAAAAGGTCTTGACATACACACAGACGGACAGACGGACTACAAAGTGCTCCTATAAGGGTTCCGTTTTTGTCCGTTTGAGGTACGGAACCCTAAAAACATTTTAAAGATATTTTTAGATAGAGCATTTTCTTTTCAGTGTTTGAAATGGATTAATGCAAGTTTCAAATTAAATACCATAGATTTTTAGACATTAGTTTTAGGATCTAGAGCTTTATTTAGATATTATCATTGACTTGGCATTTTTTCTGGTCAGGAGATTATAAACCATTATAAAAGGAGCATAATTGTATTCAGGTTATTGTTTCATTATTCAATTACAGTTTGGTATAATTATGTATTTTTCCCAAATGTAAGCTTACGTAACCACATTACCTATCACTTAAAATTCATTAGTTTCACATACCTACATGACATAATTATATTATTGTATAGTTTTGGTATCAATAGGTATCTACAAGTATTGTTTTCACTTACAATTGATTTGATTTTCACATAAAATCACCTGTAATTTTCATCGAAAATACCTAGTATTTCATAAATACTAATCCACAATTCACGAAACTGGTTGCAAACGACGCGGTTACTGGCCACTGGCCGCAAATTTGGAATCTGTTGCTCGTTTGTTCGCATTGTGGCGGCCGCCTGACGGCTGAAGTTTTAAACGGCATTTTAATTGTATTCCTGCATTTTAATATTATTGCTAATTAGTAAGTTGAAAAATAAATAACTAGGTAGAAGTTCTCCAAACAGTAGATCTGGCGCGACACATCTTCATAACTTATCAAATATAGGTTGGGGAAAAAGTTTTTTCGCGTTATATTAGTATACTTATGAACTTGTAATATAATCTGTTTGGCTATACTATTTGTATCTGGCTGGTTTTAATATCATTGAAAGTTAAAATTTAAAAAACATAATTCCAAATTCAAATTAGATAAATGTGTGATTTTCATTTGTTTATCATACTGCCAAGATGAGTGAATCTAATGAAGAATTTCGATACATTTTAAAATTTTACTACAAAACAAAAAAGGTATGCAAGGCAAGCCGCGAAAAAAATTGCGATGTTTGTGGACCTAGTGCAGTGTCTGTGAGAGTAGTACAAATTTGGTTTAAGCGTTTTCAATCAGGAAATTTTGATGTCAAAGACGCACGTAGCTCTGGTCGCCCTAAATGGATGCTATTTTTGAAAAAGTGGAGCAAGATCGGCATATCAGTAGTTACGACGTAGCTGAAAAACTGAATTGACCACAAAACAATTTTGGCGCATTTGAAAACAACTGGGTACACAAAAAAGCTCGATATTTGGGTACCTCACGAGCTCACTGAAAGAAACCTAAACCGTTAAAAAGCGTCCAAATTAAAATTTAGACCTGTTAGTCCCAAATTTTTATTATTATTATTTTATTTTTTAATTTCTAAGTTGTTTACAGTATAAAGCTACAAAAAATGTATATCATAAAAAACTTAAAAACTAGAGTGCTATTACTATTAGAACTTTTTCAAATATCGGACAAAAAATACTAACATAATCTGGGGAGAGTTTTCAAAGCTAGCTCACAATAAAATTCACATTTTTTATTCGCATTGAAAAATATAAATACGGAAATCATTCTTTACGGCATACATTAAGGAACAGGCGGGTCTTCCATTCGGTTACTTCCTTTAATCTCGGCGAGATGAAAGCAACTCTACGAATATTCTAATGGAAGAGCTTTCTACTGCATCGCTTGTTATCGAAACGTAGGTTATAATTATTTTTACAAATAAAGAAGCTTTGAGTTAAAAAATATCCACCTGCCGGATGGTAAGCGACGTTGTGGTCATAGACGAAGCACGCATACTCGGAAGATATATATTAACTCTGACTTTGAAAAGCTTAAGATTATATTTTCTTGCTCAGTCTTAGTTTTTTCTAAAGCCGTGGTGGTCTTACAATCGTGGGGTCGTGGGTTCAAATCCTCGGTCCCGTACCAATGAGTTCTTTGGAATTTATGTACGGAATTTCACACCACTGGCTTTTCGGTGAAGGAAAACATCGTGAGGCAACTTGCATGCGTCCGTAGAATAAATTTCAATGGCGTATGTAAATCCACCAACCCGCACTGGGCCAGCTTGGTGGATATGGCCCAATCACCTTTCCTGGGTAGGCCTACGTCCTGCAGTGGACTATTAAAAGGCTGGCACAGTACAGTACAGTACAGATTTTCTTGATGAAAAATACAATTTTTGCACATAAAAATGCTTTACATGTTGATATTATTTTAAACAGATCTGATTCGTGAAGGCTGTACTTAATAATATTTTAATTAACAAAAATATATGTAATGAGAAAAAGAAATCGGCTCCAGTAGTACGACGGGTACTACCGTTTTCAATAGCCTTTTGTTGACTCCGTATTTGTGTGCGCATGACTTCTCTGAGAATCAAAAATTAATCAGAATTTAAAAAAGTATTCGAATTCATCAAATATCCGTCCTCCAAACCTACTTTTTGACCGACGAACCACCGGGGAGGTACTCTATTCGATGCGTTTTTTTTTTATTTATATCCACGCATAACTTTTCATAGTAGTCCGATTTCAATAATTCTTTTTTATTGGAAAGAGTATACTTTGAAATTGTTTTCATTTAAATTTTATCGAAATTGGTTGAGCCATTTTTGATACATCAACAATAATTTGAAAAATGCTAAATCGATCAATGCGAAATATTCGCGAATTCTGTACACGGGTGAAGTCGGTCATGTCATTTTTCGCAAAAATTTATCTTGTTAAACATTCTGTGTTATCTGAAAGATAAGCTATGTAAACCATACCATATAGCAATCTCCTTAGTTATACAGATTTTAAGGGTATCATTACATTCAACAAATTCAAGGAAACCTTCGTTTTCCTTCAAATAAAATTGCACCATTAAACCTCCACGCGCGGTTACATACGCCACAACATCTTTAATCCCGTGAAAGCTATCACTGTAATATATGCCCTACTGCCATCGTTATCCCATTAGAAGACAAGGAAAGAACTGAATTACACAAACACATAACTCTATATAAAGGAGCAATCATTTCGATGGGATCACTGAGACTGTTACGCACATTATAAGAATACACACGGAGGGAAAAGAAAGCTAACGTTTCATTATTTTGGTCTTTTCAAGTTTATAGCGAATAAGAAAATATAAGAAGATACCTATCTTCTTATTCTTGGGGCGATAAGTCCTGCACTGACGTCTCACGTGGGGTATTTCGTGCATTTCCCCTTAGAGCATCTACCCAAACCAGTCTAGCTCCTTAAAGTTGCGGAATGTTGCTCGACGCCGCTGGCATAGGTATCTTCTAAAACTGTGTGTGTGTCTTCGAATACATCGTTGCTAATCAGGTGACATGACAGTCAAGCACAGATTAAACCTAAAGAAAATATTATTATTGCTTAATTTTCTTACCTTAGTTTGGTAGTGCCTTTTTTATTCCTTATAGGTTTGCTTTTGACTACATACTGCCTGATGCTAAGCAAATATGGTGTCTAGGGTGTAGCACGCTTACCTATAATCCGACAGCTTACCTGTACCTGTCTCCATCCCCTTTGTTGTCTACCCCCGCACTCCTGTAGTCGCGCAGGTGAGGACTGAGTTAAGCGGTCGGATTATAGATACCTTGCCTCATGCATATGCCTTCAAAACACAGTTTTTGATTTTTGGTTGGTCAGATTTGCATATCTGTCGTACCTCGTGATTTATTCTATACAAACATCGTATATGCATGTCGAGGATAAAAACATAATTATGTATAGATAGGGAACATCCAATAAATGAGGTCATAAGGAAGCTCACTCTCTATGTATATAACAACATAATTGCCAGTCACTGTTATATGCTTTTTTGGTCAATAACAGTATTATTATTTTCTATTTTGTAGCTCTTCGTGAACATGGCGAAAATATTAAAAGAAGAAAATAATCGAAGTTTTAGTGAATCCACTTGAAAAAATCGTGGTATACAATAATAATAAAATAAGTTTAATTTCACCCTTCGTGGGTAGGCCATCCTCCTTCAGAAGACAATTTAAAAAAAAAAAGGCTGTTACAGGTACAGGTACAAGTTTATTTTAAGCACGTAAACAATGAAACATCTTTCCAAGTCTTTAAGCTTGATCAACAGAAAATGTATGATCGGATTAGTTAACCCGTCGTCCACCGTTGGGGTCCCTGGGTCCCGCACAATCGTCGCTCTCCAGGATGTTAATGGCCGCTATTTGACGCGCGACGTTGACAAATGCAGTGAATTCCGCGGGAACGCTAACTGGTTAACCCTCCCTTATCAGTTACGGTGCGTAATAGACGCTGACTATGAGGTCAGGCCATCTTTATTAGAGGGTCGCTGCAGGGTTAGGTTCTGACTCCGCTTTTCAAGGCACATTTGTTTGATTTTTTTTATCTTAGATAAGTTCATGTTTGATCACATCCTGGGGCCCAATTTTTGAAACGTTAGATTAATTTCTAACTATGCTCATGCTTTCACCCGTTGTCGTTTAAGTCCGCTTATAACAACAAGTGACCAGATGAAGATCATATAATCGCGCTGGATATACCGTAGAGGCGTAGACGATCTGTTAAATTAAGAGAAACTGCGCAGGCCCCACGCTTGAAATTATCCTGATAATCATGAATGTCTTATTTTTCTTTTTGTGATAAACATTTCATAAATTGACGCGTTCGCAGGATTTGAGCCTGCATCTCTCTGGGATTCTGACCCAGATGCTTTGTTCAAATTAAGCTAGAACGCTGTCTGCGAAAACGTCGAATTATTGAAAGTGTTTTATCATTTTTACCAACTACTACATTGTTGGAAGTACCATCTGTGAGAACTGCTTTAAACCAGTTAGTCACTTAATGTGAAATTATTAGAACTTTTTACCATTAACGAGAAATGGCGCATGGCGATTTGGGTCAAAAAGTGAAACTTTAAAACAAATACCTGTTTATAATTTGTTTTCGAATGTAAACAAAAGCATGTGTGATTGTATTTTACAAGCTTTAATTTAGTTTCACCTGTCCTGTGTCTGTCTGTTTAAACTCAAATCTTGCAAGTTAAGTAGTTAGTTCCCGGTTTACGATTGAGCTGGAACTTTGCATACATGTGTGAATTGCGAGACAATGCAATATTATGATGACATGGTGCTGATCTGATGATAGAGCTGGAAGGTGGCCAAAGGATCTTAGCAATGAAACAACACAACCTCATAGAGTTTGGGCTCATCTGAATCGTCTTGACAAGTAGTTTATCTTTCAATAGTAACCAGGGTCTGATGATGGAGCTGGAAGATGGTCCTAGGAACTCTGTAACGAAACTATGAAAACCCATCGAGTTTCGGCTCGTTTGAATCGTCTTAGTAAGAATTAGTTATGTAAAAGCTTGTTTTAAAAAAAGTTTTTTTTTTAGTTATTCTTGTTGTTAATCATAATAATTAATAATAATATTTATTCATAATATGTAGGTAGCAGTGTTCAAATAAACAAGTAAGTGCGAGTATATCCCACAACAACGAAGCCTAGCGCCGCAGCCCAAAACAGCTTAAATTTCCAAACGAAACCGTAACCCAACAATTAATTATGTCAGTTCCCGAGAACATACAGGATGACGGAACGTACAAGACTTCCTCGTTAAAACATCATGGGATAAGACGGTAAGCCTCTCGGCTCGCGGCCGCAGGCCCCTTTACTGCTGGCCGCAGCGACACGCTGATGCCGACGACACGATATCATGATTTGACACGCTATTGGTCGTTGTCTTCTTCATCTTCTTTTACATTCTGGCGTCGCATAGTTTATGCATTTGCCAGTGTGAAGAATAAATGTAAGTTTTTTTTAAATTTAAAAAAAAATACAGATTCGTGGTCACATCATATTCCTAAAAAGTGATGTAAAGTGATAAGGTGCTGGACTTGTCCAAGCATAGTTTCATTTCATGGAGTTTTGGTAACATTACGAAACAACACGATACACCACATTATAGTACTTATCCCCGTCATTATTTATACGTATTCTGTCCTCTCCATCCTAAGACTGCCTGGCAGAGATCGTTATCAGCGATAAAGCTGCCCATTGCTACACTGTTTATGTTTCTTTATTTCTTCTTTGTGTTTATTTCTTGATGTGCAATAAAGAGTTTATCTATCTACCTATAGTACTTGCTAACACTCATGCACGTATATTCAGCTCACAATCAATAAATTATCATTAATATACCTAAACAAAATTTTAACAAAATATGTAATACAATGCCACTTGAGGCCACGTTTCCATCTATTGGTCGTTGTAACCACGTAGACAGAAGTTAGTATGAATTTATGTTAAGTTTCCATGTGGCTCTTTAAATGTTTGTTTATACAGCACCCCTGGCGATGACGAGAAAGAGCTAAGGTGCGTTGGGGTAATTCCGAAAATGGGTATATTCCGAAAATTCAAAATTTCTATCGTTATACCGTATACTTTTCCGTTGCCAACACAAGCTTAGACGCCATATTGATTCTTCATGCTGCGTCAGTCATCCAGGAGTCGCTAACTCTGGTGAGACGTGTAAGGTGGCAAATTTAGTGAAAAAAGGAATTTTCGCGCCTTTTTCGGTGTGTCACAATTACCCCAAGACACTTTTCTTGGAGTTATGGAAAGATATTCGCATAAATGTTTCTATATTCTATAAATAGTTCGTTTTTACGTATTCGAGTCAGGAATACCTAGCTATACCTGTGTTTATTATTTAATATCGCAAATTCCCCATTGGGGTTATTACGTGACAGTATTATTTACATGAAGAAAGATTTGTTGTGCCTCAATAATTTATTTTTATTTTGATGCGAACTTCTACAGCTGCTGTACAGTACTGCTATTGTTTCTTGCAGAGGGTGAAGAAATCAGACCAAATTCATACATAAAAGTTTGAGAATCACAAACTCTTCATGGGGTAATTCCGAAATGCTAGACTAATGAAGTATGAGATTAGAGATAAGATATAGGAAAAGTGTCGAAATTTTATGTTTGGGGTAATTATGGTCAAAAAAGGATTTCAGAACTTATGTATATGTGAAATAAAATCAATTTTTGAATGATTCCGGAATTACTCCGAGATAGTCCGTAATTTCCCTGACTTCATAAGAATATGACCCAATTTTTTATATATCAAAATTATTTAAATTTGCTATTTTTATTGAAATTTAATATTGGTTATCATACAACATATTCATATAAAGAACAAAGGAAATTAAAAAATAGCACTAACTAAAAATGTATTTCGAATATTTAGCTCGAAAGTAAAAGCCTGGCCATCTCATATGAATTTATGTCACAATTACCCCAATACACCTTACAACAATTTATAGAGCTACATGATCATCTACATGATAATAGTGTTCGTAAACCTGGCTATTGGTTTCATAGTCGCATTGACCACTAGCTCCGGCGATAAGCGTGGATCATACGCTCTATAATGAATTTTCAGTCATTTTACAAACTCTGATACATTATACTACTAAATATCATATGCTGATTCGTTATACATATATTGTGTTTTATTATACTTCAAAGCAAACTTAGATAATATAAAGATTTGCTCTGAAAGGACAAGAAAATCAAAACATGAACTGAACCATGAAATAAATTAGCTGGATAGCACAAAGGAAACACATTTAAATCATAACAGACACTTATTCCTCTACTTATACATACCGGAATATCCAGAACTGGTGTATTGAGCCGTAAAAATGTGATTCGGAACATCATTATGAATTACTTTTGATATAGGGTCAACCCAGATTCGAAAAAAAATATTACTTAGTTGTTTCATACATTTGGTCAATTTAGAGTTGTATGGTATGTAATTTTGTAGTACAGGGCATGCAGATAATCTTGTATAGCAATTTCATTTCATTAATTTATTCAGCTTTTGTTATGATACATACATTTAGCGGCGTCAATGTATGGACATTACAATTTCAACTGACTATAATAATAAATTAAATAATCGCAGGGGCGGCTTTGTGGAGAGCCGTCGGTGAGTGGCGACACCGCGAACCCTGATTCCCTGGGGCTAAATGAGACCCCTGACTCCTCTCTTGCCTTAACTGGCCGGCTTGGAGTGGAAACCGCAAGAGCTAAGAACCTAAGCTCCAGGGTGGAAGTGTTAAAGGGCATAACGCCGCTAGTAGCTCTTAGTGAACGCGCAGCACACCTCTCGACACCCGACAGCCTTCCACACCAATGTTGCCCCTCCGAAGCCATTATACGGTAGCTATTATGAGGGGCCCATTTAGTAGATGGCAAGTCACCACCCGCCTGAATATTTGAAATGAGGCATTATTTGGTGGGTGCCGTACCTCATTCCATAATCCAGTTTTGTATAACACCCAGAAGTTCACCAGAATCAGAATCAGAATCAGAATCAGAATCAGAATATCGTTTATTGCTATAAAACTGGTACATATGTTGTTAAAAAATTATAAGAGAAGTATCACAGTCTTACCCTTTTCGGGCGTGCAATATTTTACTGAATACATACCTAATTACCTATTTTTATAGGTCTAGGTAGGTATTAAATCTTATAGCTACTATAATACACACACAAAGAATTAACATAACATAACATCTAGTATTTACAATTTCTAAATTATATTTTATAACAATTTTGGTGTAGGTAACATCATTTTAGGTACATTGGTAAAAGGTGCTACCTAGTCATTAAAAAATTATTTTAGTGAGTAGAACGTTTTTGCTATTAACCAAGATTTTAACTTACGTTTGAATAATGTCAAACTGAGAGACTTGAATTCTATTGGTAAATGATTATAAACTTTGATTGCACTGTAGTAGGAGCTATTTGCATACATAGTGTTATTGACTTGAGGTATGCCAATATTATATTTTTGCTTTGACCTCAAGATGGCAGCACGGCTTGAGCTGTTTGCAAGAAAGTAGTGTTCGTTATTTTTTACAAATAAACAGATTTCTAGAATATAAATGCCAGTTAACGTCAAAAAGCTGTTCTCTCTAAATATACTCCGCAATGAATCTGTATCTTTTAAATTGTAAATGACACGTATACATCGTTTTTGCAAGACAAAAGTTGATTGCACATTAACGGAATTTCCCCAAAAAATCACCCCGTAACTTAAGTGAGGATAAACATTTCCGTAGTAAGCATTTGTTGCAATGGTTTTACTAGTGGCATTCTTGATTATAGATAACGCATAACAGTATTGAGACAGTTTATTATTTACTAGTAGAACATGTTCTTTCCAATTTAGGTTGCAGTCTATCTTTACTCCCAAAAAGTTAGTATTGTTTACAAAATCTACTTTATTATCATTGTTTTTAACATTTAGCTGTAATTGTTTTTGTCGATAGGATCTAAAATTAATTAATTTGGTTTTTTCTATATTCACTTTTAAATTTAGCTTTTGAAGCCATGTAATAATTTGGTTTAATTTATTATTTATTTCAATTTCAAAAAGTTGGTCGGATGTTTTTTTCGGTATGTAAATAGTGGCGTCATCGGCAAACATTACACACATATCATTGGTTAACCTTGGTAGATCGTTGATATATAGCAAGAATAGAAGGGGCCCCAGAATACTGCCTTGGGGTACCCCCAGTGAAATATATTTAAAATTAGATTGAAACTCTTTTAATGTTTTTGTTTTTTTGTCATATACCAGAACTGAAGTGGCCTGAGTGCGATTTTTTAAATATGATTCAATTAATTTGAGAGCATGTCCTCTGATGCCAATGTGATCCAGAATTTGCAGAAGCTTTTTGTGTACCACACAGTCAAATGCTTTAGACATATCTAAAAATAATGCGACGCCTGGATTTTTTGCGTTTATATCGTCCCACACTTGCTTGAGCATATCGAAAATAGCCAATGATGTATTTTTCCCTTTTTGGAATCCGAATTGTTTGTTGCTTATTATATTATTAGAGATCAAAAATTTATAGAGTCGGTTAAATATGGCTTTTTCAAATATTTTAGAGAAAGAGGGTAAAATAGCAATTGGTCTATAGTTATTTATATCATTTTTAGAGCCTTTTTTGTAGACGGGTTTAATTATAGCTCTCTTTAATTCTTCTGGAAAAATCCCTGTGGATATCGATAAATTTATTAGGTAAGCCAGAGGTTCAGCAATGATATCTATACATCTTTTTATTAGTTGCATTGAAATTTCGTCGTGACTACACGATTTCTTATTTTTAAATTTTTTCACAATATTTTTTATTTCTGAACTGTCGACTGGAGTCAAAAATATTGTACTAAAATGTTTATCTGTAAGATGTTCAATATTTTTTGGGTTCGGTTCGTTCTTTTGTTGAGTTTCTTTATTTATGTTGATAAAGTGGTCATTTATTTTTTCACATATTATTTTTTGGTCGGTTACCTCTTCATTGTCAATTTTCATGCAGTCTATTGTTGTGCGTATAGTATTTGTTGGGTTTGTGTATTGTTTGATTAAACCCCAGGTTGCCTTAGATTTGTTTGTACTTCGTTGTATGTATCTTATGTTGGTAGCTTTTTTTGAGTATGAAGTTACACGTTTTAATACTCTTGAATATATCTTGTATCTCTCTTGATATTCGGTAGAATTTTTAGTAAATGTTTTGACGTATAATTCCCTCTTTTTCCTACTTGAAATTGCAATTCCCTTAGTCTTCCAGTTTGGTTTTTTCTTATGAAAAATCTTTTTTCTTTGCAGAGGTACACATAAGTTAAATATTAAAGAAAATAGTTCTATGAATTCTGCATAAGCTTTGTTAACATCAGGTTGTGAATAGATATTCGAAAAATTTACTTGGGATAAGTATTTTACAAAATTGTTTATGTGAACGTCAACATTTCTTTTTACTATGTACCAATATTTTTCCTTATAACTTAAATTTGTTTTTACTTTTATCATCTGAGCAGTATGGTCAGTTAGTTGTCCTAGAGTAATTATTTCTACTTTGTATTGCTTAGTGTTTGTCAATATATTATCGATGCATGTCTGTGAGTGAGACGTGATTCTAGTTGGTTCAGATATCGCTGGATGTACTTTGAAGGAATTTAAAGTGCTTAAGAACGTGTCTTTTTTACTTTTGTTTTTAACTTCATCAAGCAGGTCTATGTTAAAGTCTCCTAGTATGTATATTTTCTTGTTATTTCGCCTGTTCCTTATAGTTAATTTATGCAAAAGTGTTTCAAGAGTCTCTATGTATAATTTGAAATTACTATTTGGTGGCCTATAGTTCCCTATAATGATTGTGTTTAATTCTGGTAGAGTTATGCCACAGCATTCAAAGTGGCCTTCAATTGATAAGTCAGATATCCAGTCTAGCTTTTTAAAACAGATTGAGTTTTTGACATAGATCGCTACACCACCTTTAGTTTTATTTTTACGCGTATAATGAACTGCTGATTGATAACTGTCAATTTGTAAAGTGTTTTCTTCGTTTTCTTTTAAATGCGTTTCAGTAAAACAACAGACGTCGGGTTTATATTCATTATTTATTAACTCTATATCGTCGACTTTGTATCTTATACTGCGAATGTTTATATGCATAATTTGTAGCGACTGATCATTAATAGGTACGAAAAAATTTATATTCGTTTATTGTTTGGTCATTAATCTGTTTCATTTGTTAGTTCTGAAAATAAAAAGGTATTTTGCCTGGTTTGCAATCTTGCATATCTTTTAATTTGGGTTCATCTCTATTTTTCAACGTATTTTTATTCATTTTATCAAAATAATATGGTATTGTGCCTCGTTTCAGTGTAGTTTGAATTTGGTTATTTGAATGTGTAATTTTTTCACCTAATAAATTTGAAATGTACTCATTTTCATATATTAGATAGTTTACTGATCTGGACATGTGTCGCAAATTTGCGGTATAATCTTTCTGGTTGAGCGTCTTCGCGATAGGTTGTAAATATTTGCAGTTTGTGAAGTTACTTACTATGTTACTGATTGCAGAGTTTAGCTTATCCTCATTTAAGTAACGGTTTCGTAATACACCTACAACTACTACATTTTGTTTACTGAGCAGTTTTAAGATTCTTGTTATTTCTAAAAGTACTTTGGTAGGGTTACTATCATTCGATCCAACACTTATCACTACCCAGTCATTTTCATGCAAGCTCAGTTTCCCAAAGTTAGTATTTTGAAGTATGTACTCTCCAGGTGCACCTGGGTTTGTAAAGTTTATGATTCTATATTCGTTTGTGGTTCCTTGCTTCGCCCTTAAGCTTATCAGTTGTGATGAAAAATCCTTACAGGTCTGATCGCCTATTACCACTATTTTGGCTCTTGTGTCTTTGTTTACATTAATACATCGCTTAGTAGCTTGCAATTTATCATCATGACCATTTATTTTCATGTCAGGGTATTGCAAAGAATATGTTAGTTTCGGTGTTTCTGTTTTTTTTGGCGTTTTATTTATCTCATCCTGGTTTTCTTCTATTTTATTTGGTTGTTTCGTGTGTCTTGAAGTTTTTTGTGCGTTATTTGTAGTTGTTATGGTCGCTTTATTTATTTTTGGTTTAATGTTTCTTTGTTCTTGGCTCTTGACCGATGGGATTTTCTGTACGGGGCTATCTGAAACTTTTTTGTTAGATTTTGATATTTTATCATTATTGTTTTTTGAAATATTTTCTTGCATATCTGTAAGCGATTTTCGCAATATCTGGTTTTCAGTAAGCAATTTGTTGATCTCTTCTTTTGCCTGGATCAATAACTTGGTCAACTCTTCGTTTTCAAGTTTCAAATTTGTCAATTCGTCACTTTTCCTGGTAGGGGTATCATTATCATTTAAACATATCAGAGTGTCTTCTATGAAGGCTTGGTCATCAGTGGATTCGTTTAGGAAAGATGTATCATCCATTGAGATGCTTAGGCTTAGTGTCTTTGGTTTTTTCGTAGTTGTTATATTAGTGTTTCTATTTTGGTGAGGGCCAACAGGAGTGTTTGAATTGTCACCTATTTGTTTTTTCTTGCACATACATGCCTGACATTTCCAGTTTGCTTTTTTTTCTGGCTCCATAATATAAAACCTGGTTGATGATACATTCCCACAAATCAGATCGTAGGTGAGTTTACACAAAGAACATGTTAGATGTTGCCTGTCGGTTATTTTATTTGGACAGCCTGCGCAGTCTAGCGATATGATCGTTTTTTTTACTGGTGTATGCTCCATCATTTTTGTAGTCTAATGCGTGCTCTCGGAATAGTCAGATGTCAACGTAAGCTTTATGTAATTCACGCTATTAAAAAAAGGATATCTTTGCTCCACTCCCGATCCGGTCTATAATATCTTTGGTTTCAGATACTGTCCAAATTCAAATTCGGAACAAGACTTTTGGCGGGAACTTTCTATGGCGGGAAAGTCTTGAGTATTTTATTCCATGTCGGGCGGGAAGTACGTAATCACGTATCAATCTTTGTGATAGTGGTATTTTATCAGTCGTAATGAAATATTGAAGAATAATAAATTATATCACCGTTAAAACTCTTTTTAGTTCATAAATATGCCGTTTTATTGAGATTCAGTTAGCCTCGGTCAATGACCTGACTTGGACTCATAGAGAGCTATTCACTAGATGAGAAAAATGCAATTTTTCGTTATTGTTTTCGTATTTCGCTAACTAATTGTTTCATCACGTTTTCAGGTTTTTGCTTGTCGTAAAATAACACTCAATTCACGAGTAAAAGAACTTTACCACTGAGTTTTGGAGCTAAATTCAAATTGTTTACCGGTCATTTTTAAAATATTGATTTTTTGCCAATATCACTGGGTTTTTCACTAAGATAACACTTGGACAGTTTTATTATAACATTATAAAGTTAGTTTTTAACACTAATCGTATTTTAAATCGAAGAAACTATTTATTTTGATTTTATTTATTTACAGCAGTTATTACTTGGGCAGACGCAGAGTTGCCCAAAAAAAAAAAAATCAGAACCACAATAACCCATTATTTTTTCAATTCATTACTCACAATATAGGCTCCTTGTACCTTCACCCCTACAACATAGCTAAATGATGTTTAAAAAGGGCCTCTCAGTGTTGGCTTCGGCTCCACTGATGCCCATCAAATAACCGGGCTTGGCCCGAGAGATGTATATCAATTAAATAATGTTACAATTTTATTTAAGAATATTCGGGGCTGTAAATGGGCCTTGTCAAGTGAGCAACCTAACAATACCTTTATGCATCAAGTCGATTCGTGTAAACTTAAAGAGTCACAGAATAGCGCTTACAAAAAAATTGGTGCGAATCGGACTCGCGAACGAAGGGTTCCGTATCGTATGGAAACCTTAGGCCCATTTCAAGCGTCTACCTGTTGCTGTTGTTATTATCGCGCAAACAACGGCAAAACATTAAAAAGACCTCGCTTAATTTTATTTTTCATTAATTCGAATAGGTTCGTGTTTGACTACACACTGCCTGATGTTGAGCAGATGTGCGGTCTAGGGTGTAGCACGCTTACCTAGAAGATACCTATTTACTCGGGATTTGAAGACACCCACGTTGTACTTTAACGGGAAGACAGACCCAGGCAAAGCGTTCCACATTCTGGCTGTTCGAATGAGGAATGAGGATTCGAAACGCTTGGTTCTAACGCGCGTAATGTCCACCATAAAAGGGTGGCGCTTTGGTCGCGTCTGTTAAATATATTTATTATAAAAATATTTTTATTACTCTGATTTTAGTGTTTTTGTGGCCAAATATTGGAAGAAAATAATTTAATCATTTTGAACCATTGACACGACAAATAGGAAGTATTTGTTTTTATAGTTGAAACAGGAATAGGTACATCATCTGTGAAAATATCCGGTGTTTAGCTATTACGGTTCATGAGATTCAGCTTGGCAGACAGACTGGCGGACGGACAGACAGACAACGGCGTCTTAGTAATAGGGTCCCGTTGTTACCCTTCAGGTACGGAACCCTAGAGAACTACGGGAGCCTTCGCTTACGAACTCGACTTGCAGATTGCCATTCATGTAATCATTTAATTTAATTTCACTACACAAGTCGTATACTTTCAATCGTAGGCTGTAAAGCGCGGCCGGAAAGGGCGCATTGTGGATACGTAGATAAATCACCCTATTTGATGGATGATATTCAATACACGCTGCGGGATTATTCTTATCCGATTACACGAGAAATATTGCGATTGAAGTCCGGATAGACGCTGTAAAGAAGATCACTTTCTAAGAGAACTATTTTTGCCTCGGATTTAGTATTCTCAGTATTTCTCCGCGAACCGGAGCAATATTTTATAATGCTATGAGAGCTGCGGATTGAGATTAAGGGAAAATTTTTCTTTATAAATATATTCCTTCGATGATGTTTTATATTTTGTCGTTGTAAGTAATTGGATTTAGTTGAAGTATACCATGATTCGTTGCTAGGTAATTTTGTTGTACTACGTGTAATTTTTAGGGTTCCGTAGTAAAACAAGGAACCCTTATAACTTCGTTGTGTCCGTCCATCTGTCCGTCCGTCCGTCCGTCCTGCATTATTATATAACTTCCACATGTATCAACCAAATTGCATGAAATTTGATATTATTATGATAGTTTAAGATCGATAGATAGATCTCAATTTTAATTACTTAAAAAAGTCAAAACTTTATATTTAAGGGGTAGCTCCCGTACATGTAAAGAGGGGATGAAAAATGTATAAAAAATATTTTTTTTTTTTTTTAAATTGACCTTAGAAATATATTGCTTAGCCAAATATGTTTTTCTGGCAGTTTGCAATCTAATTATTACATAGTATAAAACAAAGTCGCTTCCCTGTTTGTCTGTCCGTATGCTTATATCTTTAAAACTACGCAACGAATTTTGATACGATTTTTTTTAATAGATAGAGTAATTCAAGAGGAAGGTTTATTTGTATAATACACCTGTGCAAAGCCGGGGCAGGTCGGTATTAAATTCAAAAAATTTTTTTTTATCATGGTCATAATCATCGTCACCATCTACGGAAGCCTATCATACGCGTGTCAAGGCACGCACTTGACAACTTATTTGACGTGATGACGTATTTTAAATTGATTAACGCCGGATGCACGCACGAAAGTCACGCCCGCCGGAGCCGAGCTTGCAAGATTGTTTGATTCAACAATGCTTTTTTATAACGTTATTACGTAAAATTATATTATCGGCCGTAAATCAGTTTTACGGATGAAATGATTATTTATCAAAAAAACCGGACAAGTGCGAATCAGGCTCGCACATCGAGGTTTCCGTACAAACATATTGGTAAAATAATTAAAAACCTGTTTTAGCGTGTGCTAATGAAGCTCTTTTATATGATACCTTACATGATACGATTTACGCACTTTAAATTTTAAACCCATATTTTGTGAATTTTGAGGGCCTATTTATATGTGATTTAAATGAAAATGTACGGTTTTCAGATTTATTCCTATATGTGTACTCTGAGACAATGCTCTTCGCCAAATTTCATAGTTCTATGTCAACGGGAAGTACCCTGTAGGTTTTGATTTTTGTGAGCGTTATAATATGCATTTTTTACGACATAAACGGCTTTAACTTTTTTATACGGTAACTGAAAAGCTTTTCTTTTACACAACTGCAAGAATTCATAGGTTTACGTATATAGTTTAAATTTCAACTTGATATCTTTACGAGTTCCCGAGATAAAGAGTCTTGACATACACACAGGTGGACAGACGGACAGACGGACAACAAAGTGATCCTATAAGGGTTCCGTTTTTTCCTTTTGAGGTACGGAACCCTAAAAATGTACGTCTTCTTATCTTCTCCTACGGAGCTGGACTGTATTAATATGTAAACGTAATTATTTACGCTCTAGAAATCTCTACAGTCATCTTAACTATGTAAATATTCCTTCAATAATTTTCAGAGATCTAATTACATTTTGTTGGTATATTTTATTTACAAAAGACCTTTTAATTGAGCTAACTGAGAATATTTCATGTTAATGATAATTTAATAATTATAATTAAGATGAAAAATATGTATAAAAGTAGTTTTGATATTCATATTGGTAATATTAAGAATGTCTGTTTGTTATGCATCGAAATACTTATGTTTTTGTTTTATTAATTAATTAATTTACATTTTAACAGCCCATAAATCATTATTCGATTAATAAAATAAAATCAAACATTTAAAAAGTTCAAATTATGTTTATGTAGGTACCTATTTGTATAATTATGTAGATTTTTATTACTATAGTACAGAAAGTCGACTAAGTATTCGTTCTCGTTTGACTCGATTACGACACAAGTAATAATTTTTAAATAATAAGTTTTGTGGCAACTTATTCTAAGTAAAACAGAAATCTACCAGGCTTTGGCAGATTTGTTAATTTCGTCCAGTATAAGAAGTAATGTCGCCGGTATCTGCTAGAGGAAATAATAAATGACTTATTCAAATATATTCAGAGAAAATTTCGCTACAGCTTCAAGTGTACTCATAACAGAATCAGCCTAAATTCCCGAAAATCAGTTCCTTAAGTATATCAGAAATAATTAACAACCCACTTACAAAGCTTGGAAACTCCTTGAAAGTATTTCAAAAACGCCTTCCATCCTATAGAGTTACATTCCAGTAAGGATACTTTCACTTTTTAATAAGTACGATGAATATAGGTACTAACCCAAAAAAGAGTGATTTATATAAAATTATTATCAACGACTTTAGACTATGAAGCCGAGTAGACTTAGTTACTGATACTGAGGTTTTACTATGAGAATTTAGATTATTTATGGGATAGCTATCCCACACAAAATCACAATTTGCAACCGACAAAGCATATGATACGGTTGTTTTATTTTTTTTCAAATTGCAGGATGGTAAACTTTGTTGATAATCATGTTCTGAATCACCTTTCGTCTCAAAATATCCTCAGTGAAAAACACAATAGTTATGCTTTTTTACACGTAACAACAATAATATCTAATATACATTTATTTTTACTACGCATGGAGCTATTAATTGTTATGAATTCATAGCCAATTAATCGTTTAATTAGAAAAGTGCTGCTTTTTGAAGCGGATTTTTCCAAAAGTACTCCTATTTTGCCTTGACATTGTATCTAGCTTAGAATTGCATTTTAATTTTGCTATTTTGCTCTTAAATGAGTTCCCAACACAACAAAACTTGTTCTGCGTATATATGTACCTAATTTAATAATAAATTATTATTTAATAAGTGTAGATTCAACGATTCCAAGTGTATTTAAAAGTGTATTTAAAGCTCGGGAATCGAGTTGGCACGCCTACACGCCGCCACCAAGCCGGAGTCGGGGGCCTGGCTGCATGCCTTACCGTCACCTCAGATGGGCACGCTGCTAGACGACGACTCCCTGAGGGTGGCTGTGGGACTGCGTCTTGGTTGCATACTGTGCGAGCCGCACATATGTATTTGCGGTGCACAGGTCGAAGCAACCGGTCGACATGGTCTGAGCTGCGTGCGTTGTGCTGGGAGGCGACGACGACACCACGCCATCAACGAATTAATAAAGCGAGCTTTGGTTTCAGCAGAGGTACCGTGCATCTTAGAGCCCTCAGGTTTGTCCCGTACAGATGGCAAGCGGCCGGACGGCCTTACGCTGGTGCCCTGGCGGAGAGGGCGCTGTCTCCTGTGGGATGCGACGTGCGTATGCACGTTCGCCTCTTGCCACCTACCGTCCACTCAGCAAGTTGCGGGTGCAGGAGCAGAGTCAGCGGCCCGAGGCAAGTGCACGAAATATTCCGCTTTGGCGGCAGCGTACGACTTTATCCCGTTTGCTGTTGAAACGGCGGGAACATGGGGCCCCGATGCAAAAAAGTTTGCTTATGAACTGGGGCAGCGTTTGCGTGAGAAGGGTCGAGATCCTCGCGCGGGATGGTTTTTAATCCAGCAAATTTCCTTAGCAATACAGCGTGGAAATGCCGCTAGTGTGTTGGGAACGTTTGGGTCACGATCCACGCCCGAGGGGCTTTGACATGTTTTCTTGTCTGTGACAAGCACTTGACGATTTATTTATAGTGGATTTGACATGTAATCATATTTATTGTATATTGACCATTAAATTAAAGTATTTAAAAGTATATATAAAAAACATAGATTTTATAGGACATTGCTTACTGACTTCTAACGTTATTGTAACTTTTCTTGCGACGGGACCCTAAAAATAAACTCTGGCGGAACATCTGTTAAAATTTAACGCTTGAAGATCAAAGCACCACTAATCAGGGGATCAAAGACTCGGTTTTATGTAAAACGTTATAAACAGCTTACTCTAATGGATAGAGCTGAAAGTGAGACCGCACCGCGGCGCGGAACCCGACGCGACAATGGCTGAAACATACTCTAATATAGTTACATGTGAACTATAGTAAGTTATTTTTTTGCGCGATTGGAAAGGTATTATTGATAATATTTTTGAATAAATATTATCTCACTTATCGTTTAAAATGCTAAATGGAATATGAACTGATTTCAATTCCTAATTTGCAATTTAATGGTTTAATAAAGGTCTTAAAAATATAACATTAACTGCCAATATTGTTATTGGCAGTTAATATTATAATAATACAAGGTATGCAAATATACACATTTGTTCAATTTCACAATTGACAATATAATGACAATTCCGAAAGCTATAAAAAATTATCATTTTTAATATTTCTCATGATAAATATGTAGACGGCAAGACACGTTACTTGTCCATAAACTCTTTCAATGAACAAAAACAACTCGCTTGACAATTAAGATATCGTTAGATTTGTCTTAAACACACAAGTGTCATTAGATTTTTTAAAACAAAATAGCTCAGTTCTGGCGCCAAACTGTGTTCAAAATTATTTTTAAGCAAACCTATCGAGCTAGGTATCAAAATAAAGGCAATAAGCCGCCTGAAGGCCTCTAACATGGTAAACGATTACAACAACCGGAACTCACGCCCACCCATTTTAATGTATCATAAAAGAAAATAATAATAATAATAGTTGCACCAGATTTGTTTATTGATTGTATATGTTTATTTGATTGATTGACCGAGCGTAAGTGAGGTCTCAGAGTCTAGTGGGACGAGCCTGCACATGGGTGTATGTTTGTATGTATATTTGTTCGACGATAACTCAGTACCGCTCAACCAATCCATGAAATTTAGCGTGAACGTAGTTTATATTTATACAATTTTTAAGTTCGAATATGAGCATCTTCTGTTCAGTGGTTGCGAAGATACGAGGGCCGTGGTAAAAAGAGGCAAAACGGCGCCACTTTCTGCGGGAGTTGCGGATGACTATTTTAAACATTTCACCGAATGTTGTCGAATTATCTATGTCCTTCAACAGTTTTTGATAATTAATCGCTAACATTTATACAACTATTGTAACATTTTTTTTAAATTCCAGTAGGTATTTATGATATAAACCAGGAATAGCGCGAGGTCCACGTCCGGGGCGGACTATAGTTTATTCTTTTATGAGAGTTATGATGCCACAGATGGGACACACTTGCAACACACTTTTTTATCTGGGACTAAAAAGTACAAAAAAAGGTCATAAGTATACAAAAAAAAACACATTCCGTAGTAGATTCTGTATAGTCAGATGTAAGCGAGTCACGGTCAGTTTACGTCTGACAACATTTAGCCCAAAGGCTGCCACTTAGGCCTCTTGTAAACGAGACGGTTTCTACCCGATCCGGCGCCGGGCCGGTTGCTGGATAAACTTGTTCACAAGCACGTTTTCTACCCGGCTTGCTTTTCACCACATGATCGCGCCATCACTAGAGCCGGCGTCGTTAACAGACATCCATAGAGTTCCATACATAACTGTCGACCGTTCGAACGCACGGTTTAACCAAGCGTAGCCCCGGCGAAAAACCGTCTCGTTAACAATGGTTTTTATGCTAACTTGTTATCTTACTACTATGTTATGTTTCAACTTGCTTTTATATTATTTTTAAAATATAAAGTATATTATGTAGCGATTTGAACAAGTCTTAGTGCGGAGTAGCTTTGGATAAAGGCTAATGCTGATAATCACGTCGGGAGTGACGGGAGATGAATGGGGCCAGTTTGCGGCTGACAACATCTGGCCCAAACGCGTCCACTTACGCTTAGCTATCTTGTTATCTCATTGTCATGTTTAGTTTTACAAATAGTTTTATATGTCCAATATGTTAGTATCTTTTCGAAATGAGTATGGTACTGTCCGTAAAATAAAAATAAATAAATTATTTAAATTTCTAGAAGAAAATGTTCAAAAGAACAAGAAGCTCAGTATATATTTGATCTCTTTTGTGCCACATTGGTGGTCCTTGTTGGTGTTGTAGTATTATGTGTGTGCGTGTGTACATGACAAACGACAATGTCATAGTGAACTGATTCATCCATAGGCAATGCTTGGTTTTCATTCAAAGTTTTTATCAGGTTTTTCACTGTGTAGTGTGTAATACCCATGAAAATGAATTGCTAACGTAGGTGTGAGGAGCACAAAAATAATGAATACAGCAACGCAATTGTGTTCATTTGATTTACTTAGCCAAGTAGGAGTAAGTTGTAACCGGCACCTACTCAAGTTGAGAAGTAACTTTTGTATTCATGTATCCACCTGTGAAAGGGTACAGTGCCATTACGTTGACGAGATTGACTTGGATTAACTTAAGGCGACCTGTTCACTGCCGAGCATGTCGCCGAGCATTGTTTTAAACTTGTTTATTTTTAGAAATAAATATTATTAGTTGATTTTTAGGGTTCTGTACCTCAAAAGGAAAAAAAGGGAACCCTTATAAGATCACTTTGTTGTCGGTCTGTCCGTATGTCAAGACCCTTTATTTCAAGAACGCGTAAAGTTAACAGTTGAAATTTAAACCATGTAGGTACGTATATGTATGATCTCTTACAGTTGTGAAATAATTAAACTTCTCAGTTACCGTTTAAAAAAGTTAGAGCCGTTTATGTCATAAAAAACCGCATATTTTGCTTACATATCAAAATCTACAGGGTACTTCCAGTTGACCTAGAAATATGAAAGTTGCCAAGAAGCATTATCTTAGAGTACACACATAGGAATAAATCTGAACACTGTACATTTCTAATTGAATCACAAAAATAGGGCCTAAATACAAAAAAATGTAGGCTTAAAAATTAAAGTATCGTAAATGTATCATGTGGGGTATCATATGAAAGAACTTCACTAGCCCATGCTAAAACAGGTTTACAATGTGCAATTTTCGATGTATGCCCAAAAAAAGCAGGTGATTATTTATTTATCTTATAGAGATTTCAACATTATAATATTGTGAAATACAGGATACATACAGGATTTGTACGGAACCCTCGGTGTGCGTGCCTGACTTGCACTTGTCCGTTTTTTTTTTAAAGATCTTGCAAAGTGGGACCAGTAATTGTACAGTAGCTCAAAAATGCATTAAAATATGTCAAATAAATGCGTAGAGTAAAACTACCGAACTACATGTTTTATTTGAATGGATTTTAATATTTTCTATTTTGATTTTTGTTTAAAGCCGTGTTGTGTGTTTTCATCTGAATTTGCAGAACAACACATGGCGCAGAAGCGTAAACACACTGTGTTTCAGTGGGGATACCGCCGACTAGAGTTGGTGGGGACTTCCACATAACTGCCGGTCTCCTCATTCTGGTCGTATCCATGAAAGATTTTCCTGGGTAAAAACAATGGTTAGTGTGAATTGATCGTAGTCCGCCCACATATTTGCCAACAAGTCCCACGTGAGTGCGCGCCGTGCGGTACGTAAGGCGGGTAACACACTGGCGGTCCGCACAATTAAAACTTGGCTCATTAATAACGGGAGATTTAGGTCGTCTCCTCGGAGACTCGGGCTTGTGATGATATATTTGTATTCGGAAACAAGTTTTTGTATTATATAAAGTGGTGTTCACAAGTTGGGGAAGGATTTCCGCGGTTTTAATGTGCTGATTGATTGTGCGGTGAGGTTTGATGAATGTCGGCTTTGGGGACTTGATAATAAATGTTTTTTTTTTTGAATGTGGCACCAAATGGAAAAAACAAATCTTTCAACTAGTTTTCTTCATCTTCTTTTTCTTTTTAGCTATAAAACATCCTACATCCAACTAGATATACATCCAACTAGCTGCCCGCCCCGGTTTCGCCTGGGTACGATTACCTAAAGAAGGCAAAACTAGTAAAGAGCCCTAATTTTTTTGAAAAGATAATAAAACCCGGGGATAATGTAATTTTCCATAGTGTAAGAATTTTTTACATCGGTTCAGTAGTTTTGGAGCCTATTCGATGCAAACAAACAATCAAATCTTTCCTCATTATGAAATTGATATAGATGGGTTGCCTGGAAGAGATCGTTTCCAGCGATAAGGCCGCCTAGTGTTGCACTATCTTAAGAATTTCACTAATGTATTTATTGTTAGTTTATTTTGTGTGTACAATAAAGAGTTATTTGTTTGTTTGATATAGCCACTTTTGGCTTGCATTGTAGTCGACACAAGAGATTTTATGTGTTGTCTCCATTTTTCAATAAGTATTATCGTAATATCATAATGTTAGGGTAATCCTCGGCCATTGAGATTGAAATATAGCTAAGAATTACGCCTAAACATTAGCAAGCTAATAAAAAAATCATCAAAATTATCTATTATATAATATATAAAAATCCGGGAAAAAACAAAGAGCACTTGTAATATACGTCTTTTCTATAATATGTATTTTAAATTAACAGTTAAAACTTAACTATTTAAGGTCTTGGATTCTGTAGACTGCGGTGGAGAAAAGTAATTTAAAACTTGTAGGTGACACCTATTTTGATTGCCTCGTTGGCTCAGTGGTTAGTGATCCTAACTTCTGGGTTAAAGAGGCGTGGGTTCGATCCCCACCCAGAGCAAATACTTATGTGATAAATGTAAGTGTTTGCTCTGTGTCTGGGTGTTATTTAGTTACTATCTATATAAGTATGTATTTAAAATTAAGTATAATGTAGTATATCAGTCTCTGGCAGTCATATCACAATCTTTGCTTAGTTTGAGGTCAGAGGCCGTGTGTAAGATGTCCCCCAAATATTTACTTATTTATTATTTTTAACCGACTTCCAAAAAGGAGGAGGTTCTTATATTTTTTTGTGTGTGTTCAAGTTCATCGATATTTTCGCCAATTGTGAACCGAATAAAAAAAACTTTTTAATTCGAAAGGGTACGTATGCTTTCAAAGTGGTCTAATTTAAATTTACACAGAATCGATGAGCTGCTTTTGTGGAAATCAACAGTTACAGTAATGTTGTTTTTAAACTTTCGCAATTTGAACACATTATTATTTTATACTACGGGACTTTTTTTCGCGCACTTTTTTTTTATTTATCTCGTAATTTTAGTGCGCGATTAGTCCCGTAGTATAAAATAATAATCAACAGTAATGTTGTAATTGTACACATCAATCTGATTAAACTATTCGAATACACGATGGAAGTCAGTTCTGCCATTTTTTGGGAAAAATAATTATTTTGTGTTAAAAACAAATTCCAGTCCAGTGAAACAGATGAAAGCTGTAACTATTTCATGGCTCAGATCCGAGTTAGCACTTCGTGCGGATTACGAATATCAGAAGTTTGGCCAGAGTTGGCGGTAATTGTTCGAACTTTTCGGAGTAAAAATGCTTGTTTGGTTTTGATTGATGCGTGCCGGTGATGTGGGGTTTTAACTTTTATGTGTTTGCGATGCCGTTTCAATGTTTATTTTATTTTTATTAATAAACCTCACCAACATTGTGCACATCAACACAACACAAGAATACTGGAATGTTACTGACGATTTGTTTCTACTTATTAAATAAGATATTTTTTTTTGTCGTCGTTTGTTGTGTCAGCCATGTGACGTGTACTAAAGGACATTTACTTTCTATATAGATCCTTAATGTGACTGGTAAAAAGATGATTGTGTTCAGCGCGATCCTACAGTTTTAATAAATTCATATCTCCTTATTGTGGGTGGACATTCTACGTCGCACCTGCTAGTAAGTAGTCTCTATTCAGCTTTGTTCAACCTATCGATCATCAGTCCGCCGTGCTATATACGAGATGGTATAAATGCTTATTTACTTGGTAGAAAAATATCTTTACGCTGTATGGACGCCCTTTTGAGTAAGTAAAATCAAAACGTTTTATTATCTAAACTAAACAAAACTAAACTAAAAACCTTTACTAAACAAAATATTATAATATAACAAATTTATCTCAATATATAATTGAGATAGGCACAGACTGCTGCAATACAGTTTACGCTAGAGCAGCTGGCAGTTTCTACATAATTTTAAAAACATGTATTATTTAAAAATCAAGCAACTTTCCGCATGGTCAGTATTTGGATGGGTGACCGCGAGTGGTAATTTCAAGAATTTAACTGAGCGCTACCGTGGCTCGGATGACACGTTAAATTGTAGGTCCCGGTTGTTTTAATCGTTTAGCCATGTCAGAGGCCTTCAGGCGGCCTAAAAACTCTGACACCAGGCCTAGCCATCCGGCCTATACGAACTTACTTACTTTTTTTTATTATTTAGAAAAATAATTTTCTCTTTTCGTATTTTTGACCGACGAACCACCGGAGGAGGTATACAAATCTATGTTTTGAATTAATATTTAGTGTATTTCCGCTATCTTGTTGTAGGCAAATAAGTTTAAGGGCATTAAGTGCATTAAGGACATTTATGAGGAAAAAAAAAATCACAAAAAATTACTAATATTACAATAATTATACATTTAAAAACTTAATTTTACAAAATAGATAAAATAATAATAAATATCACTTATTTTCACTACACTCTATTATATATTTTCTAAAATAGTACAATAATAATCCGTTAACAACAAATAAATATTAAAAAAATCTTTTAAAAATAATATGACAAAATATTGAAAACACTTCACTAATAATTAACACCCTTATTCTCACTGCACTACACTCTGTTCGACACGTGTTTCGCCTCTCAACGAGGCATCTTCAGGACGTGTTGACTCTTCGAGGTCGCTCGCAAGAAACGCTTTTGAGGTATACAATTCGACGCGTATATATATATATTTTTTTATGTATAACCAGGCATAACTTTTTTCATAGTAGTCCGATTTCAATAACTCTTTTTTTATTGGAAAGAATATACTTTGAAATTGGTCCCATATAAACTTTATCGAAATTGTCCGAGCCATTTTTGATAAATCAACAATAATGTGAAAAATGTTACATCGATCCGTGCATAATATTTGCGATGCGCCCCGGCTTCGCACAGGTGCTTATTATACATACAGACATTTCTTTTGAATTACTCTATCTATTGAAACAAACTGCATCAAAATCCGTTGCGTAGTTTTAAAGATATAAGCATACATCGGGACAGACAGCGGAAAGCGACTTTGTTTTATACTATGTAGTGATTGTGTACACGGGTGAAGTCGGTCATGCTAATTTTTGCAAAAAATGATCTTGTGTATAAAACTCATATTCATTGTTCCAACGACTTCTAGACGTTTTAAGAGGAAGATCGTAATTTTCATTTTCGATTAGGTTACTGAAAACCAGACCCGGGGGTAAAAGCGTGAAACTCCGAGGCATAATTCAAGACATGCGGTGCATAATGCATGCACCGTACATAACGAATAAGGGTGTGTCCACATTCGTAATAGTCCATTAGGTTGCCGCGGCACGCGACGACGCCGATCGGATTGCGCTCCTATTTATTGTTATCGATGAAGATGTAGAGCTATTACACTAGAGTTTTGTATAAGTATTTTTTTTCGGAAATAAAATAAAGGTACTAAAAACAATATATAAGAAGCGCTACACTATATACGCTACGCAAAAACTACAAAGCTAACTTCAGTACTATATTATAAAACTCTACATTTATGCGCTACGCAGCTCCTGTTTGTGCAGCGTAAAAGAAAATAAAAAATAATTTAAAAATAACAGTTCTCACCTTTGATAATGTTCCATGTATGTATTGAGATGGAACCTTGTCAAAATGTTTAATCCAATCGACTAAAATTCCATGTCGTTCTCATTGCGCTTCAATTTACTACTTGTAAACAACGCTACACATACGCTATAAGCACTAAAACGCGATTACCCAAGATTACGACTGCTACGTCGTCTAATTTTTAATTTATGAGCTACGCTTCACATGCCACACTATAAGCTGGGCTATTTATGTTACGTTATAACCTATGGTACATATGCTACGCTATGAGTTTCGCTACTCATGCTACGCTAAACATACTATGCTTTAACCTACATTATACATACTTCGCTACGAGATTTGCTACTTATGCTAAGCTTTAACTCACGTTACATTTGTGACGTGACGATGTCATTTTTGAAATCTCCACCCCCGAAAACCCCGAAAACGATACCCATGACGACTTTTGTCAAAAAAGTGACATCCGCCATCTTTAATGTCAAAATGGATGTCATTTTTTAAATCTCCACCCCCGAAAACCCCCAAAACGATACCCATGACGACTTTTGTCAAAAAGTGACATCCGCCATCTTTAATCTCAATGTAGCGCTCGTAGCGTAGTTTGACTAGGTGATTTTCAGCGATCACCGAAATTAAGCAACGTTCCGCACGGTCAGTATTTGGATGGGTGACCGCGGGTGGCATTTTCCAACAGAGCGCTACCGTGGCTCGGATGACACGTTAAATTGTAGGTCCCGGTTGTTTTAACCGTTTAGCCATGTCAGAGGCCTTCAGGCGGCCTAAAAACTCTGACACCAGGGCTAGCCACCCGGCCTATACGAACTTACTTACTTACTTACTCACGTTACATATTCTATGCTACAAATTCCGCTAAAAATACTTCGCTTTGACTTACTCAACATATGCTACGTTATAAGCTAAGCTACAGATCCTACACTTATGATCTTTGATACTCATGCTACCCTATTAATGCTACGCCATTACCTACGCCACTCATGCTACGCTACATTGTCATATGCTACGCTACGAGCTACGCTACATATACTACATAATGAGCTGCGCTACGACACTACATAAGCGGTAATTTACACAATGCTTTACTATAAGCACTGCAGTACCAAAAATAAGTCTTTGTAAAAAAAACTGTTATTATGATATTTACATATACCTAAAAATTGTGCTAGATACGAGACAACAAATTGTAGTACATACGAGAAGTGCGTGGCCCAACACGTAAGATTTACGCAGTATCGGCTCACCGTGTTGACCGAGCAGTTCAAATCTGTGTAGTTATGTGTTTGTCGGCGGCTGCGCCCGTGTCAATACACAAATGCATTTGCCGTGTCGCTCATCGCTCGTACATAGGTCTTTGATTTGTACCTAGTGTGTGTAATTGTTGAAGGTAGAAATTTAGTTCTGCGTAATACCTGTGGAATAATTTCATGACGTACCTTTAAAATATTTTTATTGGATAAAATTACGAAATAAGAGAGAAACAAAGAGAGAATCATCAAAATTTGTTTAGAAAATATTTTGTTTGCTTTAAGAATATGCGTAACACTTTTCTATATTTTTACTACTTATACTGCTCAAATAAAGGAGAGTAACTTCGTCTAGATTGAATATCAACTCCCCTGATGGTAAGCGAAGTTGTTACCGAAGGTGAAGCAGTACGATTTTTAAGATTACATGTTGAACTTGAAACCTTTAAATAATTTTAAAACTTATTCTACATTTTAAACGGAAGGACGATGTAAAGCACCCAGATATCATTACCACCATAATCCGGTCCCACCGCATCAGCATTGGGCCAGCATTCAGCGAGAATATCATTTTTGAGCGATCCGGCCTTTCAGCGCGGTTTACAAGCGTGAACCCGATACGATATCTCATTGGCAAATTTAGCGTGAAGAATGCCGCGCTCCCGTCACGGTCGGCGGCTTTTGATGCTGCGGTTTTTTACGACTTTTTTATGTGATAAAGTGGCAAACAGGTTGATGTCCCAACTATTCCATAGTCCCCTGACTTAAAATTTCTCTATTTATTTTATCAAAGGTCAAGTTATTTTCGTCTATAGATCGTTCGTTCGTTTCAGCCATAGGACGTCCACTGCTGGACATAAGCCCCCCCTAAAGATCTCAAAAAAGACCGGTAGCGGTTTACATCCAGCGATACTTTGTCTATATATACTTTGTCACTAGTTCAGAAAAGAAAATGGGGCTTATTAGAATTGATATAAAGACTTTACGGTAATGATTTAAAGCTAGATGAGTCATCACAAAAAAAACCTATAACGAATCTTATAGTTTGGCTAGGTTGTAGTAGCTTAATAATATCATTTTTGAGCGACCCGGCCTTTCAGCGCGGTTATCTCATTGGCAAAGGTGACGTCCACAAGTAGTATATTATTCAGAGAAAAATCGAACCAAGATGATATATAGGTACATTATTTGAAAGCTTGTTATATGGGCTTCCCAAAAATATTTAATTTAGATTTTTTCACCCCTCCAATTATTTTCAAATGTGAAAAATAAATTGTATGAAAAATAACAATACAACTTATTATTTTTTCTAGTTTAGCAATAATAAATTGCTTCTATCGTTATTTTACTTGCATTCGTAGCTGATTTTTCGACATTCATCTCTTAATTTGCTAAAATTAAAAATTATAACCTACCAGTGTTACCAGTTAGTAGGTACAATGTGACAAAAAACCGGACAAGTGCGAGTCAAGCTCGCACATCAAGGGTTCCGTACAAACACATTGTTTTACTATAATTAAAAACCTGTTTTAGCATGTGCTGATGGAGTTCTTTTATATGACACCTTTCATGATACCATTTACTCACTTTGAATTTTGAGCACATATTTTGTGAATTTTGAGGCCCTATTTTTTTGTGGTGTAAATAAAAATGTACAGTTTTCAGACTTATTCCTATATGTGTACTCTGAGACAATGCTTCTCGCCAAATTTCATAGTTCTATGTCAACAGGAAGTACCCTGTAGGTTTTGATTTTTGTGAGTGTCGAAATATGCTGTTTTTTACGACATAACCGACTCTATCTTTTTTAAACGAAAACTGAAAAGTTTTTCTTTTACACAACAGCAAGAGTTCATCGATATACGTATACAGTTTAAATTTCAACTAGATATCTTTACGCGTTCTCGAGATAAAGAGTCTTGATATTCACACAGACGGACAGACGGACAACAAAGTGATCCTATAAGGGTTCCGTATTTTCCTTTTGAGGTACGGAACCCTAAAAACACTTAAAAAGTGTGTCTAATTGGTAAAAATGCTTTTATTTAACAATTTGAAGCTTACATAATCAGGGCTGCTAGAGATTACGAGGACTACCTATTGAGCGAAATATTTTTATTTTTTCTATTAAATTCAAAATTAATTTTAAAAAAATCGGAGTGCTCTTTTTGTTTTTAACTGTTGTAATAGACTTAGAAAAATATGAACTTTCTCGAAATGTAACGAGTGTTGTGGTTAGAATTTTTGATTATTATTATACCAGCCTCCATACATTTTGTGGATATGTCCTTTACCGGTCTCCCGAATTCAAATTTGTCTATATATTTTATTAAAGTTCAAGTTTTTGTCGATAGATACTTTGTTACTAAAGCAGTAGTATTAGAAAACAGCAAAAGGTTTTAATGGTGATAATTTAAGAAAATCATTACTAAAAATAGTTTTTCTCTATCGTATCAGTTTAATAATATTATTTTTGAGCAATCTGTGAAGGGACGCGGGGTCATAAGTCGTAAAAATGGGTCACGTAGTTATGAGCACGTTTTCTTGCGCCATTAAGTGGTGACTAGATTTTCTAATTCAGAATTTTTCTAATATTTTTAAGATCATGCTTATTGTCTATTATTTTTAACTTTTTGAGAAGTAAGTGCTAGTAGCATTAATTATGGTAATAATTTGAGCTACTCCTTTCAAAATATTCAATATTCAAATTAAATTGTTACACATCAGTTTAAGATCAAGATATATATTTTAGATGTACTCGTATATCTGACAATCGCATCCAAGTTCGACCCAGTAAATGGGTATCATACTTCGATATGTACTAATAGGCGTGAATAATTATAAGCTTATCTATCGAATCAAATTACCGTACCGCGAGCAAAAGTTCATTTTTGCCCTAACGACACTCCTTAATGGCGGTGTGCCGACAAATAATCCACATAGATCGCATTAATCGATACCACTCATAAAATATTCATTTAAGCGTCCGCCGGACGACCTGAGCTCATAGTATGAGTTTATTTGTGAACAAAAACTACAGTCATTTTCTCTTAAAACAATACAAATGGTATTATATGGTTTATTATGAAAGTGTGTTGCTTCACCGGACATCCATCAGAAGCCAAATGCCAAATGAAGGCATTTGTTTATTGACGGTTTGTTTTCCGATGAAAAAACAGCCGTGAAGTATATGGAGCCATTATAAAACCATAATAGTTTTTGTTAACTGTACAAAGTTATACTATACCTCTGGTTGACTAAAGAACCGAAGTTTTCTATTGATGTGAAATATTCAGTTAGAAGTGTAAGTTTTTCACGCCCATTCGATTAACTGAGGACACATAAAGACTGTCATCAAAATAAATCGATATATATATTGTGATATTCTATTTAGAATTGAACTCGAACCGAAAATATCCTAGGGATTTTTTATAATGTAATTTCAGGACCTGCGTAACGGGATTACTATTTTAGATCTTTTTTAATCGAAATTGCATTTGCATGGGTACCAGAGTTAGTGTGACCTTTGGTTGAGGAAAAATAGAACGTAGAAATTCTAAATTTCTTAATTTAGGATTTCAAATCATCCATCCATCAGCCTGAACTATTACTGCTTGTCTTAGATCTCCTCCATGAATCTCTAATATGACCAGTTAGAAGTGGCTTGCACCCAGTGCGATGCTGTGATTTTATATAGGTATTGACCGGAGTGAAGCGAAGTTCTTTGATTTAAGTAGAGGATTTTGTCTTTTGTCTGTCTGGAGGTTGATTTTCGTCTACATGTCGCATTTTTCAACGAATCATGACGAAAATCGGTATACAGGTTTTATATGTAGATTTTTTATCTTCTTGATCTGGGTGACTGTCGCACTATTTATCAGCTGTTTTTGATAATATTTCGGCAAAATTATTTGGTATCTAAATCTTACCAAGTCGAAATAAGCTTAAAATTCATTTATAGAGATGTGTCGCGGGGTCTGTTGCTCAGAAAACTAATAGTCACTACATAGTATAAAACAAAGTAGCTTCCCTGTCTGTCTGTCCCTATGTATGAATGTCTACGGAGGTACCTTCAGGAGAGAATAGCGAAACAGCCTTGTGGTGTTTTTAGAGAAACCGTTTATTAAAAAACTTATAAAACATTGTCGTGTGCATCGCAAACCAAACGCCACCGCGAGCTAACTCGACGCACATGCCATCTAGTTCAATTATGTTAGAACTACTCAACTTACATCAAATATTAAATGGAACGGTTTAGACACTTATATCTTTAAAATTACGCAACGGATTTTGATGCGGTTTTTTTAATAGATAGAGTGATTCAAAAGAAAGGTTTATAATGTGTAATAATCAATATAGAATAAAGAAAAAATGCCAAGTCGATGTGTATAATACACCTGTGCGAAGCCGGGGTGGGTCGCTAGTTTATTATAAAAAAAATAAACGATAATAGAACGTAATTGCGAATAAGAATAGAAATATTATATCCCCGTTTACCATCCACTTAACGATTAATACAGCAACGAGCAAGTCGCGGCCGACAGGTGTCCCGAATAGATTACATTCCTCGCCCTAAGAATTTAATGAATAAAGTTCTCTAGCTCGAAAATAATAAGGGAAAGCGAGTCATTTGTATGGGGACTTGTGGATTATCTACCTGTCTGTATAGCTGAGGTTGTCTGGGAAATACTGTGTTTAGTTAAAACGATCTACGGAGAGGGTTACGCTCGGAGTCTCTCGATGAGATCGAATCAGAAATCGGGAGGTCCATAGAAGAGCCAAAGTTACCAACATAGCCCAGCGCATTGGCAAGTTGAAATGGCACTGGACAGAGCATAGCATAGCACAGAAGATTGATGACCGATAGGGTCGAAAAGTTCTTGAGTGGAGACCACGTACCGGCAAGCGCAGTGCAAGACGTCCACCCGGTACGTTCAACCGCAAGGTGGACGGATGACCTCATTAAGACCACAGGATCGCGCTCGATGCAAGCCGCTACCGACCGGTCCTGTTGAAGATCCATAGGGGGCTTATGCTCAGAAGTGGACGTCCTATGGCTGATGGATGGATGGATAATTCTGTACCCGCCTTTTAATAGTTAGAACGTAAAACAGGTGTTACTCACGCGATGGCTTAAGGTATCTTCTATAGTTTGACTGCACTCGGTGGCCTTTACTCTATTTAAGAAAGAGTAATAGCGCGCGGGATCGTCTCACAGGGTATTGCGTTGTATCACCCCGCAAGCGGTTCGGACCCGCGCGTGAATATGGCGTTTTGTAGGTGTTCGTAATTTTTACATGTATATAAAAAATTTAAAAAAGTATATTATTAGTAGTTAGTAGTATAAATCAGTTAGGTATTAAATATAATAAATTTATATTAAATATATTAATAAAGGATTTAATTTTTATGTATTCAGAAATAAACCACGTCAATTGATATTGAAACTCTATGCTATGCGAGACGGGTATTGCGGTGTTTCGCTCCGCAAGCGGTTTAGACCGCGGGGCGAATCACTAAAGAGTCTTTTTGAAAAACCCCCCCGCCCTTCATTCGCCCACGTTTGGAGCGGGGCAAAAAGTGGCATTCAAAAAGAGTCTTGGGCGATTCGCCCCGCGGTTCGAACTGCTTGCGGGGCGAAACGCCGCAATACCCGTCTCGCATAGCATAGAGTTTCAATATCAATGGACGTGGTTTATTGCTGAACACATAAAAATTAAATTCTTTACTAAAATATATTTTACTATGGAAATTAACGTGGTTTTCACACATTTTATACTATATATAACGGGAATGAACTCACGTGTGGGGATAGTCGTAACGACTATAGTTTCGGTCGCATTCGGCGACCTTTCTCAAGTTGGCGAGTGCTAGCACGCGGAGCCGTCTCGCAATGCACTGCGGGCTGCGGCGCGTAGCGCTCGCGATGACAGCGGTTGCGGTGGTGGGGCGGGGGCGGGTAGAGAGGATTGTTGTGTCGGCGCGCACTGAATATCCTCTTCGTCGGTATCCTGGTATACGTCGGGGATACTCCAGCATACTGAACTCACTATGTCTCCACCAGTTCCACGGTTAAGTCCTTTGGATCCCTGAAGACACGGTTTCCACGTCGGTAGCAGTATCCATCCCCCGTCTCTATTGAAGTTAGGGCGTCTGCTAATCTCAATAGCCTCCCTAACTTTACGGGGCACGAAAAACTTCTCTCGCGCTAGCACCTTCGCTCTATCAAATCTGATGAAGTGCTGTGCATCGGAATCGAGAGTGTGTTCTACCACCGCGGAACCATTCCTATCCAAGTTTTTCATTGAACGTATATGCTCCGTGAGCCTGGTAGAAACATTTCTTCTTGTCTCTCCGACGTAACACTTCCCGCAATCGCACGGGATCATGTAGACACCGGGGACACCCAAAGGGTCCCTATCTTTAGGAGAACGTAGCAACTGTCTTAGTTGTCCCGGAGGACGGAAGATGGTCTTAATGCTATACCTTCGGCGTAATAAATTACCAATTCTGTCCGTCACTCCTTTGATATATGGCAAATACGTTGCTACTCTCTCAACCGATGCCGGACGTGTCCTTGGAGATGCGTTTGCCAGCCGCCAGCTCTGTTTCCACTTCTTCTTTTCTACATGATCCCGTGCGATTGCGGGAAGTGTTACGTCGGAGAGACAAGAAGAAATGTTTCTACCAGGCTCACGGAGCATATACGTTCAATGAAAAACTTGGATAGGAATGGTTCCGCGGTGGTAGAACACACTCTCGATTCCGATGCACAGCACTTCATCAGATTTGATAGAGCGAAGGTGCTAGCGCGAGAGAAGTTTTTCGTGCCCCGTAAAGTTAGGGAGGCTATTGAGATTAGCAGACGCCCTAACTTCAATAGAGACGGGGGATGGATACTGCCACCGACGTGGAAACCGTGTCTTCAGGGATCCAAAGGACTTAACCGTGGAACTGGTGGAGACATAGTGAGTTCAGTGTGCTGGAGTATCCCCGACGTATACCAGGATACCGACGAAGAGGATATTTAGTGCGCGCCGACACAACAATCCTCTCTACCCGCCCCCGCCCCACCACCGCAACCGCTGTCATCGCGAGCGCTACGCGCCGCAGCCCGCAGTGCATTGCGAGACGGCTCCGCGTGCTAGCACTCGCCAACTTGAGAAAGGTCGCCGAATGCGACCGAAACTATAGTCGTTACGACTATCCCCACACGTGAGTTCATTCCCGTTATATATAGTATAAAAATACTAAAATATATTATATTTAATACCTAACTGATGAATGCTACTAACTACTAATAATATACTTTACTAAATTTATTGAATACATGCAAAAATTACGAACACCTACAAAACGCCATATTGACGCGCGGGTTTGTAGAAATATTTATGCGCGATAGAATTTCTTATAAAGATGCTTGTTTCTTAACGACGTTTTCATTCACCGAAAAGTTGAAAGGAAATATGTTCATAAATTCGAAAGAACTCATTGGTATGAGATTGGATTCAAACCATCGACTTGGCATTTTTTTTTGTTTTGTTTGAACCAACTCACGTTTGAAAGGCAAACGTTCTCACACTAAGCAACCACGGCTTCACTACTATGGCAAGCTTTATAAGTATTTTTAATATAATACAGGGCCACGCTTGCCATATCATTTTATTATTTACAATGCTACTGTATTATTCATTGGTCGAAATGAATAACGTAACTAGTTGTTACTAATGTTTTATCATAATTTAGATTAGTCCAGTTTCATGTTATCATATGTTTGGTTAGTTTCCAGATTGTAAAACTAATATGTAATATTATTTATTCATTATAATTAAAATCTAGCTTATTATGCATACTGCTCATCACTACATGTGCAGTACCAACTTTTTTAATAGTCAACTGCAGGACGTAAGCTTACCCACGAACAGTAATTGGGCCATATTCACCATGCTGCCCCAGTGCGGATCGGTGGATTCACATACGCCATCAATTTTCATCTAAGGACGTATGCAGGTTGCCTGACGATGTTTCCCTTCACCGAAAAGCCAGTAGAGTAAAATTCCGTACATAAATTTCAAAGAACTCATTGCTACGGGACCGGTATTTGAACTCACGACCTTACGATTGTAAGGCGGGTGTCACTTACTGCCTCTAGACCACCATTTCCAATATATCCTACTTCCTACTAATATTATAAACGCGAAAGTTTGTGAGGATGGATGTTTGTTACTCTTTCACGCTAAAACTACTGAACGGATTGAGATGAAACTTTGCAATAATATAGCTTATATATCAGAGTAACCCATAGGCTATAAATTATAATGATATTAATTTAAAAATCAAAATATCACGCGGGCGAAGCCGCGGGTAAAAACTAGTTTTTAGAATATTTCTTAAGAAAGAGGTTATAATTCATCTGTAACTAACCGAAACAGGAACGGATAGATAGTGAAAAATGCATATGAAAATTACGAACACCTTCTAACCATGAAATTAATTTTAATGTACAACCTATCACTACCCACCAGCATCCAAAAATCCGCAGATGGGTCCCATGGATGTATTATGTAATTGTATGTATTTAATGCATTTATGTAAGTAATTAATACATCCATGATCGGTCCCTTCATTTAACAGGTATGACTACAGACTAAAAATATATACACATCTTGTAACATCGCTCTTTTTAGGTAAATAGTTAAAGCAAATAATAATAATCTACACAAAACATGGTAGTTTCATATTAAATAAAACTTAACAATCATTTATGTAAATTAAGTAAAACATATCCATTGTAACAACGCGCATAGTCTGTTCGGAACGGCTATAAAACAACGCGAGATAACTCGATTGTCCGTTTGAGCGAATTAAATGCAGGCAACACTAAAGTACGCTAAACATTCTAACTCACTGCGACCATTGCAACTGCAGGGAATTGAACTACCACTTCATAGGGATGGGAACTTTTTATCGATTCCACTTTCCGGACAGTTTAGCGAATGCTGTATGTTTACTATTAAAACACTATTGCCACTTGATGGGTGGCTAGATGCAAGAACGTTCTACTAACACGATGTTTTTTTTTTTCAATCGCAGACCAAATAAAAAATTAAACACAAAATGTTGTGAACAAACAAGTGAGGCCGGCAAAACTATGCCTCGCCGTGTACAAACACAACACACACATGCACACGTACAAAGAAACTATAGGTATAGTTTGGCTCGTCGGTCTAACTATGGCGGCGCAACACAGACGTACTCACACATGTATAAAAAACTGGCCTCACTTGTCTATTCACGACGTTCCATCTTGATTTTTTAATTTAGTCTGAGTTTTCTATTTTAAAAACACGATTATAATGAAGCATTGGGTGTCAGTTGTGGGTTTTAAATCCCAGTCTCGCATCAATGAGTCTTGAAATAAATAAAGACTTTTATCTATGTAGCGATTAAAAATAACGATTTACGCTGACAGCATGACACAAATTCAGCACAATCAGCGCCCGTAAGTTTCATTTTGTCCAACAACAGTCAAACATACATACAAGTACAATCACAATAGCTAACACTTAGAGTAAATTTAAATTTGTCACCCAAGTGAATTGTATAATATATAAATTTGAATAGTATATAATGGTGCGTCCATACACTCCTTGAGGCGACACGAGGGGACGCGAGCACGAGTGTGTGGACAGTGTGCTCGTGTCGCCTCGTCTCGCCTCATCCTTCCTCGCGTGGATGGCTATTGGCTAACGCCTCGTGGCGAAGGCCTCGCCTCGCCGCCTCCTGGATTGTGTGGACGCAGCATGATGAAGGATAATATAATAATAAATAATTATTTTACATAGCTATTTTTACTTAAAATGCCGTGGTGGTCTAGTGGTAGTAACCTGCCTTGCAATTGTGAGGTCGTGGGTTCAAATCCCGATCCCGTACCAATGACTTCTTTAGAATCATTGGTACATCAATCACCCTTCGTGGGTAGGCCTACGTCCTACAGTGGACTATTAAAAATAAGGCTGGTACAGATAGCTACTTTTAGCAACTTTTCTTCTTCACGATATTTTTTTTAATTATGCACCTATGTTTTTAAACTATGTACATAGGTATATCTTAGGATTTTATTATACTAATATCAAGTACAACTTTTATAAATGGATTGACATAAAATCTTAAGTATTATATATATCAACTGGTTAGTATACCTGATAGCCGATTTTGTTTGTGACGATACATACAATGACATCCTGGAACAATTTCATTAACTGTCAACTCAGAGCAAATAAAAAAAATCTAGAGAGAACGTCGTGGAAAAGTAAAGTGAGGCCGGTTTTTTATACATGTGTGAGTACGTCGTTGTTGCGCCGCCATAGTTTGACTGAGAAGTCAAGGCGTAGTTTCGTAATAACGTTGATGTGTGTGTAATTGTTTGTACACGCCTAGGCGTAGTTTTGGTCGGCCTCACTTGTTTGTTCACAACATTCTGTCTTTATTTTTTTATTTGATCTGAGCTTGTCAATACAAAAGTTGCACTATTACAATACTTCCGGCCACTTTTTAATATTGAAAGCTATTGACATTGAAGTCTATGTTATACGCAATGACTATGCGTGTCGTAACATAGTCATTGCGTTGCTATGGAAAAAGTGAAAAGTATATTTATTGTTCGGAAATGCTTGGTTACTTCTTTACCGACGAACCGGAGGAGGTATACAATTCGACGCGTTTAGATTTTTTTTTTTATGTCTAACCACGCATAACTTTTTTCATAGTAGTCTGATTTCAATAATTATTTTTTATTAGAAAGAGTACACTTTAAAATTGGTCCCATTTAAATTTTATCGAATTCGGCGAAGCTGTTTTTAATAAATCAACAATAGTGTGAAAAATGTTTCACGGGTGAAGTCGGTCATGCTAGTTTTTGCAAAAAAATATTAATCGTATCTAAAATAGTTGTGAGGAAAAACTTTTCGTAGGCAACCAGTTGTGAACATGGGTTGCGTACGCGGCCGAAAGCAAAATTACAATGCGTGAATACGTGGCCTATCTGGCTCCTGGCTGAATCGCACAAAAGTCAAGTTAGTTACAAGTTGCGCGATATCCAATCAACTAGCTGCTTTATGTGAGGTGTAGTCAGGATTAAAGATTTCGCAGCTGAAGCTGACTTCAAATCCGCCAACTTGTGTGATTCGGCCTATAAATAAAATAATCAAACTACGATAAAATGCAAATGAAGTGTGAAGCTTAAAAATGTGGAATAAGCAATGATGATGATAATAAAAATAAACTGAACAAGTGCAAAGGCTCGCACACCGAGGGTTCCGTACAAATCCAGAAAAGTTCACAAAATTGGGAAGTAAGTTGTTAAAATCTCTATACTATAATCATCGACAAAAAAGTCTTTTTTTTTTTTTTACTTATCTCGTCATACATTGAAAATTACACATTGTTAAAATAGGAGGCGAGCTAGCTCAGTGGTTAGAGCGTCGGGCTAGTGATCCGAAGGGGCAAGGTTCAAATCCTGCGTTCGCTTCAGATTTTTGAAATGCTTATCACAAAGATAACTCTTTCGAGATTAAAATCTAGTGTGGAAAGCACTTAAAATAAACATCATAACATTGATTTAGCAGTGCGTCATCTCTCGTCAATCTTTAGAAGTTCTAATAACTTCTAGTTGAGTGATAACCTGTCTAATACGGGTATCACAGGTGGCGCCACCAACGCTATAAGTTGGGAAATGTAAGCACTTCAGAAATTTGAAGCTTGCGTAGGTTAGAGCGTCGGGCTAGTGATCCGAAGGGGCAAGGTTCAAATCCTGCGTTCGCTTCAGATTTTTGAAATGCTTATCACAAAGATAACTCTTTCGAGATTGTTAAAATAATTAAAAACCTGTTTTAGAATGTACTAATGAAACTCTTTTATATAATACCTTACATGATACGATTTACTCACTTTGAATTTTCAACCCATATTGTGTGAATCTAGGCCCTATTTTTTTGTGATACAAATAAAAATGTTGAGTTTTCAGATTTATTCCTACATTTGTACTATGAGACAATGCTTCTCGCCTTATTTCATAGTTCTATGTCAACGGGAAGTACCATGTTGGTTTTGATTTTTGTTATTGTCGAAATATGCGGTTTTTTACAACATAAACGGCTCTAACTTTTTTAAACGATACTTGAGAAGTTTTTCTTTTACACAACTGCAGGAGATTATACATATACGTATATAGTTAAAATTTCAACGATGTCTTTACGCGTTCCCGAGATAAAGAGTCTTGACATACGGACAGATGGACAGACGGACAACAAAGTGATCCTATAAGGATTCCGTTTTTCCTTTTGAGGTACGTAACCCTAAAAATAAGGCACACTAGCAACTCGTTGTTGTAACCTAGACTACAGAAGAACATAATTGAAAACGAGTTTATTAAAAAACATGAAGAAATGTTATCCGGTTCAAATCCGGTCAAAAATTAACGACTCAACTCTAAGAAGTGCCACTTAACATAAAATTGCGTGAAATAAACGTTCAGCTACATTGTTTTAGCAACGAAGCGTAATAATAACGCAATTAGCACAACTCTGTAATGTAACGAATCGACGCGGTCGGCGTTAACGGCGATTTATCGCGCGTTATCCGTTATAACGGCCAAAAGGTTGAATTAACGCAATATGGCGTTGCGGTGATCCGGAAGATTTTTCATTCCTTCTCCGGACTTCCGGTTTGGAATGAGACGTGGGATAGACCGCTCCATTTGTTGGCATTAGTGTCGTGATAGTTTGTCAAACTCTGATCATAAAACGGCATCACATTTTGTTACATTGTGAATACAATTTAATACAAGGGATACTATTGTATTTAAAACAATTGTATTTAAGTTATCTCAGTATCCTATATACTGTACTATATACGTATTGTATTTAAGTTATCTCAGTATCCTATAATATACTGTACTATATACGTTACATCCCAACAGTTGTAATAATTTACATTGTTTTACTTTATAATTTTTGGACCTCTGGGTCCTTTTCCCTCCATTAAATGGTTTTTATTTTATTTATTTATGTTCTATGGCACATAATTATACTCTTAGAAAGTAGTATTTGAATGAAATCAGTGAATTCAAAATGATGGTTATGTCAAAAAATATCTCTTCACAAAGTATTAGGTATAAAATCATTCATAAAGTAAGTGATGAATAGGTATATTTTTTCTGCTGTTATTACATATCATTCTTTCAGCCAACGAACGATTTTGAAATATGATATTACAAGCAATATAATATCTTTATAATATACTCGTATAATAATTTATTATATCTGCTTATCTAGTATCCAGCCGTCTTGATTAAATCGTTTATCCAACTTATGAGTGGACGTCCTACGACGTGCTTTGTATTTTACTGGCGTACGTAAGCATATTGTTGGTTGTAGCTCGAATAAAACTTCTCGGCGGCTGTAATGTTACTTCACTTACCAGCTGCACGAAGATTGGGCTATCCACAGCTTGTAACTAATATATCAGCCGCAAAGAAGAATGCTTTGGTCTGTACTACAATTGACTACATTTCAAATTTTTAACATTGTTATATTTATTTATTATCTGGAAGAATATTGTAAAATAACATATACGTATTTTTTATTTTTCCAATACGACTTATATTTTACGTAAAATTAAGTTTTGAAAAGTAGCTTATTATAAAAGGACGTAACTGCAGAATTTAGGACTCATAAACAATTTTACTGAAGCCACATTAGTAAAAAATAGGTGCTAGCGTTGCTGTCACTATCAATGCAAATCAATCCGTCACAATTCACAACAAATAGGCCGGGAGGTCAGCGCAAAAAGTCGACTATGAACCGCGGTATACTATGGCACAGCCCGGACACTCCGCGATTCTTCATACAAAATCTGCTGTCTTACGCACACAACAGTACATTTTACTCACAGACACTACACATACGCACGAACGCTACACGGGTATTTGTGTGTAGAACGCCTATGGTTGTCAACGACCCATGTCGACCGTATGAATTGTAATTCTGACTTACCAAGAAGTTTTGTGAGTACTGATACGATGTACTAGCCGCTGCAGGTTTCACATACAATCGTACATACACTTATTTCGATGAAATCACTCATTTACGTAGAACATAACCAAAACACGGCACTGTTACGAAATTCCCTTAATTTTCTCACATATTGTTGAAATATCCAGTAATATGAACACGCACACACACACGATTATGTATATTTGTAAAATCATCCCATAATTTAAACAAAAGATATACCTAGTAATTAACGATTAAGTAAATCACGCGCTAAACGCACCGACCAATGGCCAACTGAGGGAAGTCCCTAATTTCATACACCTACGCTAGTGAGGCCCCTCACTGGTTAAATAGCGGTTGCGGGATCGTTGCTGGTTTTTATAACTGTTTCTGGCAATGTTTACGAATAATTGCAAAAAATATTTTTAACCCTTGACGCAAAAAAGGAGGTTCTAAAAGTTTATCACAATATTCTTAGTAGCTTAACATGTATCAAAGAAAATATAATAATACTACGTACAGTACATGTCTTGTGCCAGTGTGATGAGAATCCAGAATTTTAAACGGTATTTTTTCGGTGTCTCTGTCGACTTTTTAGAATATAATATCAGAATTTTAGGCATATTTGCAGAGGTCGTTTTTTTTCAATAAATATTGATATTTTGGGAAAAATCTTAGTAAAAAGATTTTTTGAGAACGTTAAGAAGTTTTTTTTGTAAAAGGTATAATTGGCTTGATGACAAAAAATATAATTAGTCCGTTAGATAGATAATTATTAAATAATATTTCACACGATTTTTTTCTGATGTCAATTAAGTAGCACTAAATATTTATTCAAAACAATGATTTAAAAATTGTTGATGATATAGCTCGTTGAGGTATAATTAAGGACAGGGCGGGCTCAGGACGGGCGCGGACGTGGGCCCGTACAACGCACGTTCCAAACATTTTGTCTTATGTAAATCATCTCCGCGAAAAGCGAAAATAAAAAAGAAAAGTATAACTCCCTACTCCCGAACTTTGACAAGGTTTATCTTTGTCATTTATTGTGAGATTGACAAAATCTAATTCTTTATGTATAAAAAAATATTTAGTATTAGTATTTATGTAGAAAAAATAACTACAAATTATAGGACTGTACATATTAACTCAATGTTATATACACATGTTCGTTTATTTACAGAAAATATACAAATACAAATTAGCACTTATCTACTAGGTATGTATGTGTTAACGCGAAACAATACATTGCATATCGATACCGATATTCTGTAACAGTTGCGTTACGATGATAACTAGTATTTTCACGCCCATGGCAACTCTATCAGTGATCAGCACGACGAGCGAACGAGAGATTATGCGCGCGAGTAGCGGCGCTACGTACGTTATGTTGGTAGCATTACGAATTCTCTATCAGCATTGAATTAGTTCCCAATTTTGGCCGCGCGCAGAATTATCTTGGCGTACTTTACGACCGATCCGCCATACTTTCATGCGGAAGTGAGCTAGATGCGAAATAAATTTACAAAAATGAATATCATTCTAGTGCTTATAAAGTATAATGAATTCATAATAATTTGACAGCACTGTAACTAAAAGTAAGCGATTTGTTTTATTTGAAACAAATTATTAAGAGAAAGGAACTAAATTTGAATGACATAATTTTTATAACAATATTATCTACCTACTAAAAGTAAATAAGGTACCTTATTTTATCTTTAGGGAAATAATGAAATGATATCTTGTCGCGAATTGTTGTAGAACAGCCATAAACAGCACACGTCTTCCCCATTGTAAGTCTGTATTTTTTGTAGTCGAAATCACCGGCCTGTGCAACCCGCGCGCAGAGTGAATTTGACGAGACCTGACGCGGGGTGGAAGTGAGGAAGACTCAAACGGGTGGGGGGTAACGAGTGGCCGTTCTATACGTAGTATTATTATATCTTCTTTGACTATGGGAAGAAAAATATAAAAAAATGTTTAACAACTGCCATTCACCTGAAATTGTAACAGGGTCTGCCATACAGGCTTTAAATTAGCACCACTTAAAAGAAGAAGAATAAGTAGTACTAGTTCCAAGATACTTTTAAAATTCAAACAGATTCTTCCACCAAATGATAGGGAACCCATCTGACTGACTCCAGGGTTTTGATGTACACCATTTTGATAACTACTCGTATGTACCAATAATTCAGCTTTTGGAAAGTATTTGCAGTTTTTGCGTTTACCTCTCGGGCTAAAGCAAAATAAGTAATTTGAAAATGACACTGACATTTCATTTTTAAACTACATTTTATATGTCAACACTGTCAGTGTTAACTGTCATTTTATATTGCTAGTATTTTTTTTATCATTGGCAACTGAACTTTTAGTATAAATCCCGAAACGGCTTGGGTGAGAGTTTTTATCTAATATCTTAGCAGTTACTGCACTAAAAATTTTGGAAAAATAAACATAATGATCAGCATCCCGATATCTCGAAATGGTTTTGGAATTTCATAGTCTTGTGAAATATGAAAACTTGTCAATTATAGGTAGTATCCAATCTAATTCATACTATTTGAAGTCAAGGCCATTGTCGTCATTTCTAGCAGCAGCGTGACTAGCGATCCGCTTTGCGTGTAATAGATACGATAGTATCGATTCCATATCGTCGTCATAAAAATACTTTACAAGTACATACTGTTCTTTTACTGCTTTGCGAACTATCGAAATAAACGCTTAGTTTCTTCAAATGTGTCTGATTTAGTTAAACTTCTGGTAAGAATATAACAATAAGTTGCTCTGACTGCCTAATGGTCTGAGTGAATTGTAGGAACGCGCTAGGCTAGCCTCTAGTAATCGGTGATATTGAAAACTTATTTATTTGAGATCTATGTTTAGCTCTATTTGTCATTTGACTGATAAAGATGCATTCGTGATTGCGAATCTATTGTATACGTATGCAGTCAAAAAATAATGTAATATACAAGATTTTATTCAACTTGCAATGGATGTACCTACTTAAGTTCGGGTGGAATCTTGAAAGTTAAAGGTGACGTTCACGAGTGGTATATTATTCAGAGAAAAATCGAACCAAGATGATATATGCATCATTTGAAAGCTTGTTATATGGGCTTCCTAAAAATATTTAAATTAGATTATTTCACCCCTCCGTTTTTTTTAAATGCGAAAAATAAATTGTTTGAAAACTAACAATACAGCTTACTATTTTTTCTAGATTAGCAATAAAAAAGTTCTTCTATAGTTATTTTACTTGCATTCGTAGCTGATTCTTCCACATTAATCTCTTAATTTGCTAAAATCAAAAATTATAACCTACCAGTGTGACCAGTTAGTAGGTACAATGTGACAAAAATCACTTAAAAAGTGTGTCTAATTGGTAAAAATGCTTTTGTTTAACAATTTGAAGGTTATTTAATCAGGGCTGCTAGAGATAAACTACCTATTGAGTCAAATATACTTATTTTTTCTAATAAATTCAAAATTAATTTTAAAAAAATCGGAGGGCTCTTTTTTGTTTTTAACTGTTGTAATAGACTCAGAAAAATATGAACTTTCTCGAAATGTAACGAGTGTTGTGGTTAGAATTTTTGATTATTATTATACCAGCCTCCATACATTTTGTGGACATGTCCTTTGACAAACTTGCACGCATATGTTCGCGTGACGATGCAATAATATGGTGCTATGAAACTGATCTTAAGCTTATCAAGATTTAGTAAAAAGGTGTGCCACGAGGTCTACTGTTCAGAGAACTACTAGTATAGGCCGAATCATACAAATCGGCGGATGTGAAGTTAGCTACGTCCTGGGCAATATCAAAATGATAAACATTCACTAATTCGGCGCCTTCGCATAGTGCGTTTTAGCTTAATTGGCCAAAGCATCTGGGCCGGAGTCCCAGAGGATGCAGGTTCAAATCCTGCGAACGCATCAATTTTTGAAATGTTTATCATAAAAAGAAAGTTTCTATACACCTAGTGTGTGAAGCACGATAAAAATAATTTCAATATCAGACCCAGCAAGAACCGTCAGGATAGCCCAGCTTGTAGGTAACTTCACATCCGCCGATTTGTATGATTCAGTCTATGCCTACCGTTTAACTTAAAAAACCTATTTCATTTCTTTGCAGATCAAAAAACCCCTGGTCAATAGTCGCAACTGCACAAAAATAAGTTTCCCATGCGGCGGGCGGTCACGTGCCCTTACCTTTTCCCTTCGCATTCGTTTTGTGTCGTATCGCCGCCATTTTATTGGAAGGCCAAAGCGAGGCTTTTTTCACAAAACTAGCGCAACGGTTATGAAATTTATTACTTTTTCACGTTTTGTTTCGACACGACACATAAAGTTGCGAATAGTTTTGCCTCGGAGGCTGTGTTTTTGGATGTAACTTCTATATTTAGGTGGTTTTGTTACAATGGTGGAGTTAGCTATTATATAAGGACAATTTCCTCAAGGTGGGCAAATGACTTTATTCGGACGGTTGATCACGCTGGATGCAAGCCGCTTCAAACCGGCCTTATTAGAGATATTTCCCTATACATCTCTACAACAAAAACTAAAATCATGACGACCTCAAAGGTGACTTAATCGCAATTGGCATTTATTGTAAAAAAAAAAAACAACGGGTTGCACAAGTGAAAACTTGCTCTCTCCGTCTTATGACTTTTTATCAGGTCACGTGTGCTGATGCGTGTTTACTTTTTATACATTTCTACCCATCGCACAACGCCGCTATAGAAGTTTTCACTACAAAAATAGCTGTTCTATGTGGGCTCAGCTCTGATTGTTCCTAGCATTACTACTCTAGATAGAAACACAGTAAGTATTCAACCAATTTCTAAAAAGAAGCAGTTTAGATTATCAGGGGCAGCAGAGATTTTCAATTTGTCTGTCACTTTTTGTTCCGATGTTTTTTATCTCTACGTTGTGTGTGGATCTATTCGAAATTTTATTCTTTCAAACTGTACAGAGCAATTGCGAGATGGACTCATAAAAATGTAATGTGTACTTTGGTTTAGTAGTTTTGAAGCCATTCTGGAAATGTTGACACAATACATACTCGTATTCTAGCGTCCACAGAAATCGAAGCAAAACAGTGTTTTTGCTATTTGTTACTTTCTTGCAACTTTCGCTCAGTACTTTCAACTTGAGGTCGATTGTGTAAAATCGGTCATGACGTTTTTCTCAAAAAATACCCAGTATATTTCCGGACAGTAGACCTCGTGACACATCTTCCTACCTGAATCTGTATAAGCCTATATCTCTTGACCGATATTTGGTTCATACTCAAATATCTTGTTGGGATTTAGATACTATAAATTATGCAAAATATTTATCTAAATTAGCTCGTAAATAGCACGTCATCAGATTTCCCTTTTTTGACATTTATAGTGCGTGTATCCTACTAATCTATAATCTATAATCTATAATCTATAATTATATATAAAAGAAAGTCGTGTTAGTTACTCCACTTATAACTCAAGAATGGCTGAACCGATTCAGCTGTAAATTGGTGGGAAGGTAGCCTAGAACCAGGAGAAGGACATAGGGTACCCTTTTACCCATTTTTATCCCGTTCCTTTATTTTTATTTTTTTAATAGTTATTCATATTATATTTTTCATATCATTTATTCCCTTAAAAATCGTTAGCGAAACTGTCACCTATCACAACGACGCTAATAGGCCCAATTTCAAGGTATTATCGTAATTATAACAGCTAATTAGAATATTTCTGTTTCTTTTTCACTTTAGGCATTCGATAGGGAGAACACATTTTATATTCAAATTAAATTTAAGATGGCGCATTCATAATTGGGCCTGATATGGATTGACGAAACGTAATAAGATGACAGGTGACATACATTGACTGAATACTTTTTATGAATGTCACGCTTAGCATAGCAAAGAGACAAATTGTCTTTTCACCATTATAGCTCCTCGAGAAGGAAATGTAGTATGGATTGACAATGACAACTGACATTAAAATTGGAATAAATGGTTTTTCCCTATGCCATGCTATCATTGAGGAAGGAATCAGATTCCTTCCTCATAGCATGCTATACATATTAAAATGACGTTTAATACTGGGCCGTCATTTGGTATGTCATTAAAAATATTTTTAAATATACCATTAGAGGTTAAACATGTTTTGTTTATTCTACCTTTATGGTACAGAATCCATACTAATATACGAAGAAACGGATCGACTTGATTTTTAGGAGTAGTATGGCATGAGTATAAGTATCTTGACTCTAAGGTTATTAACCTTGACTCTGAACTGTGACCTTGACACGAACATACATTCATTCATATGATGTCAGGTTAGGTTTGGACAGTGGCAAGGTGCAAGGGTACTTGACTTTTTTTTATAGAGCAAGTGCCTTTATTAACTACCACTAAATACAAGACTTATGATGTGAAACTTCATAAACTACTACTACATAACAAGCAATTGGATCATCCACAGACCCTTGAAGGTCTAAAGATAATCCAAATACTTAAGCCCACTGCCAGTTAGCAGCGTGCCCAGCATGCTGGCAGCATTGCCAGGCTGATTGCCAATGCTTATACGTTAGCCAAATAAAAACCAGCATTTTGGTCACACGTCGGGTACACCAGACGCTCAGAAAGACTTTTGAAAACAAAACTGGCCACCACGGGCACAATGTTTCAATTTCAAACGGCTCAAATTTGTAACTACTGCTAAGGTTAGCATATTTGCGCCGTATGTGCTGCTCCGAATCGGCCAACGCTCCGCTAGTCCGCTAGTAATATAATATAATATAATATTATAAACGCGAAAGTTTGTGAGGATGGATGGATGGATGGATGGATGTATGGATGTTTGTTACTCTTTCACGCAAAAACTACTGAACGGATTGAGATGAAACTTTGCAATAATATAGCTTATACATCAGAATAACACATAGGCTACAATTTATAAAGATATTTTATGAATTGTCTAAAATATAACGATAAATGTTGAGTAAGTAGGAAAATTCTGCCATCTGCGGGCTACTCTAGCGTGCGCTGCAAGAATGTCAAAATAAACAACTGTCGATCGAATATCTGTCAAATCAATCGATGAGCAGTCCTTGGAATATATTATCCTTACTAATATTATAAAGGCGAAAGTAACTTTGTCTGTCTGTCTATCTGTCTGTCTGTCTGTCTATCTGTCGCGCTTTTGTTTTGTTGCACGCCAAAACTAATGAACCGATCTCAATGAAATTTGGTACACCGATAGTCTAGAGCCTGAGAAAGGACATAGGCTACATTTTATCCCGAAAATTGCATAATTCGCGTAGGATATGACAAAATCTTGCGTTAGCGAAACTGTCACCTATCACAACGACGCTAAAAGGCCCAATTTTGAAGACACCATCATAATTATAACAGTTGATTAGACTATTTCTGTTTCTTTTTCGCTTTCGGCATTCGATAGAGAGAACACTTTTTACGTTGCTATTAAATTTACGATGGCGCGTTCATAATTGGGTTGATTGGGCCTAACATGGATTCACAAAACGTAATTAGATGACAGGTGACATAGGTACATTGACTGCAGACTTTTATAAATGTCTCGCTTAGCATAGCATAGGGACAAATTGTCTTTCCACCATTATAGCTCCTCGAAGAGGAAATAAAGTATAAATTGACAATGACAATTGACATTAAAATTGGACAAAATAGTTTTCCCTTTTTTCTGTTGGTTTGGTTAGGATTGAACAGTGATAAAAGTGCAGCCCGGCTCAGTTGCGGCACTCCTCATGAGGCACGCAACTTGCCGGTCAGCCTCTCAGCTGCCATATTTAAAAACCCCAGAAAAGCGGCCCAACCTCGAGTGCAAACTTCTAAACTGCCTAGGGGGAAAAGACCAAAAATAATCGGGAGACCTCGAGCGCCGCCTTCTCAGCTGTCTCAGAAAAAAAAACAGAGAAGCGGCTCTACCTGGAATTCCCGTGCCGCCCATAAGCCTCGGCTACTAAGTTCTCCTGCCACGACAAAGCGGGAACCTATGGGCGGGTACACTCTAACCTTATCTTAATCAACAGAAGCATTTATAAGTATAAGGTATTTTGATATCGGGTTAGGTTTGAACAGTGACAACAAAGTGCAAGGTACTCGATTTTTTTATAGAGCAAGTGCCTTTATTAACTACCACTAAATACAGACTTATAATGTAAAACTTCATAAACTACTACTACATAACAAGCAATTGGATCATCCACAGACCCTTGAAGGTATAAAGATATTCTAAATGCTCAAGCCCACTGCCAGTAAGCAGCGTGCCCAACATGCTGGCAGCATTGCCAATCAGCTTGGCAATGCTGCTTATACGTTGAGCCAAATAAACACCAGCATTTTGGTCACGCAGCGGGTACACCAGACGCTCAGAAAGACTTTTGAAAACAAGATGAGCTCCCGGCCAACACGCGCACAATGTCTCAACTTCAAACGGCTCAAATATGTAACCACTGCCGAAGTTAGCATATTTGCGCCGTTTGTGCTGCTCCGCTGACGGCGCCAAAGTATCGATGCAAGTCGCGTCCTATACTAAGGGCCGTCTTCACTTCCATGGGACCAGCTTTATACCGTCAGGCCTTTTGCCTTCACCTTTTGCCATCACCACGCGCAAACCCATTCGGTTCGAGTACGGCTGCGATATTGGCGGTCGCAAAAGCCCTGCGTATGACATCGTTTACAATGGCGTGGCAACCATTTCGACCAGCGCTTCTTGACCAAAAAAGACAGTGGTGACCAATCTGGTCAACTAGGGTACTTGAATAGGTGAGAGCGCTCAGCTATGTGTGGCGCGGCAGCAAGGTGGGTCGACTATCTCGACGATATCATCAATACCGCCGGTCGATCCTGGTCACGATCGGTAAAGAGCCGAGGCAGGTGGCACTGCAAGAGTGAGGCCTATACCTAACAGTGGATCAAAGAAAGCTGCGGATGATAACGATGACGAAACAAATTAGTTGAGATTGGCTGTTTTTTTGGGTTTGAAATGTTAAAATTATTTGCTACAATATTTGTGTACCGTTTCACATTGAATTGGGGCTAATATTTTGTGGCGCCCTTACTGTTTTAGTTACCATATTTTTTGCCAAGATAAACATAAATTAAATTTTATCGCGGGCGAAGCCGCGGGTAAAAGCTAGTAGTTTATATTTGCATTTTGAGTAATTTTTCTTCTTTTTTTATTTCGCCGAAGCTCATATAAACTCCATTACACCGAAACGCATTAATCCGAAGTTTCCATAATCCGGAATATTAATGAAGTTGCCAACAATTCATTAGCGATGCGTATGTGAGCGACGTAATGTCCCGGGCAAACCTAGGCAATGTACGCGACTGCTGTTGTAAACTATTTTCGGTTCGGTAACACAGATATTCATAATGTAATGAGAATTAAATATTTTTACTTTATTTTTAGCTATATACCGCATAAAAAGAACGACATAAATATAAATCATCACTAATTTGACTTCATATCAGACGTAGGACGAGCACTGCTAGTCACAAGCTTTCTCGTAATAGATTTTCCTGCGACCTTGAACAGTATGTAGTATTATATGTATAATCTTATTTGTGGATGTTCCCTACACGTGATCTCCAAGCGAGAAATTTTAGACCTTATCAGCCATCAGTCCTTTGTAATATGTGCCATATTCACTTCCATTTAAATTTACTAAAGCACTGGACTATACTCGTATCAGTAATTTTGTTTCTTTTACGAATATCCTTGCCACTGAAAACAATATCGCGAGTTTTATCATGAAACATTTTTCTTAAAAGTTCTTATATTTCTGACGCACTTTCGATTTTTATAGAATAATATTAATTACTTAAAATATGCAACAACAACTTTAAACGCTTGAAACCTACGGATAAAGCAAAATATATACATTTTTTTTACTAAAAAGTAAAATAACAAATCTAATCTCTACATCGACACACATTTAAAAATAAATACAAAAGCAACGAAATACGAGTAATAACAATATTTCAAATAAATGTAGGTATAATTTATAACAGTTGCAGTCTTCTTGCTCGTGCGTTTATGACCGCAGCTTTAAGATTCATTATTCAAGTGCTATAAAATATCTGCATAATACTTGAAATTTAAAACTTTACGTTTAAATCTGGAACAAAAGCGTGATTTTCAGTAATTTTACATAATGTATTCTGTGATTACTGTTATACTAGTAGTAAACAGAAGTTCGCATTGTTTTAAACCATCATTAATTCTTCATAGACATACATCACATCATACAACATATTATTGTGTATATTTAACAAGTACGAGTACAATGTGTTGATTTGCAAAGTGCATTTTTTGCATATTATACTACTAAAAACAATTTTCACTATTTGACCAACCCCAAAATCGACAATCGACAAAACATGCAATAGCTGTTTGCTTTTTCATACGTTTACACGAGAATTCATGATTTTTTAGATGGGTCAGGACATTTTTTCGCGATGTCGCATGTCTTAGGTGTAGTGCCATTTGCCGAATTAAAAACCTTTTTTATCATGTGCTAATGAAGCTAATTTATATGATACCTTACATGATACGATTTACGCACTTTGAATTTTAAACCCATATTTTGTGAATTTTGAAGCCCTATTTTTTGTGATGTAAATAAAAATGTTCAGCTTTGAGATTTATTCCTATATGTGTACTTTGAGATGATGCTTTTCGCCAAATTTCATAGTTCTATGTCAACAGGAAGTACCCTGTAGGTTTTGATTTTTGTGAGTGTCGAAATATGCGGTTTTTACGACATAAACGGCTCTAACTTCTTTATATGATAACTGAAAAGTTTTTCCTTTGGACAACTGTAAGAGATCATAGATATACGTATACACATTTTATACTATTTATAACGGGACTAAATTCACATGTAGGGATAGTCGTAACGACTATAGTTTCGGTCGCATTCAACGACCTTTCTCAAGTTGGCGAGTGCTAGCACGCGGAGCCGTCTCGCAATGGCTCGCTCAAGAAAGGTCGCTGAATGCGACCGAAACTATAGTAGTTACGACTAATCCTACACGTGAGCTTAGTCCCGTTATATATAGTATAAAATGTGTGAAAACCACGTAAATTTCTATACGTATACAGTTTAAATTTCAACTCGATATTTTTACGCATTCCCGAGTTAAAGAGTCTTGACATACACACAGACGGACAGACGGACAACGAAGTGATCCTATAAGGGTTCCGTTTTTTTCCTTTTGAGGTACGGAACCCTAAAAGTAAATAAAAAATAGGTGTAGTGCCATAGTAAATGTTGTTAATGAATATATATACCTCTGAAAGTCCTTGTACTATGCGGAAATTAGCACTATGTCTTATCTAGTCATACGAAAACAAATGCAAATCAAAACTATTAAAATAAAAGTATCGGTAAGCTTTTTTACGGCAACGAAATACCATTCTATTTTCCAATGAGCAATTTTATTTTCCGTTATTCTATTTCCCGTTGACCAACTGCAACTATTAATTCAAATTTCGAATGAACGGTTACAAAAAACGTTCAAAAGTTCGAGTTTTGCGCCATAATTCACTGTGACCGGTAAAAAAGCACGCCATTTCGGAATCCCGCGGCCATATTAAATTGGACGGCTGGAATGTAATAAATGTCAGTGCTTTAACTTTATATGCTAAAACTATCTACACTACTACTACATGGAAAGGAATTGGATCATCCACAGACCCTTGAAGGTCTAAAGATAATCCAAATGCTCAAGCCCACTGCCAGTTGGTAGCATTGCCACGCTGAATGACAATGCTTATACGTTGAGCCAAATAAGCACCGGATCATGCGTCGCGTCCACCATACGCTCAGAAAGACTTTTGAAAACAAGATAAGCTACCGGCCCCCACGGATCCAATCCAAACGGTGTAACCACTACCGAGATTAGCATACTTGCGCCGCTTGTGCTGCTCCGCTGAAATGGCCGCCGCTCCAGCCCTACTCCGAGTCTCAGAACGATGTGACGGTGCCAAAGTATCGACGCAAGTTGCGTCCCATACTAAGGACCGTCTACACTTCCATGGGACCAGCGTCATGGCGTCAGGTTTTTTGCCATCACCACGCGCGAACCTACTCGGTTTAACTTTGAGAAAATCAAAGTTTTTCATTTGCCAAACTAGGATTCATATGTCTTATTTATACTATCCAAAAGTCTAAACAACCAACTGTACCGGCTCTATGTCTCTAAAAAATCAACCGACTTACAAAACCGAACAGATTTAGGTTGTATTGTTATATTTTCTTTCGTTTGTTCCGATGTTACCGAATGCACCTGATATTTGTATAGATTAATCTACGAGTGGCAGTGCGTAGATTTATTTACAAGTTGCAACATAAACTGAATGTCTATTTAATGAAGCTACTGAAGCAGCATTACTAAAGTTCCTCCGTCAAAAATGTCACATATTTATATGCAATTTCTGTTCCCCATGATAAAAAACCGCAACATTTAGTACTTGCAAATAAAAAATGGGCATCGGAGATAATCGGTTGGATACCGATTTGTAGAGCGTTATCATTTGCTCACAAAGCACTATTTGACAAACCCGCAGAATATGAAAAACTCCCTTTTAGTAGGCAAACTAGAGACAAATGTCACGTTGGCGGCTGATTATTTTGTCTTGATGGCGCATGGGACAGATAATTATAACACTTACAAATCCGTAAACACCGTTCCTATCGCTTATATCTTTTCTCTACTTTTATTACTGTACCTCCAGTACTCATTCGGCATGTGTGGCTCGGGATTGCCTTTGGTTTATTAGTGGGTTGATTTGATTTTATGCCGGGCCGCCGCCGGTCGTGACTTGGGATGTAAACAAATGAAATGCGTTTAGTGGCCGCTCTGCGATTTTAGCTTCTGTTGTCATTGGAATACGAATTCAGATAAAAGGTAGTGTCGCTATTGAGTGGGTGGGTAGTTTGTGACTTTAATGTTTAAAGGTTTTTCCGGCATGTCACGAAATGTTTATTTAAAGTGTTGTAAGTAAAATAAAATATAAAATAGCCGATAGTCAGATGACGTCATCAAAATTGTTGGGAGGCAATAGATGAGGCTAGCACAGGACCGAAAAGAATGGCGAGAAAGAGAGGAAGCTTATAATCAGCAATGGGTAGAACAGGCTAAATAGATAGAAGTACCATAAAAAAGAAAAAAAAATACTTTTGATACAAATTAATACAGGCATACAATACACTCAAGCAGGTAATATATACCAACAAATGTAAAGCCTAATCTCTAATGTCAATTATTTCCATTCAAGTAGGTATATATACTAAAATCCGGATAGTTTCCATGTTAATAGAGTTTTTGATGGAAACTCTATTCGGATTTTAAGTTTCCATCAAAACATCAAAGTGAGAATAGATTGCTTGGCTATTTTCATTTTTCTTCAGATCATGGCTTCTTTTAAGTAAAAGTACAGTTTTTAGTGGTAAATAAGAAGTATTTCATCCCTAAACTAAATTGTACTAAAACGATGACAAACAAAACATTTATAACTCCCTATCCCCACCCTATTTCGTTTCAGCCAGAAAACCAATAACGGTTAAAATATTAACCAAAATCCCTATTTTACTCCCGACCCTCATAGTTCCAAATCAACTAAATGATAAAGCAGAATCGTGTCTGGAGTCAATGAAAACGCCATGAAAGTAATGAAATATGGCCCCCGGGACCTCTGGGGTCATTTCCTGGCGGAGCTCCCCGCGGCCCGGGGTCTATGTTGAGGCCAATCGGTTTGATTTACGGATATGAATCGCAGTTTTGAATTTGGACGTATGATGTATATGTTACTTTTACCCGACCGTACAAAGCATGTAGTGTTTTTGGTTAAAATATGCCAAAAACTATAAAATGAAATGGTTCTCGTTATAAGTAACAACCATATTGAAAATTCTAATGGTTTTACAAGCTCCAATTCAGGAATTAATATTTTTAGTTTTGACAGCTTTCTATATTGTTTTTTCCATTTCATTAACCCTCACAGTCGAAGTCAACTCAATAATGAAGCAGAATATTGTTTCAAAAAATCAAGAATATTATTGTAAGCTGTCTCAGATTCAAATCGATGGTAATAATCATCAATAAAGACGCCATAAAAGTAAGGAAATATGGCCCCGAGGACCTCTGGGGTCATTTCCTGGCGGAGCTTCCCGGGCCCCGGGGTCTATGTTGAGGCCAATCGTTTTGATTTACGGATAATATATTCATATTTATTACGCAGTTTTAAATTTGTATGTAAATATGTTACTTTTACCCAATTGTAGAATAACAAGATTATTTTTTACAAAAATTAGCATGACCGACTCGATCGATGTAGCATTTTTCACATTATTGATGATTTATCAAAAATTGCTCAGCCGATTTCGATATAATTTAAATGGGACCAATTTCGAAGTATACTCTTTCCAATAAAAAAAATAGTTATTGAAATCGGATAACTATAAAAAAAGTTATGCGTGGTTATACATAAAAAAAATATATATATACGCGTCGAATTGACCGACCCTTTTTGACCGACGAACCTCCTCCGGTGGTTCGTCGGTCAAAAAGGGGTTATGTTTTTCAGTTTTAAGTACCTACCTCACTTATAATATAGTGAGGTGGTGCTAGCCATAGGTATGTAGTATTGTTATATCTTATTTGCTGTAGGTAACAATGATATGGAACATTTTAGTGGTTTTACATTCTACAATCCAGGTAAGTATTAATATTCTTAATTTTGACCATATTTAGAGTTATATTTTTCCATCTAATAGGCTGAAACATGCAAGTCCACGGATGTAAAGAAACTGCAAGTTGCGACAAACCCAATCAACGCGCAGCTTTATGAGAGCTTTTGTCAGAATTGGATATTGCGCAGCTTGTAGCTAACTTCACATTCGCCGACTTGTGTGATTCGTCCTATACCAACCCTCATAGAGTTTATGCAAAAAGAGAAGCGTCGTAGGTGTGCCATTTCACTATACTCTATAAAATTTAACTTGATCTCTGCGACAGCTGTCAGAAAAATCACGCCTATGAAGTCCTGAATTTCTTAATAGTACAGACAGTACCTGTCAATGTCATACTTTATGGGCATGCCGATTAGTGATGGGCGATGAATGATCGTGACCACAGAGTTTTAGATAGAGTTTTAATTAAAATATCGATAGTTTATACTGATATTTTAAATAAAAGTTAATTTATCATTATTTTAATCTATATTTTAATATCATAACATTTTTTACATGTGTAATTAAATTAAACCCAATTATATGTTACATTAGCATCGATAATAGTGAAAAACGTCGATAAATACTATCGTTACATTATTATGAGTATTTAATTAATATCATAACATTATTTACATGTGTACATACCTACTTGATCTTAAATAATAAATAAATAAAATCTAATTTCTCATCTTCAACTACTCATTCGATTTCATTACAACATTGTTTGAAAATCGATTTTTTCCACCACTATCCCAACTCTAAATATGTCAATATGTAACTGTCGCAGAGATCAAGTTAAATTTTATAGAGTATAATTTTGTTACCTGACAATACTGCTCTGTCATTGTTAGTACAACTAAAAGTGTTTGATACTTGGTGAACACCAATTCGGTTTTCATCAGTAGACTCGTGTCCACCAAGTAGTCGGTACCTTGGCTACTGATTAAAATCATATTGTTAATTCACCGTAACGCCACAACGGTTTTTTTTTTGCACAAACTCTAGACCAAGTTAAATGCGATACGAAATTGAACCTATCTGTAAGTTTCGATGGCCAGTTCGCCATAGGAAAATACTTGGCTATATGCTTCACATGTCAGGTGATAACTTTAACAGAACAAGGAAAAAACTGTAAAACTCAAGTTAAACTGGGTCATACAAAAGTGGCCATATTTTAAGGAGCTTAGAGTCCGAAGTGGCACCACTGTCCTTCCTGTAAATAACTTCAAATGGAGCAAAAGTTTAGGTTTAATCCCACATTTGTGTGTCAGAAGTATTTACGTTTTCTCTTGTATTCTGAGAAGGGTATTTAGTATGGAACAAATTACTTGGAAACTTTTAAGGGGAAGGAATTCTTTTGCTAACGTTCTGTTGGCTCGGCAAATAAGCTCCGTACGAAAGCAATGTTTTTAGAGTAGAATGCTTTTAGCTCCATCATTAGTTTAAAAATATCGGCCAAGTGTGAGTCGGAATCTTGCTTGAAAGTTTCCGTACCGTATGCATGGGATCCCCCTTAGACCCATTTCAAACGTGTACCGGTTGTGTGTTAATATCGATTAAAAACGGCTAAAAATCACGGTTTTTAAATATCTATTTTAATCTATTTTTAGTATTTTTAGGGTTCCGTACCTCAAACGGAAAAAACGGAACCCTTATAGGATCACTTTGTTGTCAGTCTGTCCGTCTGTGTGTATGTCAAGACTCTTTATCTCGGGAACGCGTAAAGATATCGGGTTGAAATTTAAACTGTATACGTGTATATCCGTGGTCTCTTGCTATTGTGTAAAAGAAAAACTTCTCAGTTATCGTTTATAAAAGTTAGAGACGTTTATGTCGTAAAAATCGCATATTTCGTACTCACAAAAATCAAAACCTACAGGATACTTCCCGTTGACATAGAACTATGAAATTTAGGGAGAAGCTTTGTCTCAGAGTACACATATAGGAATAAATCTGAAAACTGTACATTTTTATTTAAATCACAAAAAAATAGGGCCTTAAAATTCACAAAACATGGGTTCAAAATTCAAAGTGAGTAAATCGTATCATGTTAATGTTACGAAACTTGCTTTTAATTATTTTAACTTGAAACAGGTTTTTAATTATTTTAACAACGTGTTTGTACGGAACCCTGGGTTTCCGAGCCTGACTCGCACTTGTCCGGTTTTTGCTATAATGATAACAAAACTACATAATCTGTGAAAATTGTAACTATCCAGCTATAATGGTTCATGAGATACAGCCTGGTGACTGACAGACGAATGGACGGATGGATGGACACTATGGACAGTGGAGTCTTAGTAATAGGGTCCCGTTCTTACTCTCTGGGTATAGGCCGCGCCACACAAGCTGGCGGATGTGAAGTTAGCTACAAGCTGCGCAATATCCAATCCTGACTGAAGCTCACATAAAGCCGCACGTTGATTGGCTATTGCGCAAGCTTGTAGCTAACTTGATATCCGCCAACTTGTGTGGCGCGGCCTATACGGGACCATTAAAACTGATTTATGTAGCTATTTTTATTCTCGATTAGTTTAGTTCTAGTTAACAAGATTTTTTTTTTCATTAAGCGTAGAAAAAATGTAAAAAATCTTGAAGAGATATTTCAATATCTAATGATTAAAAAATCTATTAAAAGTTAAAATTGTGGACAGTTTTTGTACAAAAAAACAGCAAACCAACCATTTAGTAACTAGATAAATTTTACTAGTATAAAGCAGTATTTAGCAAACCCAAACCTAAATGGAATAAAAAAAACCTAATATTTTTTTGTTATTTCTTAAATATGAATTTTCTATTGAACTATCATACCTGCATTGTTTTCGACCTGACGCTGATGTGGTCAACATTACAATAACAAACAATACAATTAACTAAATATGTAAATTTATTTTTAGTCGCGGTTAAACCAGCAAAGTTACACTATCCCGTTAACACTACAAACTGGCCTTCACTTAAAAGGGAAGAAAAACTGTAATCACTTAGAACAACTCAGAAATAAAACAATATCAACAAGAACAGTTCGCTCAAAGTTAGAAAAAACTTTTTTATGCAAGTGGCGTCGGTGAAGGAACAGAAAACAACTCCTTAAGCCTGTTTACATTCCGCCCTGGGGCGTAAGTGGGCAGACCTTAAAAGGTCCATTTCTTAGATCATTAGGCAGCTAATTTAATTGGGAGGCAAATCTACGGCCACAGTGGCTCGTGGGCAGAATCTCATTAATTGTAGAACGAATTGAATTACAGGAGTCCGAGGTCACCGAGGAATGTACGTAACTTAATAAACATGAATGGCAGGCGCTTGGCAGCCGTGGTCAGATCGGGATCGGTTGGTAGGTACCTAAACTATGGATACTTGGATTACAAAATAGATTAGCTTTTGTATGCGGTCTCGCCCTCGTGGTATTTTGATTTTTGTGATCTCATTGGAATCTTAGCGCTCATAGCGTATTATGACTTGGTGTTTGTTAGCTTAAGTGGCAGCGGGCTGGGCACATAGTTCAAAGAACGGATAGCCGATTGTGTCGTAAATTTCTTGAGTGGAGACCACAGACCAGCAAGCGTAGCGTAGGACGTCCACCGACTAGGTGGACTGACGATATAATAAAGATTGCAGGAACGCGCTGGATGCAGGCCGTTTCCAACCTGCCTTATTGGGAATCCATGGGGAAGGCCTATGTCCAGCAGTGGACGTTCTACAACTGATGGATGGATGGTTTCAGCTATTACCGGAGTTAAGCAACGGTTGGGACGGTCAATCTACGGATGGGTGACCATGGGTGGCATTTACAACTGAGCACTACTGTGGCTTGGATGACGTTTTTGTAGGTCACGGTTATTTTAATTGTTTAGTCATGTCCGAGGCCTCTAGGTGGCTAAAAAACTCAGACACCTGAGCTAGCCACACGTTCTTATACGAACTTAAAGGATTTTTATCGGTATAAAATGTAGCCTATACCACTCTCCTAACTTTGACTTATACCTACCTAGTCAAGATTCGGGAGCGTCGGTGGTATTTGTTAAAACTATGAATAGAAACTTCGACTGATTTTAAAGTCAATTTAATAAATGTAAGGTCTGTTTTCTTACGAGGTAACTAATGCTTGACTAAACTTATTCTATTTAACATCAAACTTATCTAAACAAAAGAAGGGGTGGGCGTCGATGCGCTTTCACCTTGCACAATAGAGGCTTGCGCAGATGTGCAATGGTAAAAGGATGCGCCGTCGGTCGGGTTAACTGGCCAACGGTGTTGATAACATAAATACCTATTCAAGCCAAAAAATAATTATTTCCGTTACTGTGATGCTGCGTGGAAGAGTAACAAATCAACAAACGTACTATCACATTCGTAATATTAGTAAGGATAAGGATATTAGTAGGTATTAGGAGTATTTGTGAGAATTTCGATTTGTGTCGTGGATTAGGGTTTTCAGGTTTCTGTTGAAATGTTGACGTGAAATTTCCATTACCAATTATTGTAATTAATTTTCGGTTATTCAAACCGTTTGGTTGTGTTTTAGGCATTTACGTGACTATAACACTTAGCTAGCTGGTCTATAACGAACTTAAATAAAGGTTTCGTTCATTTTTCACCGACTTCAAAAAAATCAAATCTGTATGTATTTTTTTTGTATGTATGTTACAGGATTACTCCGCTAATTATGAACCTATTTTGATGATTATTGTTATGTGTTGTAGATCATACGTTAAAAATGGTCCGATTTAAATTGTATCGAAATCGGCTGAGCCGATTTTGGAATAACATTTTTTTGCAAAAAATAGACCGACTTCAACCTGGTACAGAATTCGCGAATGTTTTGCACGGATCGATGATGTGAAAAATGTTACTTTCACATTATCGATCGGTGCAACCATTTATATCAAAAATGGCTCAGCCGATTTCGATAAGATTTAAATAGGATCAATTTTGAAAAATGTTCTTTCCTATATAAGAAAAATTATGGAAATCGGACTACTACGTAAAAAGTAATGCGTGGTTTAAAAAATAGACGCTTCGAATTGAGTACCTCCTTCGTTTCGTCGGTCAAAAAACAACAATAATTTAAAAATCACTACTTTGATGAAATATCGATTCGGGCAAATTATTCGAATTCTACACCCGGTCAGAGCAGGTTGTGCCACTTTTGGCCATAAATAATTTTAAATGGGTACTGTATTTGTTGATCAAAACGTTGGTAACTCCACTCCTCTTAGTAAACTGTAAGCTCCGGTGAACTCACATGAATAAGTGATTTATTGTCATATGCAAGTAATTATTGCATAATTATTGACGTTACGCGTAGTTGTGATTTAAAACAGATAGTTTGGAAGCTTTGAAGCTACAATTATATAGATCCGCCGATAGGAACTCAAATAGACCAATGAGTTCTTTGGAATATATGTAAGTACGGATTTTCACACCACGTGCTATTTGGTGAAGGAAAACATCGCGAGGCAACCTGTATACCTACGTCCGTAGAAGAAATTCGGTGGCGTATGAATCCACCAACCCGAACTGCGCCAGCATGGTGAATATAGCTCGATCACTCTTCGTGAGTAGGCCTACGTCTTGTAGCGGACAATTCAAGAGGTTGTTACAGTACAATACTTAAACGCACGGTTGATAAGTACATTCATAGTAGTCCATGACCTTTAAGGGTGGGCAACAGGTGGTCCGTGGTCAGTATCCGGACCGCAAAAGGTCGATTCTTGGATCACCCCGTAAAGAGTTCACTATCAGCAGTTAACTAGACTAGCAGCTTACCACATGAGTAGTAACGTCCGTTTGCTCTCACCTCTTCAGCGAGTCATCAAGCGGTGAATATTTATGGCCCATATTCCGCACGGAAACTGCGGAAGCGCGGATCAACCGCCGATGTATTAATAATTGGATTATTGAGCCCGGTGCTACAATACTGAAATTAATAAGCAGTTAATTGATGATGTTGGTTCATATTTGACGTGCGGCTGCCAGTGTAATATTGGCCCTGTGCGGGTGATTAATTAAATTTGCAGATAGTGTACAAGATGAATGGAGCGCGATACAATGAAACCAATGTATGGTAGTGGGTTCAGCAGGCTTTTTGCTTGTTACTGTAACATAATTATGTATTGTCTATAATCTCTTTTATTCTTTAATCTCTGAGTATAATCTGATGATTGAATCCTGAACTCTAGAGCGGCAATTTTTGAATGTGATAACTTTGTGGCCAACATTAGGTCAGTAGAGCCAAACAGTCAACAGAGGCATAAATATTTGGATAACTTATCAGGAGAAAATGTGTAAATTTTTGCTTCTGCTAGTAAAGTGAATTTTGTAAGTGTAAATGTACGTTTGTCTCTATCTCCTGCTTGGTTGCTTTGCTTGTCATTCTAAGCCAATGAAATAGTTTAATCGCGGTATTTTTATCGCGTTACTTATATCCTAATCGGTTAAGTCGCTAGTCATCCACATCTGAAAATCAAACCAACCAAAATATTCTACATTTATTCGCTCAATAACCCAAGGCTTTCAAGAAAAACCACTCCCGTCCATATTCGCAGTGGAATAAAACCCAGAAGGTAATGTATTTTTAAAAATTACCATCATAACCGCGAGCCATGCCTATATTCGCGGCCATTACATCCCTCACATGTCACTCTCGACGACAAAAGGCTCTCAAAGTGACGAACCCTCTTTCATACCTCTTTTTCCGACCCATAAATGCTTACTAGCGTTTTACCACTTTTTTCGCCCGAACTTAACCCTTTGAGTACATCGGGAGGTATTCCTACCGCATAAACTTATTCGTGACCATTTTATTTAGACCTTTCCTTTTGATGCGACAGAGTGCAAACGTGGTTCAGCGTGCGTTGGTAAGACAAAACAGCTTTCAAGGAAAGGTACAATATGACCTATTTTGCCGACCGTTTTAGGGGCACCTCACAGATTAGTACTAGGTCGGCCCTTAGAAAAATATTCATATGAATGTTTCGTTGCGTTATTGCGTGAATGTAATATTGAGGGGTCGATAATTCCTGTATTTACGCTGGGACGGGGGCTTTGTTCGTTTCAACAATAGTCGAATGCGTATTTTATTTTTATCGCAATTTACGGCTGGAGAGGGAAATTGTTTCTTGACCATTTTTCTGGAGAGTCATTGTTGCCACCTGACGAGTTTCAATGGACCTTTTTGGGGAATGAGATAAGTATCGTGAGTTAAAGTGGGGTAAATGTAGCTGCAGGAATAGTTTACGCAATATTTTTTGGCCCGGTTTTTTTTTCAGGTTTGAAGACCTTATGTACTTACGCCCCGAGTGTGAGATGCTTTAGTTTTGCTTCTGGTTTTAAAAATTTAATGTCTAAAAATATCTTTCAAGCCGGGGCCAAACATTTGTGGCTAAAAACTATAGTCTTGGGTCCAACACTCCAATGTGTGAATCGATCTTGGACAGATATTGGACGTTAACCGACAAAAGTCGTAGCCAAGCTTATAGGCATGCCACTGTCCAATGTATGACCCCGGCATCAAATGACCGGCTGAAAAATTGATGATTGATGACCTTACTATTCTGAGATGAAGTCGAAGTAATTTCACCAGATTGTTATAAGGGAGAAATGAAGGAAAATCGTCCCTAAGAAATTGGTCGTATCAATTATTTTATTTTACTTGCCTTAGATATGAGGAAATCTACAAATGAAGATAAAATACATAAGATATATAGAAGATATAATATTCCCAGTTTTAAGCAAATAGGTACAGCCTGTTGATCAAATACAGTGATGCCGCGTAGGATAGAGCTTGGTCATCAAAAAACTGCGTCACTTTATATTCACTCTACATTAAAAAAAATGTACCGTTTAGCAAATATACTCATATATTATATTGTACGGACATGTTTGAATAATGTATATTTAAATATGTCTTTGGCTTCACTTTTGCTTCACTATTTCGCGTTTTTAAGGACGCAGTTTGTATATGGTTTAGATCATTGTTGATTTGATGACAGACAGTCATCAGATGATCAGATGATGACAGACAGTCATCAGATGATCAGATGATGACAGACAGTCATCAGATCAGTGAAATCCTATAAACGTATGTAAATACCCGATTTTTTTATCAGTATAGATACTTTAACCTATATGGTTCGGTAATCAATTTTCTTGGCGGTTGTGAAGTTAAAAATAAATAAATAAATATTTAATATACTTACGCTACTAAAATTTAAAATAAAACAAAATTGCTTTTAATATTTCAGTTTATTACTGACACGTAGTTTTCAGTTCACTTAAACCATTTATATACAAAAATTCAATTATATTATCACAATCAAATTAGCGAATAAAATACAAACTATGTCTAAATTACACTCACTATAATTATGTATGATTCTTAATCAAATAACATTATCAAAATAAACCATCGCTGAATGTATTTTACAATATTTACGATTAATACATTTCTAACTCTAATTTTAAGTAGGTGGTACTCTTTAAATATAGATATTTACATTAATATAATTAAGTTCGAAAATGCTTTGAAAATTTAATGTAATTAAGCTAGGCTTTTCATAAATTAATTTCCATTTGTTCACGTAATTATGACCTACATGGGTAATAACAGAGTAATTTGTAGTGTAAGTGAATTAATAACAATAAAACATAACATTATACTATTTACAGATACTCTTTGAAATGGTATGATATAAATTGTGATATGAAACATATCAAATTATTCCGTAAAGTTTCTCTAAGATTTATTTCTTAAAAATTTAGTAAATACCATCATTACTAATATTATAAAACCGAGAGTTTTTGTTGGGGTATGTAACTCTTTCATGTGGCAGCAGAGAAACGAATTGATTTGATTTAAATAAACTACCGCAAATATTTAAATTCAATGTCTCCACTCATCTTGTACTTGTACCAGCCTTATTAATAGTCCACTGCAGGACGTAGGCCTACCAACTAAGGGCGATTGGGCCATATATACCGCGCAAGCCCAGTACGGGTTGGTGGATTCACGTACGCCATTTAGTTTCTTCTACGGACGTATGCAGATTGCCTCACGATGTTTTCCTTCACCGAAAAGCTACTGGAGTGACATTCAATACATAAATTTCAAGGGATTCAGTGGTACAGGATCGGGATTTGAACACACGACCTCACGATTATGCAGCGGGTTATTACCACTAGACCACCACGGGTTACAAATCCACTCATCACTATGCCCGATTGTTAATCCATAGCCGTCATATCTATGCGATAAGCTTTGGTAACCAAAATTCTACGTAATCATAGTTGTATAACCAAATATTACGTAAGCCGTTGTATCACTCGTGGCGGGTTACGCAAGCGTAAGCGTACCTAAAGGTGGGTCTGTTTTCAGCCTAACGAGAGGCAAAGGGGGTAGAATTTCTCGATGGTGAGGTAATTGGAAGGTACATAGGATGTTGGCCTGGAGAGTATAGGTAAGGTTGTGTGGATAGAACTGGGTACTCGAACCTTTGCTGAGTCAGCGAGAAGAGTTAGGTAGGTACACTCTTTTGGGTTTAGTTTTCGAACAAAACATACCTACTGATACATTGTACTGCCTTGTAACACTATATTATCGTACATTTACGTTTTTTTATATAGCACTTCCACAAGAGTTTTGTGACCACAACAATTTATGAAAATTAATAATTGTAAAACACAAATATGAATAAATGTAGTTTTAACATTTTGGCTGGTATTCATTGACAATTTCGGAGATACTATGCTCGGACTACTGAACACACAAATTCGGAGAAGCTAGAATCAAATATTTTTTTATTTATTAACAGATTTTATCCAAATACCACTGAACTAAATATTTTCAAATCACGTTCAAAAAGCAGCGTTTTTACACGAGCCTTTTTTATTCCAACACAAACTACCTACCTATCTGTGAACAGTGATATGTCCATTGAAAGTTAGATATAAGTACTCCAAATTAATTAAAAAATAATAATTAATATGACGACATCTATTGATAATAATCACAAACTATTCAAACACCAACGACCTACGACGATATTAAAATCAAGATGGCGTACAACAAAATGGCGGCGGAGTGGTTGGGCGCGCGCGACGCTAGCGCCGAGGCGGGATTGCGGACGCAGGCGCGAAACTCGTGGTAGTCTGCGCGCGTGATCGCACAGAAGTGGACGTGTACGCACGCTGTGTCGCAGTCGGAGATATCTGGCCCGTGCCTCACCCGAAGCGCTGTGATGTATCTGCATAATAGAAAAACTAAGGTAATTTTTATACATAATAGGGCTGCATTTGGCCACCAACTCGCCTGATGAAAAGCGTAGTTGTAGCGAAGGATGAAATATGTAGACCTAGAAAATACTTATTAACTCTAGTAGGTATACTCTTGTCTTAAAGATATCCAGATTTTAATAGTCAGGAAACAATGACCATCATCTATTCGACACGGTTTTTTGATATACTGCTGTTCCTCAACACAAGATATAATAATCAATCAAATATAATCACAATATTATGTTATACACAAGAGCCAAACGAGATCAAAGGAAAGGTAATAATCAGGGCCTCTTTGGGTGGTCAAATTAGGAATAAAATAAATAAAAAAATAAAGTATAAATAAAAATTATTTATTTAAAACATCACTTTAAAATTACACTTGAAAAGCAAAAACTTTTATAAATAACACACACACAATTGCCTGAACTAGGTTAGGCCTGTGTTCCAGGCTGAAAAAGAACAAAAAATGCTAAACATATATAAATAAAATAACTACTTGCTACCTAAAACTAAGTAAAATACTGCTAAAACTGATTACAGTGCAATCGTGTGACGAACTACCTAAAAACCTACCTAATGTTTTATACATTACTATAAAATTGCAGACTAAGCTATAAAATAAATGTCTACCTAATATTTAAAAATTGCACGCGAAATTTGTAAACCTATAATAATATTAAAGTTAAAGATTGCATTTTCATCTCATTTCACTATAAACAACAATTTTTCCGTATCATCGTACGACATATTGTGAAGGACTTCCGTGATTAGTTTTTTGCAGTTATTGTAGTTGACCGGGTATATATTTAATAACGCGTTTAACCTATTTTAGAGAAGCGGTCCAAGAAACCTGTAAAATTTAGAACTAAAAGCATGTTTTGAGTTTGTTAGTTGAGGGCAGACATTAAAATTCCGTCCTTTGTTAGTAATTTCTGCGCTATAGGGAAGAGCTGCGTGCTGTTTTAGAACGATATTTAGTATGAACAACTGCCTTACTTATGACTCCTGATTCCATCATGGTATATATGTATAATGCCGTATGGACATTTGAAATAAAATTGTGTGAAGAAATCTATAGAGGATGCGTAATTACGTATATCCAACAGTGAACGTCCTCGGGCTGATGATAATTTAAAAAAGAGGTTCTTATTTCAAATAGTCATTTTGTGTCATGATTTTATTTTGAGTGCTTTCCACACTATATTTTTTATCTCAATGAGTTATCTTTGTGATAAGCATTTTTATCTCAAAGAGTTATCTTTGTGATAAGCATTTAAAGCAGTAATTTTGTGCTAAACATTACAATTCCTTTTTCTCTGAAAGATCTAAAGAATCTGCCTCTCGGAAGGTTCTTACTTGTTAAATGAGCTCCTGTCATGATGACTCCTGATCCGCTCGGCCAAGGCGTCCAGGGACGTTGCGCTGATCTCCCGTATCCCGTAGTATTGGGTCAGGTTGTACTCCACCGCCCAGTGGATCTCTTCTTTAGTGCTAGTTACATCTAGGTAATACTGAGTGTAGTCCAAGACCTGGAAGATAAGGAAGACTTGGATCAATCTTTAATAACCGCTGGGTCCATAAGATATAAATTTTGATTAAAATTTGTTTTCCTATTATTTTCCTTTAGAATTTTTATTTCCTTCGTTTGATCAAATGACGTACTTAGAAAAAATCCAACTAAACATTTTCATCGACACACGAAAACACGAAACAGCCAAGCCGCATAATTATATTGACTAAGGTGTAGAGTTTGTGAAGTAAGGACTTGTAGAGTTAGAAGCTTGGCTCTTCATAAGATCTGACAACTTTTTGAAAGTACGACCTGTGGTCTTGGCCATATTCCACATGAAAATGTTTTTGTTGGATTTCACTTATTTTTGTAGATTATTTATTACAAGAAGGTCTTTTATCGATTTTTAGATCCCTAGCTTCAAAAGTTGCGGAAGTCTTGTACCAACTTTTATCCTCCAGTTTTAAGGGTTTGGGAGTTATTTACTAAAAATCCTAAATACGTGTTTTATTATTTATAACATAGAGTGCCTTTATCAATTTTCAGATATCTAGCATCAAAATTTGCGAAAGTTTCATACAAACTTTCATACCCCTGTTTTAGTGGTTGGAGGGTGATTTATTAAACACCCTAAAATACGTATTTTATTATTTATAACAAAGTCTTTATATCAATTTTTAGACTTCTAGCATGAAAATTAGTGAAAGTCTCATGCAAGCTTTCATCCCCCAGTTCGTGGGGTTGGGGGGTAAAAGTTCAAATTTTTAGATTTTTTCCTTTGTGTTTGGGTATAAGTCTACCTTGATGCCAAAAATATCAAGTTTCTAGGTCATCTGGAAGTGAGTTAGGTTTTTGATCTATTAGTCAGTGAATCAGTGAATGAAAACCTGGTTTTTAAGCGTTAATAAATCAACGAAATTTTGTATTCTAGACTAGCTAAACATTTTTAATAAATAGGCTAAATTTCATAGGTTATATCATTTTCGAGTTATGAAGGGGTAAAAAGTGGCTCGAAATGGTTCGTGTAATATTACACACGTCGCGTCGCCAGTTCCCTATTGTCTTTTATTTTTTTACCTTTCCGGTATTGGAGTCAAATTTGTAAAGTCTCAGTCCAGGGTTTGATATGCTTCCAGTACCCCGCGGGGTCACTGACGGCGCCAGCAACGCCCACGACACAGGCCGACCTGAACACAAATAAATAGTATCAAAACAAATTCATATTCAGGGAACAGCTGCTGAAATTTAACTTCCATTATGGAAGAAGTATGTAACCCTATTCTGCATTACAAAAACAAGCAGTAGAAACATGAAACTAACGTAAAATGATCTCATCTTTGGTAAAAAAGAAAAGAAAAGACACCGTAGATGCATGAACCTATACTGGCAATTTTATTTTCATTCATATTGGCTAATAGCTTTATGTTACCAGAAGATTTTTGTCAAATAAGCCATTATATACCTTTTTGAAACACCAATTTGAACAAGTAATCATGTCGGTAGCCCGGTACCATAGAACTGGCTAGCTTTAATATCTTTGAAGCTCTCATGACATGCAACAGCTTAGAGTTAGGAGAAAATATTTATCAAGTATAACCCTTGGTGCTTTGTACCTTTACTATAACCCAGTATAAAGGTGTCTATATGCTGGTATCCATAGAACTGGCCTTCAATGCCAGCGTCATCATTGAACGACTCTGAACGCTGAATAAATGTGGCCAGGAGATTTTTATCAAGCTGCATTTTTGCGTTTAGTTTTATCACTTATTGAGAAAGTTTATGTTGAAGTCCTACGGTTATTGATGATGATACCTTCACTATAAACCAGTCTAAACGTGTCAGCATGCCGGTGTCCGTAGAACTGGCCGGCGATGACGTCACTGAAGGCCCGGATGACGTGCAGCAGCCTGGCGTTGGCTGATGGAGTCAGCTCGCCGCCGCCCGCGGCTGTCGAGCTCCCGGCGTTGTGCCGTTCCTCCACCCCTGGTCCGGCGTGGGCTACCAAGTACACCTGGGTATGAAAAATTGAAATATATAGAACAAAATATAGCATATCACCGCGGAAATTCATTTGCAAGAGTTGTAGTGGTTGAAATGAACGTGTCATCATAGCCACATAATTATGCATGTATTGTCTTTCTTTATACTATTTTAATATTTATGTATAATACTATATATTAATTTTTCCGCAAAGTTTTAATGTAAGACATTTCGAGAAAACAGGGTCCTCACCCAGAAGAGTGGTAAAGATTTCAGTGTTGCAAGTTGTCCATTTCCGACGGTAATTTTATACCACCAGGGGGCCGTATTCGCATTTTTCTTCTAGCGTTAGCGTTTGAAGCTCTGGCAAAGCGATTGACTGTGACCAGCTCAGGATGATAAATTATGATTTTACTGGATGATTCGTAAACATGATCAAACTTGCTTGCGTTCTTTGTGTAACTAATTGTTATCATCTTGCCACATTGAAAGCCCTCACCATTTCTTGTTTTCTCCTAGCTTTGCTGAGGATCCTCTCGAGCCACTCCCACTGCTCGCGGCCGCGGTGGGGCCCGTCTGTCCTGGCGGCCCCGCCGGCCCACAGCACGCTGTTCAGCACCACTAGCCGCAGCTTGCTGTGCGACTGCTCTATCGTGTAGTACCCGCCTAGGATCAAAAATACATTAACAATAGATGCTATAAATTTACAACAGAGTTTCACATACCAGGTTCTTAAAAGGCAATAAGCAACACGAGTACAAACGAAAGGGAGGTTCATATTTATTTTAGATACGAAGCGAGTCGATTACTATCAGAAGCAAGTCCCTGGCGCTAGTATTTGTCTCGGAAAAGCAGGGTTGCTGGATGCAGTTGAAACTATAGGTAGGTAGTCGATCTGATTGAATCCAAGTTTTGCATAATAATACAGTAAGAAACTTGAAATTTATATCCACTTTCATTTGCTTGGCTTTTGAATATAAATGAGAAGCATCTGTATGTATGTAGCTACGATTTCCAGTCATATTCATGCCATACAACCACTGCTGTTAAACATGTGGATCACAGGACATCGAGGACAGAAAAAAAAATGACAAAAAAAAGGAAAAGAACAAAAACTTGTTTACATCTTTTATTTCACCCCACGAAAATTTCACACATGTTTCATGTATTTCTCGAATGATATCATAGTAAATTTGCATTAATGGCAAGATGATGTATTATAATACACGTAGTGTTTGTTGCTAACGTCTCCAACTTGTGTTGGAGAAGTCTGACGAACATTAAAAAAAAACATATTGATCCTGGCCACTTATAATCAGTCCTATTAGAATTCTATAGGGGAAGCTTGCTATGTTCATCAGTAAACGTCCTACAGCTGATGGATAGAGATAGGTTCTTACGAACTTATTCTCTTTTAAGAGAGTCTTAACATTCGGTCTTGCAAAGGAATTGACCTTCCAAAAGTAAGATTAGAAACCTTACCAATTTCTGGAGGATACCGGGTAGCTGAACTAGCTACAGCTGAATGACCACATAAAACGGACCCATTGGGTGACTGGTGTCGTGGTGGCTTAGAGGTAGTGATACCCGCCTTACAATCATGAGGTCATGGGTTCAAATCCCGGACACGTACTAAAGAGTTCTTTGGAATTTATGTACGGAATTTAACACCACTGGCTTTTTAGTGAAGAAAAACATCGTAAGGCAACCTGTATATGTCCGTAGAAGAAATTCGATGGCGTATGTGAATCCACCAACCCGCACTGGGCCAGCGTAGTAGATATGGCCAAGTCACCCTTAGTGGGTAGGCCTACGTCCTGCAGTGGACTATTTAAAAAGGCTGATACAGTATAAGGATCTAGTCGTGGAAGAAACCCGCATCAACAAGTAACTAACAAGTAGTAAGTCCCTTACCAGTTTCAAAAGTGACGAGTGCTTCTGTAGGCAGCCACTGCATCCACATCTCGACCAGTCTGCGCGACAGCGGCGGGTCGTTGTGTCCCAGCGCTGGGAACACGAACTGGCTGCTGAACGTCCGGCTCAGGATGTCTGTCACGTTCCTCACCGCCTCCAGCTTCAGTTCCTCGCTGAGGTGCTCCATCGATGACGATAAGATGTCTCTGTTGGAGATATTGGATGATATTATATCATTATTCATCAGCAAGTATTGTTATCTTCTCATCTAATTCATAAAGATCGTAGCGTGTAGTTTATTTTTTGACATGGTGTCTGAACACAAGCAAGCTTCCGCTATGACGCAAGAGCCTATCATTATTGTGCCATCGTTTTTGTTGATGCAGGTGTCATTTTGGGAAAATTAAAATATTCCGAATTTTAGATTCTACGTATTCTTCTTTCGACTATAATAGAAGTTTTAGATATATTATTCTAACGAGAACACAAACTGAAACGTCTGCAGGTGTAAAGATGCCACAAGACCGCCACGTTCTGTATCAGACGCCAGGAGCTATTGCACGTGTGAACTGGTTACTGCGGTTACTGGTCTCAGATGCCGAGACGTCACGAAGATCACTGAGATACGAATCAGTCTTTGTATCAATATCACAACGCTTGTCGTTTGGTCACAGTGCCGCTCGTTGCGATGATAGTGCTCATTACAGTCGCGACCAACCAAACCACTTACCAAAGTGCAGTTGTCGCAGTGCAGAGTTACAAAGAAATTGTTTTTTAGGCCAAGAGTTATCGAAGCATCATTTACTACGATACGAATTCGACGGTCTCCAGATGTTAGGTCGCCAAGAAAGCCGCCGCGTTCTGTATTACAGGCCAGGAGTTGTCGCACGTGTGGTCGTGTGGTCGTGGTCGATGAGCTTGTAGTTGTTACCTTCCCGAGTTACCAAAGCATTCCATATCCCGTTTATAGCACGACTACTGACTCTACTTTCGTCTCCAGACGTTGGAATGCTATAAAAGCCACTGCAGTCTGTAGCAGGAACTGTCGTACGTTTGGTCACGGTGTCGTCGTTGGGTCACGGTCCTGCTCGGCGTTACTAAAGTGCGGTCGTTGCGGCGAAGAGTTAACAAAAAGTTGTTATTTTGGCCAAAAGTTATCAAAGCATCACTTACCCCGTCCATAACACAAACTCGACGGTCTCCAGATGTCTAGACGCCATGAAGGCCGCCGCGCTTTGTATCAGAGGCCAGGAGCTGTCGCACGTGTGGTCGCGGTGTCGGCCATTACGGTGGCTGTGCTCGTTGTTACCGCGGTTGTGCTTGCAACCTGGAAAAACGACTCTTTTAATCCCAATCTTTTGACATTTAGACCTTAGGGCGCCTTCAAATCCGTCGCAACGTGCTGCGCTGCAGACGCGCTGCGTTGTAAATCTATACAAAAGAAGGCTCGACTGCAGCGTGACAGACCTTACGTTGCGACAGACTGTACGTTGTGAAATGAAATGGCTTGAAGGCGCCCTATGACTTTAAGACTTAAATAAATAGACTGTTAGGAGCCTAGTAGGTAGATCCGCATAAATCGATACAGTCGCATATCTCTACATGCCTACGAAGTTAAATGGCGTGTTCCGCCTTTGGGGCAATATCATGCAATACTGTGTGACTCTACCTACAATAGTTCACTCCTGAACATAGGCGTACCATTGAACCATTGGAAGCGATAAGACTATAATTAATCCTCGAATTTGGATCAGTTGCGGAAAAGAGGGTTTACATATTATATTTAGACCATATTTAATATAGAATAATATAGAAAATATTTAACCACATTCCGCACATATTAGATCGGTTTTTCTCACAATATACTTTTTTTTTTCACGGGACATCCATAAGTACTTAACTGTACTGTGCTGTACTGTACCAGCCTTTTTAATAGTCCACTGCAGGACGTAGGCCTACCCACGAAGGGTGATAAGTACTTTATTGACACGGAATCGAAATTCGAAACAACGACTTCACGATTTTTTCTAGATAGCAATAAATATAAATCCAAGTAATAAACCTACGTTTCACATTATTAGTTGAGAATTTACATTATAGTGTATTAATGTTTCCCATTTACGAGGTAGGGCACTTAACCTTTAACCTTTATACCGGTGCTTAAATCCAGTTTAACGGTTAACACAGCTATTGTCAGATTAGATCAGATTAAATTTATTGTTAAACTAAAGTAAGTTCGTCTAGGCCGGATGGCTAGCTCTGGTGTTAGAGTTTTTAAGCTGTCTAAAGGCCTCTGACATGGCTAAACGGTTAAAGCAACCGGGGCCTACAATGTAACGTGTCATCCGAGCTACGGTAGCGCTCAGTTGTAAATGCCACTCACAATCACCCATCCAAAGACTTCTTTTTTTTTACTTCGAATAGGTTCGCGTTTGACTACACACTGCCTGATGTTAAGCAGATGTGCGGTCTAGGGTGTAGCACGCTTACCTACAAGATACCTATTTACTCGGGATTCTAAGACACCCACGTTGTACTTTAACGGGAAGACAGACCCAAGCAAAGCGTTCCACATTCCGGCTGTTCGTATGAGGAATAAGGATTCGAAACGCTTGGTTCTAACGCGCGGAATGTCCACCATAAAAGGGTGGCGCTTTGGTCGCGTCTGTCTAGCCGTATGATAGAAGAAAGGGGCAGCGGGGACCAGATGATGATCGCTAACGAATGCCTAATCAAACTACGCTATGAGCGTTACGTATATCATTAAACTGACAGTACATGACTGTATAATAGTAATAATATATACGGGACACTGTGAAAAAAAAAAACTAGATTTCCAATAGGTTGTTAATTGCCATCAAGACTGTCAACTGTATGTATCATTGGCTTGATGATAATCATGTAAATTATTGCTTGAGGCAAGCAAATCGACCGTTTGTAATGTTGGCTGCATTATGGGGATCTATTTCGAATTTCGAATATTTTCGAAATTTCAAATGGCTAACTACGTATGTGGGTTGAGAACTTTAAGTACAACATTTATTTTTTTCTAAATTATGTATCCATTTCACACAGTATTTTATTATCGGACACGGCTATTTAAAAAAAAAACCGTTGAACTGCAAAGAGATAAATCGTAAAATAGAACGTTGGTTGGAAATGGGTATCGAACTGTAAAATTTTCTATCTGCCAAAGTTCCGTATGTATACGTTTTTAGCTGTACGAAATTCAAAAATAGAGCCCCTAGTCTATATATAATTATATATATATATAGTCAACATGCTTGGCTGGAGATAGAATCTAAGTACTTGCCATCAAGCTGCTTGATCGTCTTGAAGCCCTATTATAAGTTGTGTGTATTTTTTTGAAATATTGTGGTTTTAATATTCTTGCAGATTTTCCGTATCCATATTTTGGATTTAATGTTAAACTATTTTACTAAGGTACTATCTTTAGTGAAAACTATAATGTCCAAATGTATATGTACCAAAAATAAATAATAAAAAGCCTAGTTCCCAGTAATCATTTCTAAATGTTGTGAATCATTTTCGAGCTATATGCCAAGTAGATACTTCACAGGCTTTATAAGCAGTCGTGTGTAAAAATACACGTGTAAGGTTTTACAAGTAAAATGTTAAAGGTTTAGTCTACTCACCCGGAGTGAGAGTAAATGTGTTCCATTATAAGCGTAATTTGACGCTGTTAAGCGCTTATTAAAAACATATTGAGTTAGAGAAGATTTTGCACACATAGATATGACTGTAAGTATACCTAGTCTTTACGAGGGTTAGTTTTACAAAATATCACAAATAATAAAACCGAAAATTTAAAGTTTTAAGTACGTAAAACTTAATACTGATTTTGTCCACTGAGAAAACTTCAAGTGCCAATGTATTTGCGGTTAGAAGTTCAATATTTGAAACATTAGTAAATGATTTTTATGATTGTAAACTATGCTAAACATTTCGATCGCACAAACATAGATTTTCAATTATTATTTCTGCTCTTACTTACTCTTATCATCATTTACGCATTTTACGCATACATCTCAGACCTCACGACCGCAGCCGGGTATTGATTCGGAAATAGAGCCCTCGATGACATTGTCATGTGATATATTATTGAAAGGTAACCATCGGGTACAGCACCGTAAAGTACCAATACAAGTAATAGAGTCCCGTTGGTTACTTTCTCAGCACGACATCCTAAAATTAAGTAGGTAATTTACCAAACGACGACAAATTAAAACTCCTTATGGTAATTACACGTACCAACCTTTCAGGAACAGTTATTTCATAATGCAGCACCAAATTATTACGTACACTATAATTATATACTATGAAACTCTAAACTACTACAATAGTTACAATCTATATTCGTTAAGCAGTTAGCTACTCGCGTCAATAAAGAAAACATTTAAATCTTCATGTCATCTCGCTTGCATAACTAAATTAATACGAGCAAGAGACACAAACTTTTTAACATTTTATTAATCGATACATGTAAAGTTGTCAGGGTTTTTTAGCCGCCTGAAAGTCTCTGACATGGCTAAAATGTAAAAAAACGTGATCTACATTTCAACGTGTTGTCAAAGCCACGCTAGCGCTCAGTTGTAAATCCCCGTGGTCACCCATCCGAAGACTGACCGTGCCAAACGTTGTTTAACTTCAACAATCGCTGACAAACACCTAGTCAACCTACACTATAAGCGCTATTTATAATATTGACGCAACTAATACTAGGTAACTACTAAATTCCGTTCCCCAAAACATATTTATTATGAACAATCAAAACTATCGATTTTCCCAAGGACGCCGCGCCACCAAACATTTATTTTTGGGCCGCCCGGAAGAAAACTTCAAGGTCCTCTAGTAAATATAATTAACAAAACCCTGTAAATATAACTTACCTTTATGGAACTCCGGGGAGTTGTGGAAAGGGTCATAATGGAGATCTGTGATGTGCCAGAAGTACCCTGCAACAATACGGGGCGTTAATGTTTTTGTCTAAATACGGTTTCGGCTAAACTGTTTATTATTGGGGAGGTGTGCCCAGTCTGTTTGACTAAAATTATTATATTTCTACGTTGGTTTGCACTTTTAGTTTGTATAATATCACATAGATACGATACATAGATACAAAGCACTCTTCATCATCATCATTATTATCAGCCGTAGGACGTCCACTGCTAGACATAAGCCTCACCTATGGATTTCCAATAAGCCCGGTTGAAAGCGACCTGCATCCAGCGCGTTCCTGCGGTCTTAATTATATCGTCGATCCACCTAGTCAGTGCACGTTAGGGTGGGTCAAAAATTTTTTTTCTTTATTTTTCAAGAGGCTCAGAAATAAAAAGGTGCCAAATGGTTAAATTAATTTATAGATAATGTTTGATTTCATTATTTTATCCAAAATTTGCCTCCAGATTGTAAACGAAATTTCCTAGTAGTAGATTTTTTATGTCGAGTTTCAGATACTTTTTTCAAGTTATTGATATCCGATTATATATGTAATAGCACTTAATAACAATAAATAAAAACGTTTGTTAGGTTGAGCTTAAGAACAGAAGTAAGGAATGGGGTAGAGGTGGGATTTTTTAAGAAACAATTGGCGCAAAGTTGATCTTATAAACTTTTAAGTAGCGCGATGCGTAAATAGAGTGAAGTTATTGGTTTTACTTATTTTAAGATTGAAATACCACTACAAATCATAGTAAGTTCCTTATGATTGATTTATGGGATTTAAAAGGCAATATTTTGCCAAACTATGAAACCATGATGAATTTTAAGAGTAATTCTGATAAAAGTTAAAATACGAATAAAAACTAAACAAAAAGCCAACATAAACACTAATTCGAAGCCATCGTTATAGAAAAATTGTTAAACAAATCCTTTAGTTGTCAAATAATACTAAAAAATTAATAAAATCATGATAATTTATTATTTAGAGTGAGAGACCTTTTGCAAATCTCACCAAACATTATCTGAATAAAAGTTAGTATAGTTTCGTCTTGGAAGTAAAGTTTTATTTGATATTTCGACATTTCAGCTTGCAAGAATCAAAAGTTAATCAAATGTGCTTATCATAACAAAAAAAATGCCTGCAAGATCAACTTCAAAGATCAACAAATAGCTAGGCAAAATGATGGTATTCACGTGTTTTTGACTTTCGCACAACTAAATGGATAACAACAAAACAAATTGAGCTATCAAAGGAAAAATTGAATGTAGATGTTGAATTTCCGTTTAAATCAGCAAGAAATTTTCACTGAGCCATCAATTGTAAAATCTGTAACTGAAAAAATATCTAATTATTTGTTGAATTGAAAGGAGAAGGAAAACTAAATTAATTATATCTCCTTTGGCACATCCAAGCGGAAGAAAGAGTAATAAAAGCAGTTACTTACTCAAGTTTTCACAACTTTATGTAGAAACAAAAAAACATTGCAAAAAAATCTAGATAGATGCGAGAAAATCAATACCCATATTTGACAACAAAAAGGAATTTGCCACATATTAACTCCTTCACTTTCATTAGTATATCATACTATAATATTATAAATCTGAAAAGTTTGTTGGTTTGTTCCTCTTTCACGCATAAATGGATCAACGGATTGACTTGATTTTTGGCATGGATATAGTTCAAAGAACGGAAATTGACATAGGCTACTTTTATTCCGAAAAAATAAAAGGTTCCTGTGGGATAACATAAAAGTGAAAATACCACGCGGGCGGAGCCGCGGGCAAAAGCGAGATTTTATATTTTCAAATGTTTTATTAATTATTTGCTATGTTATTCCCCTTAATAAACTTAACTACTATTGATTTAAGCTTATCTTTCATAAATAATTATGATCTGTGCACTTTTTTTGCCAATCAGCTAATACCGTACTATCCACATTTTTTTGAAATTTCGTCATGGAACTGGAGGCAGTAGATGGATTCTGATTATTACTAAACTTCACGGTTTGCTTATACTTATGGTTTGGCACCATATTTCCACTGTGCCCGAAGAAAAACTACAACTTTTTTTTTCTCCATACTTCAGTGACCCACCCTAGTGCACGTCCTACGTTGTACATGCCGGTGCGTAGTCTCCATTCGAGAACTTTACTGCCCCATCGGCTATCAATTCTCCGAACTATGTGCTCTGCCTAATGCCATTTCAACTTATTAATTCGCTGGGCTGTGTCGGTAGCTTTAGTTCGTCTGCAAATCTCCTCATTCCTGATTCGATCTCGCAGCGAGACTCCGAGCATAACCCTCTCTATAGAGCGTAGGGCTACCTTTGGCTTATTCATAAGGTCCACGGTAAAAGACCTCTCATTAATGTTAATATATAAATAATTAGAAGTGGTGTTACTTTAATTGTATTTACGTTTGTATGCGTGCAACTGTGTATGCGTGATGATGTACCTATATCTCTGAGTTTGCATTTATACCACTGCATCTGTGTTGGTGTATATATGCGCGTGTGCAAGAGTATCTTTAGCATTTTTTTATTGATGATCTTTAGGTACTATCCGCCTTACCACAAAATACTTAAACACGCTCTAAACGTTGTTTATCCGTGCATTTTGTACTGTCGAACATTGTCTAATGCTCGCGTATAACTTTTGTGGTCAGACGGTAATATTTTTAATCCCAATTTGTATTTGTTGGTTTGTAACTCTTACACACAGCAACTGAGGAACGGATTGACTTAATTTATGATATGGATAATGGTAAAATATCGGAAAATTATACAGTTTACTTTATTTTTTCCAGGAAAAATAGAAGGTTCACATGATGGGACAAACATTTAAACATCACGTGAGCCAAACCACGGGCCAAGGATAGAGTTATAGCTAAAACTGCACACGTTTGGATTAGCGGTCAACCGTTTCCTGATAAAAAAGTACTGAAATTAATTTGAGCCAGGTGGTTAGATGTTTAATGAAGCTGGTCGGAAGTGACTACTCAATAAATGGACATCTGCGTGCAGGATCATCTTGGGATGTCTGTGAAATCGTATTTCTTAAATTCACGGATCGGTTATGTTATGGTATGTAGTCTATGTAGGTATATTTGAGTCGGACTATCCGTGCCTGTCTATAAAATGGTATCTCCCAAACAAATTGTCGTATAGGCATGTAATTTTTTGCTTCTGAAAAGCATGATTTGCTATACATTTCTCTCAGAAAGTCAAAATAAACTTTTGATCAGCAGAAAATTTAACCAATGAATTTCATTGAATGCGATATAATTGGAATCCGTCAAGGGACTAGACCCTTTCAGTTCTGGATTAAATAGAATTTCGGCCATCGGCCAAGTCCCAGAACGACAACGAAAAATCAATTAAAATGGCTTTTTGATTTTAATTACTTTATGTTGAATGATTTTAGGTATGATTTCAATCAGTGACACTTGAAGCAAAAGTTACTTAGAAAAACCGGACAAGTACGAGTCAGGCTCGCACACCGAGGGTTCCGTACAATATCCAGAAAATTTCACAAAATTGGGAAGTAAGTTGTTAAAATCTCTATACTTATAATCGACAAAAAAGATTTTTTTGTTTCTTTTTCTCTTTTCTCGTCATACATTAAAAATGACCTCACTCACTCACTCACCTCCGCGCTGCCGTGCTAAACAGTCAATATTAGAAAGTGTGCGCAAATTACCTACATTTCAATTGTATTTTCGGCAAATACCTTCAAGTTTTCCTGTTTCATCATTTTTTAACTGTTAAAAATGTCTAATGTAACAAAATGTGATAAATGTGATAAAAATCTTACGAAGAAGCTGCCTGGTCTGGAGTGCAGAAGCTGTGGAAAAGTGGTACATGCGAACCCAACCTGTTCGCTTTTGTCTACTAAACAACTAGCTGCATTGCGAAACACCGACTCCATCGACTGGACCTGTGACGAATGTCAACACAACTCGCCGCACAGGTCATCTTTCATCATACCTGTTGAAGATGAGGAAGAAGATGAAGTGTTGCCTGCCGAGAATTCCGGGAATCGTACTATAGACGCTGCTAAATTTATGAAGGACATCACTGCTGAAATGACAAGGCTTTTGAAAAAACAGTTACAGCCTATAGAAAATTCTATAAGCGTGTGTTGTAATAAAATTGATGAACTAGTGAAAACAGTGGAACGACACGGTAAAAAAATTGCAGAGCTCGATACGAAATATACTCAGCTAGAAAAACAACACTTTCGTTTAAACCTCGAATTTAATTCTCTAAAACAGCATGTACGAACGATGGGTCAGCAACGACTGGATAAGGTCATAGAATTGACGGGATTGCCTAATTTGCCTCAGGAAGATTTGAAAGATATACCCTGCAAGCTATCACAAATATTTAATTTAAAAACCACAGATATTGCGTACATTAAGCAAATTGATCGTCGTAATCGAGAAGACTGTGTCATGCAAATTGGATTAAAACAAGTTGAACACGCTCAATCGGTGGTAAGGGCTGCAAGAAAAACTTCAGTTTTGGCAGAAAACATTGTCAGCGGGCTCCCGCCGGACGTAGCAAAGTCTAAAGTGATATTCCGCCACGCGCTAACTGCAGCTTACAAATCCCTTTTGTGGAATGTGCAACAAAAACTAAGACCAACATACAAATATGCGTGGTACCAAGATGGGAAAGTTTTGGTGAGAAAGGAGAATAATACCAAACCTATTGTCGTAAAATCCGAAGAGGACATCCTTTATCTAACCTTGCAACGAGAAGATAATATTGATACCTAAATGACAAAATACTGAGGTGATATCCTATTTGAAAGATTTGAGTGCATAAATAATATAATTGTTGATATAACTCCTAATTTTTGTCTAAACGCCACATTGTTATTGTACCAGTTTTCTAATCACCTAAATAACTAGTCATTAAAAGTATCTACTCAGTAGGTACAGCTTTGTATAAAATAGGGTAGATAGGAGATACGGTGCATAAAAAATGCGCATAATAAAAAATGTCTAAAAGATGGTCGTCTTATAGGTATTTTATCTAATGATACTTGAACAATGTTTTTTATCATATATCTGTGTCTATATGTATTCATCTAATTTCTAGGCAAATGTAATGCATGCATTGCAAAAATATTATATGTAAACAATATGGGAATGCGAGGCCAGCTTATCTATTGTCTTCTGTTCCAAAACAAAATGGAATGTTATACTTTTAAATATCTACCAACTATGGTAATTTTTTTTTTTTTTTCTTACTGACTAACTGCTGTGAATTAGTACTATGAAGTATTTTATTAGTATGTTAGCTACTATTGTAAGGTGTTAGTTTAGTTAGTGTGTAGGTAATCAGTTACAGAACTAGTTTTTTTTTTTTATTATACTAAGATTCCCATTGTTATAGTGCGGGGTGAGTGAATGCCTACCAGCACAAACCTGTTTGGTTTATTGGTAGGTTTAATATAAGTTTTAGTTGTTATTTGTATTGATAAATAAATAAAAAAAAAAAAAAAAAAAAAATGACACATTGTTAAAATAACTAAAAATCTGTTGTAGCATGAGCTAATGAAACTCTTTTTATGATACATTACATGATACGATTTACTCACTTTGAATTTTGAACCCATATTTTGTGAATTTAGGCCCTATTTTGTTGTGATTTAAATAAAAATGTAAGTTTTCAGACTTATTCCTGTATGTGTACTCTGAGACAATGCTTCTTGCCAAATTTCACAGTTCTATGTCAACGGGTAGTACCCTGGAGGTTTTGATTTTAGTGAGTGTCGAAATATGCGGATTTTTACGATATAAACGGCTCTTACTTTTTTATACGATAACTAAGAAGGTTTTCTTTTACACAACTGCAAAAAACCATAGATATACGTATCTTAATATATATAAATCTCGTGTCACAATGTTTGTCCTCAATGGACTCCTAAACCACTTAACCGATTCTAATAAAATTCGGACACCATGTGCAGTTCGATCCAACTTGAGAGATAGGATAGTTTAAATCTCAATTTATAGTCGCAATTTTAATTTATTTAGCCACAGCAACGCGTGGCCGGGCAGCTAGTATAGTATAAATTTCAACTCGATATCTTTACGCGTTCCCGAGATAAAGAGTCTTGACACAAGAGACCAATTCGGGTGTATATATAAAAATAACTACGTAGGCATAGGCCAAATTTAGTCAGGTTAGATATTTCGTAGCTTGTAGCTTCATATGATTTGACTTATACAGACTAACATAGTATCGCCTATTTTTTGGAAGCCGGTAAAAGTATATAATTATGTAGACACTGTTTACATTTTGGCCTATGCCTACGTAGTTATGTAAGCAATTGATTTTTTTTTTGTTAAGTGTTTACCATTGTGTAGATTTTTATTGACTTCTCAAAAGTGTGTCTCTGACACCCATTTGTTGAATAAATGAAATGAAAATGAAATGAAATGAAATGAATGAAAAATTCCATTTTCCATTCAGGTTCCGTTGTCACGTTTCACGTTGATTAGTGTATTTTGTTTGTTGCGTCAACCTTAGAATTACATTAATAGTTTGTATATAAAAGCTATGATAAAAGTGACTTCGTTTCTGTTTCTTTGTGATGTTTTCAGTATTGTTGGAACGTGAAATATAAATCAACAGGTTGGCAGGCCGGACTGGACTGCACAAAGCATCGCGGAAAGCATTCAGGATATGAACCCTATATCATACCGCTTGCGGAAAATTTTTCAAACGAGAACAGAAAGTATCTGAGAAATAGCTCCACTGTTATATCAGACATAGGACGTCCACTGTCGGACATAGGCTTCCTCTTATAGACTTTTAATAAGATCGGTGGGAGTGGCTTGTCGTTAATCTGACGTCGACGGTCCACCTTCAGGATGAAATTCCTATAATTATCGTGATTCTAGGCAGTAGTGTCTACGATATAACTTTTTAACACAATTGAATATTATCAAAATAAATTAAATATTATAATTTAGTAAATGACACCCGTGGTCTTATGTACACTAGAGATGTACAAAGTTTGTTAATGTTTTGAAATTAAATAAATATCTTTTAAAAACAAACAAACATTCAAATAATGTGCTCAAATTGCGAAAATTAAAGAATAACGAATGTAAAGTTTTCATAGTTTATGTGTGTTTGCGTATATTTGTTTTTTATTTGCTTACCTATTTTAGCGTGTGTAAGATTGAGCCACAGCAGGCCGGTGATGTAGACGACGAAGTTCGGCCTCATGTTCCCGCGTTACATGACGCCTCGCCGCGCCTACTGGGTCCCATCACTGCTGCACCTGCCGATCACACAACTTATATTAACTTCATTCAAATTTGCGCCAGAATACATTATATATTAGGTATAATAAAATAATAACTAGTTGTACTCCGAACCGTTCAGTTTTCCACATGAAACTGATGTTGTTTGAACATGTGTAGATGCAGAGGTTGTGAATCTCTTTAATGCCTACAACTTTGCCATACAACTTATTTCCATAGAGAATGTGGTTTTGCCGGAAATTGAGATGGGCCGTTTTTTAACCTTTGACTCACCTCTTGACCCTACCGATCAGATCTCCCGTGATTTGTTTTTCCTATCATTTTTGTTATATTCTGTTACTCTTCCAATCTTCACTTTTTAAAATTCTCCAAGGCTTCTCTACTGGTTAAATATAAATGTATGTAAACAATGTTAATATAATGTAATAAAAACAATTTTGAAATAATTTACTCAACAAAAAAAACACTAAATAATGTTATAATAATATTTTACTGCATGTAGAGTTTGTGCAAAAAGAGAACTGTCATAGAGTTACGGTGAACTTACAATAAGATTTTGATCAACAGCCAAGTTACCGACTACTTGGTAGACGCGAGTCTACTGATGAAAACCGAATTGATGTTTACCAAGTATCGAACACTTTTAGTTGTACTAGCAATGACAGAGCAGTGTTGTCAACGTAAAAAAGTGGCACACGGGCGACCCCACCAACGACGCTTCTCTTTTTGCACAAACTCTGATTGAAAATAAAGGCTTTTTACATTTACTTTATTCCCAACACTTCACCTCGGGAATCTATATAATTGCATCAAAATCCACCTTGTACATACCTAACTTATAATTGCTTGTAGTTCTTCGAACATAAAACTTCTCAGCTGTTTAACTGACTCTTTATCAGCTTAGATCTCGAGTCGCTCTTGACACATTCCGTTTTATACATACTCACAAATCTTGTTATGTTTTAAATACTGAACAATGTTGCCTAAAATTATCGAAATCGTCTGATAAATAGCGCGGCAGCAAATTTCCTTCCTTTTTGAGGGAAATAACTCCTCAATTGAAAATCGCCGACGACAACTACTACTATGAGGCCAAACCAAAATTCGAAAAAATACAGCTGCATAGACGATACCGAGACTCCCCAGAATAAAAGTTATTCATAATAATTATCTGAAACACCTTTTCGGCTTAGTAACAATCACACTTTTTGAATAACTTTGTATAATGATTACGATAAATTGGCATGTATATTCCATACATGCCAGTATGGCACACATGTAAGCCAGCTCCTTGAACGTGCAAGCTACTGGCATGTGTATACGTTGAATGGCATACCTGTTACTGGTATACGAATAGCTTATACAACATTTGATTTACTGGCATACGATATGAAGCTGACCGCTACCAGCACGTGTGAACAGACGTGCAAGCTACGGGCATGCCAATAACCAAAAGGAATGTAACGCTGGCATGCCCGCTACTATCCCGTTTTACTGGCTTGTGAATTCCCGACAAATAAAATCTTATTCAAATGTAACCTGAACCTAAACCAAATATAGAAAACGACTTCCATTCGCAACAGTTTGACGTAGCTGATACACTTCACCCAAATTAGATCGACTCTGGAAATTCTACCTCTGGCTTCGCTTTTCAAACCAACGATTTTTCCGAGCGATTGACGATGCATTCCACATTTGAATAGGAAAATGCTTAACTGGTACGCCATCTATTAAAATTGGTCTGCAGTTTTTGATCAGAAATCTTTCTGCTTATAAATTCAAAATGAAGGAAATCAAAAGCGAAATCTCAGAAATGTTTACCTGTAATCATTGCGCTCATATGATAGAAATTGTAATCAAAAATCCGTAGAAGTCATTGAATTTAGTCATATAAATAATGAAAAGTACAGGATGTAATACTATAATAAATATCATATATCAATAATTAATATTATTTATAAATTTTTAGTTAACCTCTTAGTAGTATTACATTACATTCAGTATTTTTCTAGCAGACAAAATTTGAACTAGATAAGAATTGTCGGGTTTTTTGTGACTACAGTTTTCTTTTTATGACTAATGAATTGTTGCAAGCCCCAAAATATCGATCAAGTATCTTTGATACTTAATTTTACGTTGACCATCTATCTATTTACCAAATCACTTTAGGAACAACTGCAGTAAGCGCTGCTAGTGCATCAGCGTTGCCAACACAATAAAGCATAGCGCGAGACGAGTAAAATAAAATCACCGTTCTAAAATGTTAGGTTTATATTTTTAGCGTGCTACAAATACATTTAATCACGTAGGTACACTGCGTTTTTTCCTACCTAAAATATGTTATCCTGTTAAATGATATTTAGATAATACATTATGCTGACCGTCCAAATCTAATCTTTTTAGAAATAATCGAGTGCAGCGAGCGCTGCCAACGTAACAGAGCGAAACACGAGACGAGAAAAATAAAATCCCCGTTCTAAAATGTTAAATAGAAGCTGAACTATGTGTTTACTGCGGCGACCGAGCAGAGTCAACAAGCTCTGAGAGTTTCTTTTATTTAAACTGGAGACAGCTGGGAATACGGGTCAAGCACGAACTGGAAAAAACCGGACAAGTGCGAGTCAGGCTCGCACATTGAGGGTTCCGCACAAATCCAGAAAAAGTTGTTTTTAAACTTTCGCGATTTGAACTGATTATTATTTTATACTACGGGACTAATCGCGCACTAAAATTATGAGATAAATAATACCTCCTCATCCCGACGTTTCGGCCGAGTTGCATACCCGTACCACGTCCGTGTCTACCCGTGACCCGGTCGATGCAACTTGGCCGAAACGTCGGGATGAGGAGGTATTTATTTATCTCGTAATTTTAGTGCGCGATTAGTCCCGTAGTATAAAATAATAAAATCCAGAAAATTTCACAAAATCCAGAACCATCGCCAAAAAAATTTTTTTTTTACTTTTCTCGTCATAAATCCAACATTACACATTGTTAAAATAATTAAAAATCTGTTTAAGTTTGTGCTAATGAAGTTTTTTTTATATGATACCTTACATGATACGATTTACGCACTTTGAATTTGGAACCCATATTTTGTGAATTTAAATGCCCTATTTAAATAAAAATGTACAGTTTTCAGATTTGTTCCTATCTGTGTACTCTGAGGCAATGCTTCTCGCAAAATGTAATAATTCTATGTCAACGGAAAGTACCCTGAAGGTTTGGGTATTGTTGTGAGTGTCAAAATATGCGGTTTTTTACGAGTAAACAGCTCTAACTTTTTTAAACGATAACTGAGAAGTTTTTCTTTTACACAACTGCGAGATACCATAGATATACATTATACGTATACAGTTAAAATTTCAACTCGACATCTTTACGCGTTCCCGAGATAAAGAGTCTTGACATACACACAGACGGACAACAAAGTGATCCTATAAGTGTTCCGTTTTTTTCATTTGAAGTACGGAACCCTAAAAAGGTTTGAGATGGAAAAGTTTGCTCTGTTGTGTCTTTGATTATAAATTATTTACGAGACTTATCACGCACTGAAAACATGAGATTAATAATTACTTCATTATCTCGACGTTTCAACTAATTCGCATCTATTGTGGTCACGGAAGACTGCAAATTATATGTATATTTTCAGAGCGTGATTAGTCCCGAAGTATATAAGAATAATGTGCTCAAATTGCGAAAGTTTAAAAAAAAATTATACATATCTATTTATCAAAAATAAAACAGTTAAATACATAAATCGGGTCAGAGACATTTCTGTAGGAGATAATAAATTTTTCAGCTAAACTAGTATTGTAAATCGGGTTTCTTTCTCTTTCTTTTTCACATGCTTTTATTAGGTCGACCTGTATGTAACTTACTAGGTATGTGATGGAATCTAAGGTAACTAATTTAACGATCTTCTGAATGTAGTTCTGATGACAATACAATAATATGGCACTGTCGAACTGTTCTGATGATGGAGCCGGATATGAAATGGAACTTCATGATAGAAAATCGTATCATAGCTGTTTTGGATTTCTTAGAAGTCTTGTAATGAACTTTGACCACGATTAGGTTTCAAGGTCTGATGATAAAGCCGGAAGATAGGCACTAAAGCGTAATTTTCTAGTGTTTGGTTATAGTTTAAACCATTAATTTATTTATTATTGTATTTGTCACATTTTACATTAATTTCTTAAAATAATGATTACAGCGTGTTGACTAACAATATGTGCTTTCACCACGTGCGTAAATCAAGGATGGATGGTTGTTAAATCGGTCAATCATCCTAAACCAAAAATAATGTTATCGTTACAAGAACTAAAAAATAAATTAAAAAAAATATCATTTATAAAAACTAGATCAAAATTGTGGCAACGATCAAAAAATCATGACACTAGTCAGATCTAAAATACAAGAAAGATCAATTTGATATTTCTGCTTTGTTTTAGTTCTCGAATGGAAACTAAATAACTACAACGCAACGTACCAAGGATGGACTATGTGATCAAGACTGCAAGGGCACAACTCAAATGTTCATTGATTTGAGACAAAATGTATGGAACAGCTGACTTTATTTCGCTATTTCATTTTCGGCTCCACAGTACAAGTCGTTAATAATAAGTTTCCTGATGTTTGCTTTTCAGTATTAATCACACGGGGTCAACAAGCTACTGAATTCCTTTTATTCAAAATAGAGACAGCTGGGAATACAGGTCAAGCGTGAACAAGCTTAAGCTCGGAAAAAAAGATTTCGCAAAACTAAACTGAGATTGAAAACTGCGGACTGTGGGCGGATGGGATTACAGATTGTCGGGAACTGAGTACTAAACCTAGAGGAGGTGATTTAGACCATCGTTATGAATATCTTTTAATACAGCCAACCCGAAATTTGTAAAAAAAAGACAACTGTTTCACACATTTGGTCGATCCTGAGTTACGATTTTAAAAGCGGTTTTTTTTCTAATTCTGGGTTGGCCCCATAATAAAAGTTGTTCATAATGTCTTTAGTATTTTAGTTGTTCATAGTCCCTTTAGAGTTAGTACAGGGTAAGGAGAAGTTTAGTATGGTCACAATACATTCGTAGATAGAAAAAATATATTGCTGTTTCGCTCTTTCGTGAACCGCTTTACGACGCACACGCGTTTCCGTTGTAAAAATTAAAACCATACTAATATTATAAATCCAAAAAGTTTGTTGATTTGTTCCTCTTTCACGCAGCAACGGAGCAGCGAATTGACTTGATTTTTGGCATGGATATAGTTCAGGGGCTTGAAAGTAACATAGGCTACTTTTTATCCCGAAAAAGTAAGAGGTTCCTGTGGGATAACACAAAAGTCAAAATACCACGCGGGCGGAGCCGCAGGCAAAAGCTAGTAATTACTAAGGTAGATTTATTTTATTATCAGTGTGAATTGTTGAATTATTCCAAGAATAAGTTAGTGTACATAGCTGAAAATAACCATCAGGATATAAGTATGCTAGGATTAGCAAAATAAAAAAAAAATTAGATGGCAGTGGGTAGAGCGCATAGCATGGATAACTGAGAACCGGACGTATAGAGTTCTCCCATAGAGAACACGTACCGGCAAACGTTTACGACGTTCGTCCACCCACAAAGTGGGCAATCTCATTAAGACCAGATGATTGCACTAAATGCAAATCACTTCAGTGGTCGTATTAGAGATCTATAAGGTAGGCCTATGTACAACTGTAGACATCTTATGGCTGAAATAAATGAACCAACGAAATTTTAAACAACTACAACTATTAAACATTTACACAAACGAAACTGCACAAAACATCATAAAATGCCTAACATACAGACCAATTACAACCCGAGAAATAGAATAAACTACTCCCTTCCCCATAAAGGAGAAGCCAAATATTTAGGCCCATTACATACATCGTCCCCCAGCGTACCACTGCCCTTAACGAACTGTGTAAAAGATAATGAGGTATCCTGACCCTGGTACCTTTAAGGCAGTGTCACACCAAATGCGGATTAATAGCCGAACAATTGGAACTTGAGCCAAGAGTTAAGTTTCTACACAAGAAATAATACGAAACAGTAGTAATAAGCCGTGGTGGTCTGGTGGTTGTAATGCTGACCTGTCATTCTTGAGGTTGTGGGTTCAAATCCCGGTCCCGTACCAATGAGTTTCTTTGGCACTTATGTACGGAATTTCACACCATTGGCTTTTCGGTGAAGGAAAACATCGTGAGGCAACCTGCATACGTCCGTGGAAGAAATTCAATGGCGTATGTGAATCTACCTACCCGTACTGGGCTAGCGTGGTGAATATGGCCTAATTACCCTTCGTGGGTAGGCCTATGTCCTGCAGTGGACTATTAAAAAGGCTAATACAGTACAGTACAGTAGTAAAAGCTCTTGTTTACGGCCGTTTTTTTCACCAGACAACGGATTGTCAATAAACAAAATATGCCTACATTTTTCGCCAGATGGATGCGCGGTTCGTCAACATACGTTGATTCTAAAGCATACACTACCGCGAATCAGGTGAAAAAAAAAGGTCTGTTGTCCGGTGAAACAAATACTTTCTGTCTCAACCAGTACAGCCAGTAGATACACATTAGTTAAGTTTTTTACCCGCTGGATTATTAAAAAATATCACATTATAATTAATATAATGCTGTTAGGTATTTATTTACTTTACTAAATATAAAAAAAATCTATGACAATAACATTTTTTTTCGTTCAACTACAGAATCATTAAGTACTTTTTAGGGTTCCGTACCACAAACGGAAAAAAATTGGCGAAAAGCATTGTCTTAGAGTACACGTATAGGAATAAATCTGAAAACTGTACATTTTTATTTACATCACAAAAAACTAGGGACTCAAAATTCACAAAATATGGGTTCAAAATTCAAAGTGAGCAAATCGTATCATGTAAGGTGTCATATAAAAGAACTTCATTAGCACATGCTAAAACAGGTTTTCAATTATTTTAACAATGTGTTTGTACGGAACCCTCGATGTGCGAGCCTGACTCGCATTTGTCCGGTTTTTTAACCTAGTGTCAGTTACTTACCTCATTTTGGTAGATGAGTTAAGCCTCACCAGTTGGCCTATGATATGTTCGCAGTGTGACTAGTCCTTTAGTTTACTGCTGTGCCTCGCACTTAATTCGTTTATACTAAACCCAGTATTATAGCGGTCTGGCTGCTGTAAAACGTTTTGGGAATCTAATATTTTTACGGAATTTAATTTCATATAATATATTACAATAGATATATTTTATTCTTCATTCTTTATGGTTATTATCTATAACTATTATTTTATTTTAACACACATTTTTAGGGTTCCGTACCTCAAACGGAAAAACGGAACCCTTATAGGATATCACTTTGTTGTCCGTCTGTGTGTATGTCAAGACTCTTTATCTCGGGAACGCATAAAGATATCGAGTTGAAATTTAAACTGTATACGTATATCTATCGTCTCTTGCAGTTGTGTAAAAGAAAAAGTTCTCAGTTATCGTTTAAAAAAGTTAGAGCCGTTTATGTCGTAAAAACTGCATATTTCGACACTCGCAAAAATCAAAACCTACCTACAGGGTACTTCCCGTTGACATAAAAGTATGAAATTTGGCGAGAAGCATTTTCTCAGAGTACAGGAATAAATCTGAAAACTGTACATTTTTACTCAAATCACAAAAAAAACTAGGGCCTCAAAATTCACAAAATATGGGTTTAAAATTCAAAGTGAGTAAATCGTATCTTGTAAGGTATCATATAAAAGAACTTCATTAGCACATGCTAAAACAGGTTTAATTTTCGATGTGTGACGAGAAAAGTGAAAAAAAAACTTATTTGTCGATAGTTATAGCACAGAGATTTTAATAACAACTTACTTTTCAATTTTGTAAAATATTCTGGATTTGTACGGAACCCTCGATGTGCGAGCCTGACTCGCACTTGTCCGGTTTTATTTTATTGGAAATCTAAGAAATACGAGTGTTCAGCAGTAAACACGATTGACAGAAACGATGTCGATGGCTTCGGGTATCTTAAAATCTATCACGTGGTCAAATCTCAAAATCTTAAAATTTACATTGAGCTACGATACCAAATACATATAATAATATGCAGGATTATTCTTAATCAATTAGCATACTTTTAGGGGCTTATTCTATACATCAAAACTAACAACTTTTGTTCTGAGACTTTTGTCAGGAATAACCTTACCTTTTTTTTTTTTTTTTTTTTTTTTTTTTTTTAACCTAATTGAAAAACTATTAACCGTTGAATAATAAGTTATATATTGTTAGGAATAACCCTGTATAGATACATAAACATTTAGATACCCTGTCTACTTTATAATACATATACCTTCAATTCAGCCATATTTTCTAATGGACTAGCAAGTTAAAGCGGCAGTGAACAGAACGCATAGTTCGTAAAACGGATGGGTCAAAATCCAAGTCGAAATTTCTTTATTTTGTAGACACAATATATACGCACTTGGAATCGTCTGGTAACAATTTTTTGAATTCACAAGATCAGGTATCAGGTGCACAAAAAATATAAGAATACAGATCAAAAATAGAAATTGTAACAATATCATAAAAATAACAATGTAAATTTCAATTAACGAATGATAAGGTGATGGGCCTGTGAAGATCTCGAATACCACATTGGACCCATGATCTAATAAAGAACGCTGGGACCTGTTGGATGAAAGCCGCTTCCAATCGGTCTTATTGGATATCCACAGGGGATGCCAATGTCGAACAGCGGGCGTCCTACGTCTGATAATGATGATGATTCATAACACCCTTCTTTTTTATGGGGAGTAAGTAAGTAAGTCCGTACCTGGTGTCAGAGTTTATAAGCCGTCAGAAACCCTTTGACTTGGCTAATCGTTTAAAACAACCGGGGCCTATAATTTAACGTATCATCCGAGCCACGGTAGAGCTTAGTTGTAAATGCCACCCGCGCTCATCCATTCCAAGACTGACCGTGCTGAACGGCGCTTAGCTTCCATGATCGCTAACAAACACCATGGAGAGTAAAACACTTTGACTCTTAACATCAAACACATAGTACCGAAATTGGTTGAAATCCCTTCTGAATTATTTTAGGATAATGGCAGTGAAAACAGATCGATGTTGACACAGCGGCCGTTGAAAAAAACACATTGATTTGTGAACAGCGATCCGTTTGTATTAACTCTCGTCTGGACAGGCCGCTTTATCGGCAGTCAACGGGTTGAGAGGATCGTAAAGGTGCGTTTGCATTAAATAAAACATTGTCGAAAAAGATACTTTGAAAGGAATTGTAAAAATAAGGATGCTAGTCATGGCGTCAAAGTTAAATTTGTTCAAAGTTTAAGCTGCCTCAAGGCCTCTGACGTGGCTGGATGGTTATGCGTGACACTACGTGAATATTGGACAAAAACAAAAACACTTTATTAGACAACCACATTACTTAAAAACATTATAGGTAATTATCGAAAAAAGCCCTATACCCATCTATGGGTAAACAAGGGCTTGTGAAAAGGCCAATATTCTTTTCGCCGCTGCACGAGCTTAATATAAATCGTCTGGCATACACAGTATTCAAAAAGACCGTGGTGATCTAGTAGTAATGACACTTGCCTTACAATTGTGAGAACGTGGGTTCCAATCCCGGTGAATGGATGAATTAATTCCTCGAAATTTATGTACGGAATTTTACACCACTGGCTTTTCGGTGAAGGAAAAAATCGGAGGCAACCTGCATACGTCCCTAGAAGAAATTTGATGATGTTTGTAAATTGCTAAAACCGACAATTCATTTGTAAAAAATAGTATTTGCTGTTACAATTACACCCTGAAAATTTGACAAAGAAAAATGTAACAATGTTTGAAAATATTATCAAAGATTTTCTTATACAAAAAGCATACTATAGTGTAAAAGATTTTATGTGTGACAAAAATTCCTTGCGTAAACTGACATGTGACAGTATTTGTAAATGAAAATGTATTCATTCTGTAAGAAAGAATATTGGCCTTTTCACAAGCCCTTGTTTACCCATAGATGGGTATAGGGCTTTTTTCGATAATTACCTATAATGTTTTTAAGTAATGTGGTTGTCTAATAAAGTGTTTTTGTTTTTGTCCAATATTCACGTAGTGTCACGCATAACCATCCAGCCACGTCAGAGGCCTTGAGGCAGCTTAAACTTTGAACAAATTTAACTTTGACGCCATGACTAGCATCCTTATTTTTACAATTCCTTTCAAAGTATCTTTTTCGACAATGTTTTATACTCATTCGTATTTTTCGAGTGTGCACAAGTGGTTCAACCTTTATATTTGTTTAGGTCATTCTGATGAGTTAAAAAAAAACAAAATTTTTACTTAGTTATAATAATAAGCTTAAACAACTATAACATTTAACTTTTGCCAAATATGATACATACGTATTCCATTAAATTTATTCATTCTGTTATTGTTTTATGTTAATTTATATTTATTGTTTACTTTTTACATTCATAAGTTATTGTACCTATGTGAGAATAAATGAACAGCCGTAAATCCGGGTTGGTGCATGGTGGTCTGGCCTAATCACCATTCGTGGGTAGGCCTACGTCCTGCAGTATACTATTAAAAAAGACGGTACAGTACAGTACACAGTGTTTTACATTTTAACTACCCCGCAAGTCGTCCTTGTACCATTTCACCTTTACAGTGATTCAACGCACTGTGAGGGTCGTAACTCATTCGTATTTTTCGAGTGTGCACAAGTGGTTCAACCTTTCCTCGGAACACAATAAAACGCAGTCAGTGGCCGCCCCGACCCGCTCGTAAACGCAACACCTTTGTGAGGGCCTCTACTCGAGCCTCTGCTTTCAGTTTTGCTAGGGCATACCTAAGCAATTGCTGGTAGGTACATAAAAGAGATAAGAGCCAAAAAGTAAGATTGCCATACTTTTACAGGATTTTCGTGAATACTTTAAGCAGGCCAGGCTAAAAATGTTACTTCAGAACAGCATGGAAAAATACATACAAATAAAAATGGAATAAAAATTACATATTTATTTCGACTGTACATAATAATATTTTATGTATTGCAGATATCTTGCTTCCTTGACTTCTATTGTACTTTTGACGAAGTAATAGCCTATTACGACTCATAAACAGACCAGGAAAAAAATATTATAAAAAGCGAATTCGTTGAGTACACGAACAATTTAAAAAAATGGAACTCACGGCTTTTGACAACTTTAGAATATTTTTTTTTTTTATTTAACCTGTACTGTACCACTGCTGGGCAATAAAGATTAATAATAATAATTAAGATTATAATCGCAGGGGCGGCTTTGTGGCGAGCCGTCGGTGAGTGGCGACACCGCGAACCCCGATTCCCTGGAGCTAAATGAGACCCCTGACTCCTTTCTTGCCTTAACCGGCCGGCTAGGAGTGGAAACCGCAAAAGTTAAGAACCAAAGCTCCAGGGTGGAAGTGTTAAAGGGCATAACGCCGCTAGTAGCTCTTAGTGAACGCGCAGCACACCTCTCGACACCCTAAGCCGTCCACACTAATGCTGCCCCTCCGGCGCCAACTTAAGGTAGCCTTTATGGGGGGCCCATTTAGTGGACGGCAAGTCACCACCTGCTACGAAATTTTGAAATGGGGCATATATAGCGGGTGCCGAACCTCATTCCATAGTCCAATTTTACAGAACATTTAATATTTAACCTCAATAGCCCAGTTTCAATATTTCAAGTCTTTTTATATGCCATAGTTTGTCTATAACGCTATCCTTTTTATACGTACTGCTGTTTTTTATATTTCAATTGTAAAAAGGGCCTCTCAATGTTGGCTTAGGCTCCATTGATGCCTATTAAAGGACCAGGCCAAGCCTGTGAATTCGACTGAATTAAGATTATTAATTAATTGATTAAGAAGAAAAATAAAATACTGAGTTCGTGTAAGCTCATTATTTAAAATGATTTTTACGAAATTTTACAATAATAAGGACAACAAGGATAAGGATAAAGGAACAATCCTAAAATGTTGCTTTGTTGAATAACTTATCTATCAAAAAATTAAAAGCGTGAATGAGTGAACAGAATATTTTGCAGTCACATTGCTTAGGTGTGTCAGGTTCCTTACAGTTTTCAAGATAAGGCCCTTCAGAAGGTAGAGCTACTTGTGTAGGTGTAAATTTCGCTAGATGCGTTTATTTGTGTGTTGTTTAACGATTTATATCTTTTTTGTAGAGATATAACTTTTGCCTGGCCTAATAAAGCTAGTAGGTAAAACATGTTTGGTTTCTTTCCACATGTTTTTATTTAGCTACTTTGTTTAGGTCATTCTGATGAGTTAAAAAAAAACAAAATTTTTACTTAGTTATAATAATAAGCTTAAACAACTATAACATTTAACTTTTGCCAAATATGATACATACGTATTCCATTGAGACGACATCATCAACAACAGATGTTTTCGATAAATATTTGAAAAATGAACTGTTCGAGTTCTTTGAAACACATCCTAGCCTTTTTAATTACTTTTAGGAGAGATCTTTGGTCAGCAGTGACCATGGATGGCCAGGGCCACTGCTGGACAAAGATACGCGTTATTACAAATTGACTTATTTAAAAATTGACTTTTACGTAAGCAGTTAATTTTTGTTACGTTTGTTACAATTTGTTTGCAGTTAACTATATTTATTTACAAGGATTTCAGTAGTGATATTGACAAAGTGAACAGACGATATTGTTGAAAAGTAAAAAAAATACTGTCAAGAACGCAGGCTCTGCTATCTCGTTTGCACTAACTGCTGCTCCTACTTTTCAGCCTCGTAACTCTCTCTCCAATAGATCCAAAAACAGTCACTGGTTGAGACCACGTAAACACGTCGCATTTTAATTAACTGTTAAAGCTTTTGTCATGCAGTAGCTATTATATATCTCATACCTGATACAACGTGCCTGATACGGTGATTCTACCACTCTAAACTAAACCCGTACGAGCAATACAATTGCTCACTCACAGTCAAAGTTGCCGCCAAGCATCGAACTCGTCCCGAGCGTCCAAACTCTGACAGTTAAAATAACATACGCATTGCGATTAACATTACCCCATCGCGGCCGCAAACCTCGGAGGGAACATAGTTTGCCTAACACAGATCTCAAACACAATTAACCGAGAGCTTGTCGGTCCGCCCCTGACGGTTTTACTTTGACCAGTAGAGATGGCCTTGGAAACAGTCGAATAAAACTCAAATTATAGACAGCAAAGAAGAAGACAACAAATGGCATTTTTAGATCAAAAAAGAGAAGGTTAATGTCATATCGTACAGAGAGGTGAAGACACTGGCGGAGGACCGCGAGACATGCAAGTTGCATTACCAAAAATGAGCCTTGTTCTTAAATTTTGAATAAGTGATAGGTATATAGCATTGAAGTGATGCTATATTGATAGCCTTTTCAAACTCAAGTTTTTGTAATCAGTCCATCCTTTAAATCAGCTAACCGAAAAATAAAAATATACAATTTCGGTCATTAGTGCATCAGTGCATTGTATGATAATAAAAACTAGCGTGGTTTTTAGACGTTTTAATTGGAATATAACACAAGTATTAGTCATGCGTTGTTATTTTGTGGCATCAAGCAAAGGTGACGTCCACAAGTGGTATATTATTCAGAGAAAAATCGAACCAATATGGTATACACATCATTTGAAAGCTTGATTTATGGGCTTTTCAAACAAAAAAATTTAATTTTGATTTTTTTATCCCTCAATTTTTTTTAAATGTGAAAAATAAATTGTATGAAAGATAATAATACAGCTTTGTATTTTTTCTAGTTTAGCAATAATAAAATGCTTCTATCGATATTTTACTTATATTTTTATATTATTTATATTTTTCGTAGCTGATTCTTCCACATTCATCTCTTAATTTTTTAAAATTAAAAATTATAACCTACCAGTGTGACCAGGTAGTAGGTACAATGTGCCAAAAAACACTTAAAAACTGTGTCTAATTGGTAAAAATGTTTCTATTTAACAATAATGGAGGTTACTTAACCAGAGTTGCTAGAGATAAACTACCTATCGAGCCAAATATATTTATTTATCCTAATAGATTCAAAATTAATTTAAAAAATACGGAGGTCTCTTTTTTTTAACTGATGTAATATACTCAGAAAAACATGAACTTTCTCGAAATGTAACGAGTGTTGTGGTTAGAATTTTTTATTATTATTATACTAGTACCAGCCTCCATAAATTTTGTGGACATCTCCTTTGCCATATTTTTGACACCATTTATCGTCCCCAAGATGGAATATTAAATTCACTGATTATTTAATAAATATCAATGACCTCAAATTTAATAGAGATTTAAGCATTTGTTAAAATTTCTCAATAAACATGCAATGATAAATCAGTATTAACTTTGTCAATAATTCGAGTTCCAAGTATTTATTTGAATTTCATTCCATCCATTTTAGTCAATCAGTTTTGTTATCGTTTATTATGTAAATTCTTGTTCATCGCTTTGTGAACTTGATTGAATAAAAGCTAATTATGATAATTATAGGCTAAATATTCCGGATCTATTTTGACGAAAAATAATTTACTTTGTTCTCGAAATAGTAAAAGAATGAAACTGTAATTTTTTTCACCGCGAAGGAGGCTACTAACATTTGAGTGAGTGAGTTTGAGTGTGTGTGTTTAACTAATTTTGTTACATTGAAAACACTGATCTGTCATTGCTAGTACAACTAAAAGTGTTTGGTAGACCCTAATCTGGTTTTCATCAGTACTCGCGTGTACAAAGTATGGTCAGTACCTTAGCTGCTGGTTAAAATCTTATTGTTATAATAGATCCAACCGTTTATTTTCTTTTTGACAGCACCAATAGAACGTAACTTCGTCATGTTACGCAAAAAATCACTTTTAAATGCGAGGTTTTAAAAATATGACTACTGCCTAAGTTTGCTCCTTGATCCCGTATAATAATCATCTTTGACAAATTGAGTCTATAAGTGCAGTAGTTTTTTTTATAAATTACATAAAATAATAAACGTTTTTAAAAATTTACGTTCTATGGCTACACACGATAGCCAGGATTGGATCTATTTGTTGGTTGTACGTACGATTGGTACGATTGGTTGGATCTATTATAGTTCACTGTAAAGCCACGACGGCGGTCATCTTTTCGCACATTCTCTAATAGAATTTGTAGCTTCGTTTGTGGTATTTAATCTCTCGCGTTTGGTCAGCCTTATGCTTTTCACACAACATGAATCAATTACACTGATTAACGAAATTTCAACTTTAACAAAGTTAAAATATGAATAATTAATAAAGGATATATTATTATTGCATCCCAAATCTTCATCTCAGTAGAAGCTCGTAATTTATTGACCGCCTTGTATCTCTATACTTCTAAAAATAAACTTCACACGTCAAAAAAATGAGGCTAAATGAAACACAAAAAGTGTATTTTCGAGAATGTTATTTTTTTTAAACGTAAGTAAGTATATTCAGGTGGCATTGGTAACCACTGTTGGCTGGTGTTATTGGATCCAAGATCAGTATGGAATTCAAAAGAAATGCAGAAATATTCGAATACGAAGCCCAAGTAATTCGAATACTTACTTACATCCCTTCCCGTCTCCCGGCGGGTGAAACAAAACAAATAAACGAGACTACCGGACGGAACGGCTGCCCTCGGCCACTGTGACGGACAAATGGGTGCTTGAGTCGCTACTGCCGCTGGCGAAGGACTGTGCCATTAGAATCCAGGGAGTCAATTTAAAAAAAAATTCTAGAAACAAAAAAAATATGAAAGCTTTTCGAAAATTAGAAAGAAAAATAGCCAAAAAATATGTCGAAAATGAAACTCAAAGCAGAAGTAGATATATACTTGGACTTTAACCATAATCTAATAAAAGAAGATAGCAAAACCAAAAATAAAATTTACAAATCAATATCTGTGTAACCAAAAAATGGTTAGTATATTTCAATACATCGTTGGAATACTAAGCTTAATTAAATAAGTAATTTGTGTAAGTAAGGATCTTCTTACACAAAAAATAAATAAATGAGACTACCGTAAGGACGGTGACCCTCGGCCAGTGTGACGGACAAATGGGTGCTTGAGTCTCAACCGCTGCTGACGGAGGACTACGCCATTACATTTTGGCGATTCAATAATACAGGTAAAGTAGGTTGCCTTTTAAAATTCATTTCAGTTAAACATCCCCACACTCACATAGACCTAACGTGAAAGGTGAAAAAAAGAAAGAGTACCTATCAACTTTTTAAAAGCGATTCGGCAGTATCGACCACGCTTAACTTGTAGGTACATGTTGGTGAATGCACATTATTCTTATGTTACGGGACTATATTCGCGAAAATACAAGATATATAAACAGGTACCTCATTAAACCATTACCAATTTTTTTTTTATAGAATAAGTTAAAAATAATATGGTGGAATCAGATACGATATTTTTCATCTATGAACGTAAGAGAGTCCAGTGAATGTTTAATCCGCAAAACAAGTTTGTAAGCGGTAGACTATGAGTTCATTAATTTTTAATGCTTAGCCCATCGTAATAATGGGAAGAGGCTGGGCTGGGCGGGCGGGACAAATTTACAAACGGGATCATTTTGCTCAAGTTCACCTGTCTTTCCGTACTAAAATAAAAAAAATTTCAAATTGTAATGCTCATAGCGTGGTTTGACTAGGTGTTTCTTAGCGAGCACCGAAATTAAGCAACGTTCAGCACGGTCAGTTTTCAGATGGGTGACTGCGAATAGCATTTACATCTGAACGCTACGGTGGCTCGAATGCCACGTTAATTGTAGGCCCCTGTTATTTGAACCCATTAGACATATCAGAGGCCTTCAAGCGGCTTTAAAAACTAACTGCTTTAGAACCTAACACCAAAGCTAGCCACCCGGCCTATACGAACTACTACTTACTTTTTTTTTTTTTTTTTTTTTTTTTTTTTTTTTTTTTTTTTTAATATAATGACAATACTACACTACTACTACATAGAAAGCAATTGGATACTACTTACTTACTTAAATAACAAGATCGAAAAAAATCACATGCGAAAGGGTTACAGAGCAATTTCAAATCTGATCCCCTGGAGTAAAGACAAAGAAAACATTTACCGTCTTACCACAAAAGTTTTACACACGCTTTAAGCAATGTTTAGCACTACAAATTATACGGTTAAAAGCGTGTTTAAATCTTTAGTGGTGAGGGGGTTAGTGATAAAAATTATACGCTATCGTTTGTGACTTGTTCGCCTCTTTACATGAACAACTGTCGAGCGAGATTGACGCACTACACTCGTCGATGTCAAGCCCAGCATGAGTGGTAATGACTTTTTTGTTGTTTTACTTTTACCTAAATCATTTTAAAATAGAGCTCAAATTGGCTCAATCAACGTAAGATGTATCACAAGTGCAAATGACTTATTTGTCCACTGTTTCCATTTGCTTATTGTACCTGCTGGCACTTTAACAGTCCACTGCTAAACGTAGTAAGCTTAGAAGATCTTTCAAACCAGTATCCAACACGCTGGCTCAGTGTTGGTTGGTGAAATAGCGTACGTCTATGAATGTATTCTACGGTAATACGCCGGTTTACTCACGATGTCCACAGTGTTAAAAGGTTTTTAGATAAAAAAGTGTTCCTCACTCATAGGTACGGGACCGAGATTTTTTTATCCAACTGCTAATTACGATTATATTTTCGCCCGTATTTTGCACTTATAGATAGGTATGTGCAAAATATATTTTATCTCGTATATTTTGTAATTTCTACCTATCCTATCACTTCACTACATAGTATAAAACCAAGTCGCTTTCCACTGTCTGTCCCCATGTTTATATGTATAACTAGCGACCCGCCCCGGCTTCGCACATGTGTATAAGAAATATATTATTATTTATTAAAATAAACTACATCAAAATCTGTTGCGTAGTTTTAAAGATATAAGCATACATGGGGACCGACAGCGGAAAGCGACTTTGTTTTATACTATGCACTCGTTGTGATACACCTATGTAAAACCGGGGCGGGTCGCTAGTATTTTATAAAACCAAAATTAGCTTAATTAAAATCCAGCTCTGCAATAGAGTAAAGGTGACGTCCACAAGTGGTATATTATTCAGAGAAAAATTGAACCAAGATGATATATACATCATTTGAAAGCTTGTTTTATGGGCTTCCCAAAAATATTTAATTTAGATTTTTTTCACCCTTCCATTTCTTTTTAAATGTGAAAAATAAATTGTATGAAAAATATCAATATAGCTTATTACTTTTTCTAGTTTAGCGATGATAAAGTGCTTCTATCGTTATTTTACTTGCATTTGTAACTGATTCTTTCACATTCATCACTTAATATGCTAAAATTAAAAATTATTACCTACCAGTGTGACCAGTTAGTGGGTATAATGTGGTAGGTGCGTACAAAAAAACACTTAAAAAGTGTGTCTAATTGGTAAAAATGATTTTATTTAACAATTTGGATGTTCCTTAATCAGAGTTGCTAGAGATAAACAAGCTATTGAGCCAAATATATTCATTTATCCTAATAAATTCAAAATTAATTTTTAAAAAAATCGGAGGGCTCTTTTTTGTTTTTAACTGTTGTAATAGACTCAGAAAAATATAAACTTACTCGAAATATAACGAGTGTTGTGGTTAGAATTTTTGATTATTATTATACCAGCCTCCATACATTTTGTGGACATGTCCTTTACGGCACAGTACGCTTCTCCATGTCTGGTCCAGTATACACCAAATCACACTTTACGGCGGCTCTGATGTTAGTTACAAACTGCGGATAACCCAATCGTGACTGAATTGGGTTTCGCGCTGCTTGAATAGCTAATTTCCATTGATTTTTGAATTTACACTAATTTACACACTTTTTCTGTTTGATGCTAACTTCACACCTGACAAGTAGTTTGATTCGGCTTATAAGAGTGTTAATGACTTTTTCGTCCATTGTATCCACTTACCCATATCCTATTAAAATAGAGCCCAAATTGGCTCAATCACGTCGTTAAGTAAGTAGTAAGGTTAAAGCACTTACCCTAATTTGCTTAAGTGGTTTACCTTCGATTCGATTAAAGGACTTGTTGTCATGCAAACTAGCATTGTATAGAAGAATGATTGCGGCGATTAGGTACTGTCGTTTCAGTTAATTTATTATTTGTAGAGGTTGGAGTAAACATTTATTTGGTTGGGTTTGTAATTTAGTTTGCATGTACAAAGACAAGTTAGTATTTCCTCGCTTTAGGCTTGAAAAAGGCAAGAAGTCTTTTCTTGGAAACTCTGTACTGTATTTTAACAAAATTCCAAGTGAAATATTAGATTTAAATGAAAGTAACTTCAAAAAAATTGTTTAGGATAAACTAACTTGTAATGCTTATTATAGTTATATCAACAATATATAGATGATAGAAAGCCTTGGGAGTAGCCCTGCCATTTTCTAGCTGGCTAAAAATAGTTAATGTACTTTTTCGTTGTCTAATATTAATTGTAACTTTGTTACAACTTGACGTGCCTAAGCGCATTTTTGATAATGTCAAAAAGCTGAAAAGCAAATACAATACAATACAGTACATTGTTTAGCTAGACCATGTGACCAATTTTAATGGCACCATCGTTATTTTGATAGCAACTTAAAATATTGTTCTCTCATTCCAATACATATAGTGAAATAGAAACAGTAATATTTTAAGTCGCTATTAAAGGACATGTCCACAATGTATGGAGGCTGGTATAAGAATAATCAAAAATTCTAACCACAACACTCGTTACATTTCGAGAAAGTTCATATTTTTCTGAGTCTATTACAATAGTCAAAAACAACAAAAAAGCTCTCCGATTTTTTTAAAATTAATTTTGAATTTATTAGAAAAAATAAATATATTTGGCTCAATAGGTAGTTTTTCTCTAGCAGTCCTGATTAAGTAAGTCCAAATTGTAAAATAAAAGCATTTTTACCAATTAGACACACTTTTTAAGTGATTGTTTGTCCCATTGTACCTACTAACTGGTCACACTGGAAGGTTATAATTTTTAATTTTATCAAATTAAGAGATGAATATGGAAGAATCAGCCACAAATGCAAGTAACATAACTATAGAAGCACTTTATTATTGCTAAACTAGAAAAAATAATAAGTTGTATTGTTATTTTTCATACAATTTATTTTTCGCATTTAAAAAAATTCGGAGGGGTGAAAAAATCTTAATTAAATATTTTTAGGAAGCCCATATAACAAGCTTTCAAATTATGTATATATCATCTTGGTTCGATTTTTCTCTGAATAATATACCACTCGTGGACGTCACCTTTACGATGGCGAATTTAAAATTGGCCATAGTGTATATACCTCTACCAACAAAATATTTGCCTAGAAATTGAGATTAAATATTTCGGCGCGGTCAGTCTCCGGATGGGTATTCACAACTGAGCTACCGTGGCTCGGATGACGTTAAATCGTAGGACCCGTTGTTTTAACCGTTTACCCATGTCAGAAGCTTTAAGGCGGCTTAAAGCTCTCACTAAGGCTTGCCACCTGTCCTATGCGAACTTACTTTTAGTTTTAGTACGTTGAGTTTTGTCAAAGTCAACGTTATTTATTTGCTCCTTGAACCTGGGTAGCATGCACAGGTCTTAAATAATAAAATGTAAATGTGCAACGAGGAAGACGCTATCAGCCACTTTGTGCGGCGTGCGACGACTGCGTCACCTAAGGTCATCGTAGACTATAACTTAAAGATGGCCATTAAAGATCGAAACGCGGCGGTGATGGAGGCTCTGCGCGGTATAAGTAGCAATTTGGAAAGTTATATGTAAAATCAACGTAGTTTAAAGTCATATTTATTTTGTTTTTAATTTTATTACATTTAGAGTCCTTTTGTTAAGCCTTTATAAGCAATATTGTTCAAATCTTTTTTCTTAATGTATATCTTAAAAAGCAGAGACCCTGGAGTCTGAGGAGTAAAAAAAAATGTTTCACTACATTTAGTCCGTGTTGAACATGCAAATATGTACATATACATAATATACATACACATTTATAATGTCTAAATTTATTAAACGCTGTTGAAAATGTCAATTTTTAAAACAAAACAGCCAATTTAAAATCTTACTTACCTATGTTAATCTTTTCAAAAGTCATAATTTTTAATTGATATTAGTTAGCTTGTGATTTTTATTATGCGACATATAAGCGACATTAACATTAATTTACGATTTAAAATAAAATTACCTACTCTAAATTTAAAAGCGTTTACCGTATACATCAAAGTAGATACCTACATAAAACAAACATTTAAAATTTTTACTTAGAATTTTTATTTAGTTGGAGTTTAAAAATAAGTCTTCTTTTTACCTATAATATACGAGCTTGAACAAGAAATTTAAGTTAATTACTTTGATATTGCGCAACGCAAACATAAATCAACTAATAAAATACATGGCTAGGGCCGTAATCGATAGGTACTCTAATAATTCAATTTATTTACGAATCCAGACAAAAAACAGGCAATCAATCCAACCCCAATAGCTCTAATCAACTAAATAACCACACGATTGATTCGATTTTAAAATGATAACATGGTTTTCGTTTTAGATTAATGATTTGGGTTCGATTACAAATGAAGGACTGATTAAATAAAATGGATTTAATACTTTTAAGGGTGCTTGGAAAATGTTGGAAACAAGATTGCTTCTGTGATAATTCAGTTATTAAATAAATATTCCTTAGTTATATTGACTGCCTCGGTGGCTCAGTGGTTAGTGATCCTAACTTCTGGGTCGAAGAGGCGTGGGTTAGATCCCCACCCAAGGCAAGTATTTATGTGATGAACATATTAAGGTGTTTGCTCTATGTCTGTGTGTTATTTAGTTACTATCTCTAAACATCAATCAGCCGCAAGTCTTTTTGTTTTCGCTGATAACGTTGTATGGTACCTAATAGAAAAATATCGGTGGTAGGTTTTCTGTATTATTTGAGATATAGTGAAGACTGGTTTGTTTGCAATCCTTTTGGTATACACAGGTTTTAGTTGTGTTTAGAAATTAGATTTATTTACTGCTTTTTAATGATTTACATTAATAATAAACAAATTTTTTTTTGACATATGTATAAGAAGTATATCAGTCTCTCGCAGCCATATCACAAGCTTTGCTTAGTTTGGGGTCGGAGACCGTGTGTTAGATGTCCCCAAAATATTTATTTATTTATTTAGTTCCTTCATTGAAGCTTCAGCTGAGAGTAGGTATTTTAAGAAGCTTTCACGTCGTTTTGCCCTAACTAGCGCGGAGGACTGATGACTGATGGGGTCAAAAGTTCTCGAGTGGAGACCACGCACCGACAAGCGCAGCGTAGGACGTCCACCCACAAGGTGGACGGATGACTTCATTAAGACCGCAGGATCGCGCTGGATGTAAGCCACTACCAACCGGTCTTATTGGAGATCTATAGGGGAGACCTATGTCCAGCAGTGGACGTCCTGTGGCTGATGGATGACGTCGTTTTGAAATTTTGACACCACCTGCTAGCTTAGCATACGACCAGGAAAAAAGTTTTTTCGACGTGTGAAAAAATGTCATATTCAATTTAGCATAGCGCTGTCTGGTTCTGATACGTCGATAGAATTATTTTGTGGTCCGTATGCCAGCCTGGCTAGTCTATCTATTTAAGAATTTATGACAGCAAACTTTTCAACAAATTTCAACTGTTCAAAAACGTCGTCAAAGTCTCACAGTTAAAACACTCCGAGTAAGTTAGGTAAAATTAGGAGGAAAAAGGCAGCTTTTAATTTAAAGTCTTGTTTTAATTATCCTTTTTAAATCCGAAACCGAAGAGTGGTTTCGTGAATCGGGTAACACAAGTCGTTTCAAAGAATAAATTTAATTTGTTTCCGATTTTAATGAAACTGCTTTTAAAAGAGCGTTTGGATCTTTTTAAATAAGGTTTTTGAATAATATACATTGATAAATAATACCAGTTTGTTTTGCTTTATTTTACCTATTACATATGGCTAGTTTCAGGTTTCTCTACACATAAAGTGACATGCTAAAATAAAGTTTTGTGTATTACCAACATAATGTTATATTTTTAAACAAGTTAGTCCTGAAAATGATAAGAAAATATCGGATACTAACCAAAGAGTTATTTTTGTGACAAACATTTCAAAAATTCGTCGCGAATGCAAGACTCGAATGTTCTGAAATTAATTAGCTAATTCGCGTCGAATTTGTGAACTGTTTATCATTTTAACCAAGTTATAGCGATGGCCTCGCCACCTGTGATACCCGTATTAGACAGGTTACCACTCAATTGAATATTAACCAGTTCATCATTGTACCTATTTTACTAACTCAGACATTTATACAAGACTAGCTTAAATCCCGCGGCTTCGCCCGCGTTGTCTTAGTACATAGGTACTTACTTAAAATGAAAGTAGCTCTCAGTTTGATCTACGTTGTCTTACTTGCTTATAATAATATCTAATAGTCCGCGATTTGGCCCGCGTTGTCTTAATACTTGCTTAAAATTACTTGCAAGGATAATGCCCACGGTTTGGCCAAAACTGTAACAGTATTTGCCTATAATGATAATAGGTCACGGTTTGGCCCGCGTATTATTAGTACTTGCTTAAGATTGTTATTAATAGCACGTAGCATGGACTGCGATGTCTTAATACTTGCTTAATTACAATTGTATTACTTACAATTATAACAGCCCATGGTTTGGCCCGTGTTGTCTTAGTACTTGCTCAAAATGATAATAGCTTGGCCCACGTTGTTTCACTACTTACTTGATTAAAATAACAGTCCGTGGTTCAACCCGCGTTATCTTGGCATCTGCTTATTATAGTTCGCGGTCTGGCCCGCGTTGTCTTAATAAATCCTTAAAATTATAATAGCATGCCGTTAGCCTGCGTTGTTGTATTACTTGCAATGATAATAGCCCACGGTCTGGCCCGCGTTATTTTCGTAATTGCTTAAAATGATAAAAACCCACAATTTGGCTCGCGTTTTCTTGGCAGTTACTTAAAATAATAGTAGCTCGTGGTTAAGCCCAAATTAGGCTCGATTCTGAAGAAACCATCGTAATTATAATAGCTAATTAGCATAATTATTTCTGTTCTTTATAGAGAGAACACTTTTTATGTTGCTATTATATTTACCATGGCGCCTTCATAATTGAGCCTATCATTGTATTACTTGCAAGGACAATGCCTACGGTTCAGCTTGAGTTGTATCAGTATTTGCCTAAAATGATAATAGCCCACGGATTGGCCTGCATTGTCTCAGTATTTGGTTATTTAATTTACTTGTGTCTAGTTGTTTACTTTTAAAAACTCTTTGCAATTAATACCAACTTCTACAACTCGGTTTTGGTACACGTGGCGGCTGTGAGGCGGCAGTGCATGCCTTAAGAACTTTTCTTCACCACCAAGAAGGTGAAGTCTTGCTGAAGGTAGATATTAAAAATGTCCTCAATTCCGTTAATAGAAACGCTTTTTTGGCCCAAATTGAAGACAAAATTCCTTTTATTTACAATTTTGTTTGGCAATGCTATAGTGAACCGTCTAAATTAAAATTCTGTGCTATCTTTTGCCACTGGGTGTCAGCAAAGTGACCCGCTTGGGCCTGCTCTTTTTTCATTAGCTATTCTAATCATCCTATCATCAAAAAATTAGAGTAAAATTTAACGTTTGGTACCTAGACGACAGGTCCCTTGGAGGCGACGTTAACACTGTTTTAAAAGACATGCAGAGTTTCTAACAACAGAGTTTAATACAATAGGTCTCACCTTAAATTTCTTTAAGTGCGAGCTTTTTGTTCCAAACTCCTCCGCAGTCCTAAAAGATGAGACCACAAGGATTTTCGATCATATTGCTCCAAATATCAAAGTCTTAGAAAACCGATCTCTTCGCCTATTAGGGTCCCCGATTCTAGATGAGTCATTTCAAGATTTTGTTGACGAAAAAATTCAAAAATTTTATTCAGTATCCGATCTTAAAAAAAATAACACTCATATGGCCTATGCCATTATTCGTTACTGCCTTCTTGTCCCAAAATTAATGTATTCTCTTAGATGTTGTCAGCTTTGGATTCACCCTTTATATTTACAACAGCTTGACAACGTTCAAAAGAATACACTCACCACATTCTTAACACCCCTTTGGACGACCGTGCTTGGCGCCAAGCCTCACTGCCTGTAAGGTTTGGTGGTCTCGGTATACGCAAAATTTCCAGTGTAGTTCTGCCAGCTTTCTTGTCCTCAGTTTTCAGCACTCAAAAGTTAGTAAATGACATATTATCATCGTCTCTTCCAAATTTAGAAATCAGCAATCAGAGTGACGCTGTTGAGAGTTGGAAAATACGAGTAGCCTGCCCAAGCCAACCTTTGCCCAAGGCTCCCAATTCTCAGAGACAGTGGGACGGGCCGCTCTGTGAGTTAGAACTGCAAAAACTAATACAAACTTCAAGTTCTACCACAGAGCGTGCTCGATTGCTTGCCGTTTCAAGATGGGAGTCCGGGCTTTGGTTACATGCCATACCATCAATAAAAGTTGGCAACCTTTTAGACAATAACTCTTTCCGGACAGGCGTATCCCTGCGTTTAGGTGCTCCATGTCTGGTCGCGCACTGTTGCCAATGCGGTGATCAAGTCGACCGTTTGGCCACCATGCGTTGTCATGTGTCAAACGTGCAGGGTGCCTTTCGCGACCTCAATGTTCGCGACACGCCAGTCTGAATGACGTCATCCGTCGGGCATTCGTCAGTGCCGGCGTCCCGTCAGTCTTAGAGCCTAACGTACTGCTGCGAGACGACGGTAAGAGTCCCGACGAAATGACATTGGTGCCATGGAAGATGGGGACGACCTTTAGTGTGGGACGCGACTTGTGTCGACACACTGGCATCATCTCACCTTCCTGTCACAACAATTAGGGCTGGCGCTGCCGCAGTTAAAGCCGAAAACCTCAAACGGCACAAATATGAGTCGTTGGACAGAATATACCTCTTTGTGCCATTTGGGGGTTGAGACTTTAGGTCCATGGGGGCCGGACGCCCTATCACTGTAAAAAGACTTGGCCAGGCGATTATTAGAAGTGACGCGTGACCAGAATGCTGGCGTTTACTTTGGTCAAAAGCTCAGCATTGCCATTCAGCCAGAATGCAGCGAGGCAATGCTGCCAAGCATTGCCTCGCTGCATTCTGGCCACGTTTCTTTCTAAAAAGGAGCTTTTAGATTAAGTTTTATTATAACTTATAAATTTAGTTTTGTATATATATTAGTTTTAGTGATTTTAGTATTAGTTTATTTTTAATGATGTAGATAGCTATAAATAATACTTTTTCCAATGTTATTTAAGTTTGTTGCAATAAAATACTTGCATCTAAAGCTTATTACGGAGTACGTGAATTTTTGGATGATAAATTGTCAAATTTCTGAAATTAACATCTCACACAAGGTCTCTGACCCCAAACTAAGCAAAGCTTGTGATTTGGCTGCCAGAGACTGATATACTACATATACATGTACCTATAGGCTGACTGGCAGATAATGCTATTTAGCGTTAAGTCCTCCTTTTGTACAAATGGTGTGCAAGAAAGTGTTAAATAAATAAAAATATATTAATAACACCTAGACACAGAGCAAACACATGAGCATCACATAAATATTTGCCCTGTGTAGAAATCGAACCCACGCCTCTTTGACCCAGGAGTCAGGGTCACAAACCACTGAGCCACTGAGGAAGCCAATAATAATAATTGTATGAGTAACTATGTAAGGAATCTCATACTGCTGGCTTTTCATTGATGGAAACCATTGAGGCAACCTTTATAGGTACGTCCGTAGAGAAAAAATCAATGTCGTTTGTGGATTCAGCAACCCGCTCTCGGTCGGCGTGATGGATATGGCCCAATCACCCTTCGCGAGTAGGCCTATGTTCAGTAGTGCACTATTAATTAAGGCCGGTACAGGAATTTCACATGTTTCATGAAGTCATTAGAAATTTAATTTTCCAGGCAAATGAAAAAATGGCACACAAGTACCTATATCTTATTTTATTTTAGAAACACAGTGTATATCTAGACGTCACTCGTCAGGCATGTTCTAGGATGCTATTGTACTCATAATTTGATTAACTTTTACAACGGTATCAACCCCAAAATCACGTGAATAAAATCAGCTGTTCAACACAAAAAGTTCATCGACCCGCGACAAAATGTATGGAAAATGTAGGTAATTTTCGCTTGTCAGGGTTGATGCCATAGTAAAATACGTATATTGATCCATATACGCGCTAAGTTTAAGACTATTGGCTCACAAAATAAAAAAAAAACGTAAACTATTGGGGACCCATTATGCCCCATTTAAGGATAAATCATTATTTATATCCTATTCTAGATACTACATTATTTTAAAAAGCGCATTGAAGTTTTGAGACGAATTTGATCCCTAAGGATTTTTTTTAAGGAAATTCAGAAAAACAGGTACATACATATTTTTTATTTAGTCTCAAAAGCATCTATACAAAGTTTCATGTCAATCGGTACAGGGAATAAAAAGTTACATGCAAACAAAAAGGGCCCGTTTTACCCCGTAAGTTAGAGTTGGGTACGTTTTTCATCCTTAGTGCTTCATTATGTCGTATGATGTACGTATATTCCAAATTTCAAGTTTATATCCTCAGCGGTTTGGGTTGTAGCCTAAACTGATTAATGTTTGCTATCCCCAAGGAACCCTATAGATATTCCTGGATATTATTAGTTCCTGTATTGAAACATACTGTGTGCTTCCTTCGTACCAGATTTCAACCATAACCGTTCAGCTGGTTGGATGTAATTGACACTTTTTTCACCAACTTTGGGACCTTATTTGGCCCCTTAGATGAGGAAAATTCGGAAAAACAGGAAAAAACGTAACTTTTATTTTGTTTGTAAAGCATGTATACAAAGTTTCAAGTCATTCGGTACAGGGAATAAACAGTTACATACAAATAAAAAGGGCCCGTTTTACCCCTTTAGAGATCGATTTTTCAAAATTTTCTTCCTTAGTGCTCCATTACGTCGTACAATGTACCTATGTTCCAAATTTCAAGTTTATATCTTAAGCGGTTTGGGCTGTAGGCTGTCTGTCAGTCAGTCACTCAGGGAAGCCTTTTATATAATAGATTTGCGTGTCAGCTTTTAACTTACTTAATTTAACAGTTTTGATGCAAATGGCCAATTTTAAAGGCGCCATCGTAATTTTAATAGCAACTTAAAAATATTCAAGTTTCTCTTTCACTTCAAGCATTTGAACGCGAAAACCAAATTTTAAATTACTACTAAATTTACGATGGCGCCATTAAAATTGGCAAAGTTATATGAATGTACTAACTAATAACTATATTACCTAAGCCAGTATGTATTCATGAATATTTTTTATATGGAAGAAGGTATTGGAAGATACAAAAGAACATCCGAACCTTTTACATAGATTAATGTCCGTTTCAAAGAGGTAAGATTTTTACCCTTCATCGTAATCAAAGCTTTCAGCCAACAAAGAGATGTTTCCTTACAAAGAATGCAGTTGTGTACTCTTTAGAAAGGCATGAAAAGCTCATTTTCTTATTAAAATGTACTAAAGAAAATTTCACTACAGGACAAGATATAAAATTTTCATATTTTTAATATAACAAGTTCAAATCAAATCAAATCAAATCAAATCACTTTATTTAGCCCGTGGGCCTAGGTTAACAAAGTTGTTATAATTTAATACATATATAAATGTCCTCTAGGTCCCGCTGTGATAAGCGTACAAGCTTTTGTATAATACATAAATAGGTCATTAGAAAATTAACAACTACAATTAACAAAAATTAATTAGAATTAAACAAATGTCAAAAAATACAGAGATAAATGTCAATGAAAATAAAAATATAGGTACCTGTCAAATTTAAATATTATAATTGTGATTCAATATATTTGTCTTTTAAGAACTCGTCTAGGGAATAAATGAATTAAAAAAACTAAATGAATTCCTTTTATCTAAGGCATATCCTTAGATAAAAGGAATTCATTTAGTCGATTTTTAAAGGTATGTATATTATCCCAGTTTCGAATAGATAACGGAAGTTTTTATAAATAATGGAAGCCATACAGAACACACTTTTTGACATTAAAGATGTTTTAACCTTACTAGGGTACCGAATGTTTTTTTCTCTTCTACTACCGGGGTTGAAAGTTTGAAAAAGATTGGGGTTCCTTTTTACAAATAAGGCGACTTCACTAATATATAAACTTGGAAAGGTTACTATTCTTAATTTTATGTAAGATTGTTTGCAGGATTGTCTTCGTTTTAATCCACAAATCGCTCTGATACATCGTTTTTGTGCTCTAAATGCCACTAGTTTATCTGTAGAATTGCCCCAAAAAATTACTCCGTATCTTAAGATTGAAACAACATGGACTTGAGGATATTACATTGTAATTTTCAAAGTATGAATAAAACTTTTGGTGAATATTTTTTTCAAAAATTTTTGAGAATATTGGAATTAGTGCTACGGGCCTATAATTGTCTAGTTGTTGTTTATCACCTTTCTTAAATATCGGTTTTATTACAGATATTTTAAGTTTATCTGGGTAAACGCCTTTCGTCATACATGTATTTATGATATGGCTCAAGATCGGTGCTATCAGTTCTTTGACATACTTCACAACTTTTGTAGTCACTTCGTCGTAACCAACGCTTTGAGTATTACTCAGAGAATTAATAGTGTGGTATATGTCAGTAGGAGTTGTTGGAGTCAAGAATAAAGAATTCAAATTGCAATATTGTATTTTTGGCAGATTACTTTGTCTAGATTGAGATTGTGCTATGTCAATGAAGTAGTCATTGAATTTTTGGGCAATGTCATTTGGATTATTAATTGTTTCGTCATTAACTTTAATTTTTGGTATATTTTCTTTTGGATAATTATGTTTCAGCTTGTTAATTATCGACCAGGTAGCTTTGGATTTAATTTTTGCTAGTTACTTTTATGTTATTTTATTACGCTTGATAGAGTTCTTTTTTGTTTCTGTGTAAATAATATGTAAAAGCTTTTTCATTCACTGAATTGTCTGAGTAACGGTGGTCCCAATTCGTAAACAATGAAATTGAATCGCAAAAACCATACGTAATTTAGCTTCGAACAATAAATGTAATCTTAAAATTAGCCCGGGAGGTAAGCGCAAAAAATTGCAAGTATTTTCTAACAGCTGAACTTTTGATAATATTACGTTGTAAGCTGCAAACTGTTTTGACCGTTGTGATGTGGGAACCTACACTGTAGAGCACAAATATTTATCTAGGTGGAAACTGACAAAAATATCATCAAATCGGATGACTGTTGAAGTTTTTGTAAGCACCAAGAGATAAGCGAATGGCTCCCGCGTTAGTACTCCATCTTGATAAAGATCGCCAAATGCGGTCCAAACTTTAGCAGGCTTGCTGTCTGCCAAAAAACTCACGCGTGAGTTACACAGATATTTTCTATATTCAAAATTGTAACTAAAAACCGGACAAGTGCAAGTCAGGCTCTCACACCGAGGGTTCCGTACAAATCCAGAAAATTTCATAAAATTGGAAAGTACGTTGTTAAAATCTCTATACTCATCATTATCGACAAAAGTTTTTTTTTTACATTTCTCGTCATTCACCGAAAATTGTTAAAATAGTTAAAAACCTGTTTTAGCATGTGCCAATGAAGCTCTTTTATATGATACCTTACATGATACGATTTACGCACTTTGAATTTTACCCATATTTTGTGAATTTTGAAGCCCTATTTTTTTGTGATTTAAATAAAATGTTCAGTTATCAGATTTATTCCTTTATGTGTACTCTAAGACATTGTTTTTCGCCAAATTTCTTAGTTCTATGTCAACGGGAAGTACCCTGTGGATTTTGATTTTTGTGAGTGTCGAAATATGCGGTTTTTTACGACATAAACGGCTCTAACTTCTTTATATGATAACTGAGAAGTTTTTCCTTTACACAACGGTAAGAAATCATAGATATACTCGTACGTATACAGTTTAAATTTCAACTTGATATCTTTACGCGTTCCCGAGATAAAGAGTCTTGACATACACACAGACGGACAGACGGACAAACGGACAACAAAGTGATCCTATAAGGGTTCAGTTTTTTTTCCTTTTAGGGTACGGAACCCTAAAAATGTGGCAAATCTTTTTTCGGTGGAACTCACCATAACTCAAACTATGTACAACTTCTTCTTTCTCCTTGTAGTGCTTATAGCGTAGTTTGACAAGGTGTCTGTCAGCAATCACCAAAGTGAAGCAACGTTCGGCAAGCCAGTCTTCGGATGAGTGTCCGCGGTTGGAATTTACAACTAAGCGCTACCGTGGCTCGGATGACACGTTAAAGTGTTTTGGTGGTTGTTTTAACCAATTAGCCATTTAACAGGCCTTCAAGTGGCTTAAGAACTTTGATACCAGGGCCAGCCAGCCACCGGGCCTAAACGAACTTACTTACTTATTACCTCTTTTCCTTCATGAAAATATAATGACTGTGGTCATTATCACCCTCCTCATTACAGTTCTGAAAACTTTCCTTTTAAAACGCGCAGGTATTTTTTACGTCCACTCTGAAGTTTCAGTCATATTTTAAGCCCAATCTGCTCTTATCCTGTGATGTTAAATAAACAGGAGCGTTTTAAGAGCCCATGCTTAGAGAGCCTTCTATCATTTTCTAGCGACTTTTGCAAGTTAAAGGAGATAATCTTAAATTATAGTCTTTTACAGTGTAATTAAAAGTTATTTTGTTTAAAGTAATTATTTTTGGCCTACAAAGGCACAACGTCTTCGAAGAATGAACTACTGTACAAAATAAGATTTGACGATACATAATTCACAAAATAATCGCGTTACATACTTAAAAAAAAAACAGTTGAATTAGGAGCCTTCTTAATTAAAGTCAATTAAAAATAAAGAATATGTCAATGAAATGCTATACTTATTTAACAGATATAATTACAAAAAAGTCCAATAATTGAAAATAACCTTTCTAATATTCGTATAGTATGACAATTTAAAGCGTATGTGTGTGTATTCAGAGTTAATTTGACGGCTATTTTGTTGGTTTACAAAAAAAGGAACTAAAAATACACAAGAGATATACAAAATTATGACTAAGTTTTTACAGCGATTTTATTTTATATTGCCAAATATAATGAAATACGCAAGAGTTCACTTATTTAATTTGAATTTGAGGTGCAAGGGCTCTTAAATAAGCTGGAGAGTTTTAAGGGACCCTGGCCAGCGTCGCAGGTGTTCCTGTCCGCTTCATTTATAATTTAAGCTAGACGGAAGCGTAAAGAGACAGCGAGAGCTTAGTTGATAACTGTAGAGAATTGAGATAAGAGTTTTTACCCAAAATGCCTTTAAGTTTTGCTAGAGTTTTGTTTGCAGTAGTAGATTGATTTTAACAGTTTAGACAGGATAAAATAATTATCTTCACAAGAAATTTTAAATTTGAATAATAGCCCTCGGTACATTACCGTACATTACATTGTTACAAATAGAACAATCAATTAATAAATAAATCATTTAATTGAACAATTCAGTATGTAACAGCTAAATGTTTTAGTTATAAGAGCAGTTTCAATGAGAGTAAGGGGCACGCGAAAACATATCAGGACCTTTCAATGTGAAGATGGAGCAGGAATAATTTATTGACATTCAAGATCTACTCGTTTTCTCGTTCACGGTGAGACTTGTGCCTAAAAGTGATTGACGATTGCAGTGCAACGATGACGACAAGTTGAAGTGCAAGCCGGGGTGCGACGAGTCGTGGTCGTACATGCTGATAGACGAGGGTGGTTGGGTGGTCGCGCGCAACGTCAACAACATATTACATAAGTAATAAACAGTAGTAATAATAGTATTTACTCTAAAGATATTCCATCCTAAATGTTATACGTAGAACTAAATAATAATGTTGTCATTAATACCGTTTAACCATGTCAGAAGCCTTTAGATGGCCTAAAAACTCTGCCACCCGGATTTTACGAACTTAATTACTTATTAATACAGGACACGTTTTTCTGTTAATGCTAGATGAAAGGGTTTTATGCATTTTGTCAAAAGTTAACGCTTATTTCGAATGCAATAGCTAATCTGTTCACAAGTCTGGAATTGGTACCATGGTATACATTGTTCATAGTGATCAATATACTTTTGATATCCTCGCACTTTTAAAAACATACCAAGTGTTGATTTGTAAAGTGCATTGACTTTTAGAAACGTATTATGCTCATCATTATAAATAGCTTTTAATATTACACTAACGCAAATTCGAAAAAAAAAACAGCTGAAAATATTAGCACTTTGTAAAGAATACCTTATCACGTGTGATCATCATCATCATCCGCGCCTTCTCTATCCCACTGCTGGGTAAAGGCCTCGCTTCTCCCCTATACTTTTTTTAAACTTTTTTTTTTCTTAAGTCCGCCTTAAGCATGTCTCTTGTACTAACGATACTCCCACGAGTACTTCAGGAGTAATCGTAAAAATGTGGACTGCTTAAGAAAAGTACTTACTTCTTTACTTAGGGGTGGTATCCATTTACAGCTCTGCTTTATTTAGGTATATTCCTCTCATATATTTTCAATCGACTTCTAAGAAGAAATAAGTTCTCAGTTACAGTGGCATGTTCTTATTGGTTTACTTTACCAGAAATTATAGAAATAAAGTATTTATTCATCAAACAACAATAATCTTAAATCAATCAATCTTAAAAGCTAGAATAAGTTACACTATTTATATATCTGTTGCCGAACAGGTCAGTGCCCTGTGTTTCAGCTTACAGCCCCTCCATTATTGCATTTACTTCTATCATAAAAAAAATATTTGAATTTGTATTAAAAACAAAAATAGATCAAATAAGAAGTAATTGAATTTCTGGTAAAGTTAAATCATATAAGTGCAAACCATTTTATTATCTGATAACATGTTTTTTCATCAAAACTAACCCAAGTAGCTTGATTTTTAAATCGGGTACAACTTACCTGAAAAGTAATTGATGGATAAACATATGTTTATATAACCAATAACAAAGAGAAAATAATTGTTTGATTATATTTGTCTTTACGATTTCAAATTATTTGTATCCATTTAGTTCAAGTAAAGTACCAAGCACAAACAACATAACGTAATATAGTAAATATAGTCTGCGCCACACAAGTTGGCGTATGTGAAACTGCGCAATAGCCAATCAACGCGCGGCTTCATGTGAGCTTCATTCAGGATTGGACATTGTGCTGCTTGTAGCTAACTTCACATCCGCCAACTTGAATGGCGCGACCAAAAACAAAATTTATGATTTTTCAATAATTCTGTCACTTACCGACTTTGACTTGTTGACTGGTTTTCAAGGAGGTTTTTGGCTGCTTGTGCCATCCACTAGCCAAATTTTCTCGCTACACCATAGCCTTTAGTACGTTACCACCTTTAATGGTACCCTGTTTTACTTCTCGTTGTTCTGTAGTAAGTATTTAAGACTTCAAAAAGTTCTTGAACGTAAGCCGCTTCGGAATTTATAGTTGTTCTTTGTGTTCTGGTGTTTATTTTTCTTGCGGGTTTGTGTATTATTCAATGTTATTGTCGTACTGGAGGAATACTTTGGAGGGAGTTTTAGTGGTGTCATTCATGTCAACTGAAATTGTTTTTTTACTTAAAGGCCAGGGGGCTCTATACCTACATTTAATACTGGATATTTTTTGGTCAATAAATATTTGAAAATAATTAAACTAATTATTACAAGATAAATAAATACCTCATCATCCCGACGTTTTGGCCGAGTTGCATCGATCGTGGTCACGGGTAGACTGACCACCCGTCTACCCGTGACCACGGTCGATGCAACGCGGCAGAAACGTCGGGATGATGAGGTATTTATTTATCTCGTAATTTTAGAGCGCGATTAGTCCCGTAGTATATAATAATAATGTGTTCAAATCGCGATAGTTTAAAATATAAACTAATAACTGTATTTTAAGTTGTTTTTTCAGCACACACAAGTACCTATGTTGAAATATATTTTGGAAACAATAAAAATAAAAGGATGCATGTTTAAACACCAGACAAAAAAGGTGTCGCTGGCATTGTGACCCCAAAAGAAATGGACAGAGCTTATGTTATCAAAATAGTCGTAAGCTTTATATTACATGTGTCAAGCGCATCCCATTTTTTTTAATTTTACTCCTGCATTTATAAACAATACCACGACGGCACTAAGACATTTAGTATGTGCCAAATTGAAGTAGAGTACGAGCAAGTGTGATGATCGAAATTTAGAATTGAGAATATTTTTTTTGCTAGTTGGTTATAAATGCATATACCATAATACAGCTAAATTTTAAAAAACTTCTCTACTCTATCAGGAAGTAATATTCCAGGGTTGTATCCAAACAATGGCTACATCTCTGCCAAAGAATAAACGACGTTTTTATGCTGATCATAAAAGATTTAGCCGGATCGTTCCGAAGGCCCGTCATTATAATGAATTATTACAGCTTCTATTGCCAGAGACATAGAGCTCAGAATTGATTGGTCGTTATGCAAAATGGTTTGAATTAAGCGGTGCAGATTTCATGGGCCGCGTTAAAACGCTGGTTTTACACCCGCGGCTGATCCCGATATAATGTTTTCTTTTCCAATTTGGGCTGATAAAGCGTCAAGATTTAGATAAGTTAAACCTTTAGTTCAGCCACTTGGTGGCCACTTGATATAGGTAATTGTACGCTAGAAAAACAATAAATTTCTAGGACAATAACAAAAATACATCAATATTGATCCCTTACTACACACATACGCACAATAGATAAGTCACATGAATGCCCGTTTTTAAGGAACTGGTCTGAACTGATCTGGTAACATATTAGAAAAAGGTGTATTACAGAGTTGTTTATAACTAATTAATGGTTGGTCTCTTCCAGACTACTCCAAATATGGTTAAAGGGCAAACAATTATATATTATCTTAAATACGACTTTTTAGGGTTCCGTACCTCAAAAGGAAAAAACGGAACCCTTATAGGATCACTTTGTTGTCCGTCTGTCCGTCTGTGTGTATGTCAAGACTCTTTATCTCAATAACGCGTAAAGATATCGAGTTGAAATTTAAACTGTATGCGTATATTAATAAACTCTTGCTGTTGTGTAAAAGAAAAACTTCTCAGATGTCGTTTAAAAAAGTTAGAGTCGTTTATATCGTAAAAAGCCGCATATTTCGACACTCACAAAAATCAAAACCTACAGGGTACTTCCCGTTGACAGAGAACTATGAAATTTGGCGAGAAGTATTGTCTTAGAGTACACATAAAGGAATAAATCTGAAAACTGTACATTTTTATTTACATCACAAAAAATAGGGCCTCAAAATTCACAAAATATGGGTTCAAAATTCAAAGTGAGTAAATCGTATCATGTAAGGTGTCATTTAAAAGAACTTAATTAGCACATGCTAAAACAGATTTTTAATTGTTTTAACAATGTGTTTGTACGGAACCCTCGATATGCGATCCTGACTTGCACTTGTCGTGTTTTTTTTGTATTGTGATATCAATTTTATAAAACGTATTATAGCCATTATTTGTGTCGTTAGCTGTTAACACTGTATTTATGTTCCAACCTTCACCTTATCGCAACGCTCAGAAATACCAGGTCCAAATTAGGGCCGAACAATTCCCCAATTCGATACAAAATAAATACCGCTTAACAATCCCGAATTCCAACCGTTACTTAGTACGACCACAGTGTAAGGTGTGAAGAAAGGTCACTTATCAACTGATTTCCTAAAAGTTTTTTATTGAAAGTGGTTTCGAATTTGGTTTAATGTTTAAGTTACGGTTTTATGTTTATGATGCAAGTTTTTTTGCCAGTTTTGAGAAAAACAAGAATTGAGAATTTTTAAAACAAAACTAAAACAAAGATTTAATTTAATGATTTCATTAATTCAGCTTCAAAAAATATTAAAATATAATATTTTTTGTAATAGGTACAACTATTTAAATTCAGTTGAAGGTTTTCTTTTAAATTGAATTTAATGAATTTGTTAAAAATAATTAAGAATTGTAATATTAAAAAATAAACATGCTAAGTAAAATATAATTCATTCATAAATAAGCTATGTTTGGGAAAGCGTGAAGCGAGAAAGCTAAAAAGCGTCTGTGTTTAAAAAAAACACAGACGTGTGTATTTTCCGTACTTAACGTGTTAAATTCCACTCGGCCCTCTGTTCTGTCCCTCCACTGTGGCTGACACGTTTAACCTTGAAGGCTACAAGACCACGATATTTATGTTAATTCGTACAACTGTTGACAAACCCCATCCCCTCCCTTCCGGGGTAGAGCCGAATAATAATGTCGTTCTAACCATTCTAACGATTCTTCAGGAAATTTGTGAAGCCGAAGGAAATTCTCGTCCCGACCTTTCTATTTCTTTGTATGAAAACTAACCTGTTTTATAGCCTTTTTGGTTCGGATGGTTGGCTTCTGTGTTGTGTTTTATGCATGTGTATTGGGTTTGAAACCTATAGGCTAAACTACGTCAATAATAACGATGCATTTAATAAAAGATAAAAACTGGAGCATAACATTCTATTTGATATTATAATCATGATGATAATGAATATTCGCTTGATTAGATTGTAATTTTACTACAAAATATCTCGAAACAAAATCCATTCATCCACCCATAAGCCATGGTACGTTAACAGCTGGTTATAGGCTTTCTCTACGAATCTCCAAAAAGACCGGTTGGAAGCGGTTTGCATCCAGCGTGATCCTTAATGAGGTCATCTGTCTACCCATGCGTGGACTACTACTACTCTGCGTACGTGGTCTCCACTCGACTTTGCGATCCCAAAAGTCATCAGTCCTCCGGGCTATGTGCCCTGCCTACTGCCATTTCAACTTGCCAATACTCTGGATTATGTTTGATTTAGTTTTTTTACGGACCTCCTCATTCCTGATTGGCAAATCTCGCAAAGACACTGAGCGTAGGCCTCTCCATAGCGAAATATGATCAATAAAAATATAAAAAAAGAACTACACCAAAAAACACCTGTCAATACTTATTTAGTCTTAAGTGATATGTGATATTTAAGCCTACTTTACTTTATTTTTACTTGAACTTATTTATGTTACGTGTTTCTGTAAATCTACCCTCATATTGACAACCTCTTCTAGCTCAAATGTTCTAAAATAGCTATTTTAAAAGTATGTCGGTATGTAGAAATATTATTACCTACTATTACATTTTTATTCAGTAATAATTTCACGTTTAAAAAGAACGAATTAACGTAGAAAAAAAATAGACAAATGATACACGTACATAAATTAGTATCATATGAAACTCAGTATTATTAACTTATATATTAAGTACAAAGCGAAATGAATAACCCATTAAATGCCGAGTAGGTAAAGTATGGAAGCAGAACTTTTGTTCCTCGGAAACTTGGAGAGCGAGCAAAAGAAGTTTGCCTTGATAAGTGTGGGTTTACGTATTCATATAATCCATTCCTGTTATCGGTTTAAACTTTCTTTGCTAGGAAAGTTTCTGATGTCACGTGAGTTAGACGGTTCTGTGTGGTCACCATTACAATCAGATTTATACGTGTACTAGGATAAGTAGGGACCCTTTTTTTTAAACAGGGCGGTAAAGCAGTTTATATAGACTGGACGGCTGGCCCGGAAAGTTTCTGAGATGGCAGCAATTAAAACAACCACGGCAGCGTTCAGTTTTAAATGCTACCCGTGGCACTCATCCAAAGACTGACCGTCCCTATTTCTTTTTCAGCGAATACTCAATTTTGATGACCTAGCAAGCGAAGGATTATGAAATTAGAATCCTAAGCGTTAGCAAGGGAATCATAAGAACACAATGTGAAAAATCTTTGCACTCGAGTGCAACACGTAACTTTTCATTCCACCTCAGCGAGGAAATGACTAAAATCGTCTAGATATCTTATGTAATTATGATACTCATCCTGAATTATAAACTAGCTACGCATTCAAAATCACAGACATAAAGTTATTTAACAGCTATAATTAGAATTCACAATTGGCATATGAATTTGTCAGAATTTAATAAACTTTTTTAAAATTTTCCATGAAGAAAATGACATTGTAAACGTTCAAAAAACAAAATTTTGAATTAGCGGACATTTGACAAACCTTTTAGTTCTAGCTCTAAATTCTGCAGTTGAATTAGAATAATTGCAAAATAGTTTTTACTATTTTTTTACTTCATAGTGTAGTTTGACTAAGTGTTTGTCAGCGATCACCAAAATTGAGCAATGTTCCGCACGGTCAGTATTTGGATGGGTGACCGCGGTTGGCATTTTCCAACTGAGCGCTACCGTGGCTCGGATGACACGTTTGTAGGTCCCGGTTATTTTAACCGTTTAGCCATGTCTGAGGCCTTCACGTGCCCTAAAACCTCTAACACTATGGCTAGCCAAAAGGCTTGCACAAACTTACTTTCTTTCTTACTTCATCACCTGAAAATTACTATGTGCGCTACCTTGTGATGATGATGGGACTGTGGTGACGATATTTTACGAAGTCGCCATCTAAATTTAAGGGTATTCAGCTCATTGACATTAAAAACCAAAAAGAACAACCCAGATGAAAATAGAATTGACTTATTCAGTGCCGAAAAATTCAGTTGCAAGATTTAACCCGAAAAAACGTACAAACATCGCAAGCTTCCTCCAGCTCTTTGTTCGTGACCTGCACGGCTTATTTGTCTCCGCTGCATACAAAAACTCTTTAATCCTCATATAAAAATCCTTTCGGCCTGACAGCACACTCTCGGTAATGTTTCCATCAGGGTGTCACATAAGTGACTCCACCCGTACTTTTAACGGCTCCCAGCCATTATGCCCGGTTTATGTAAATACTTTTACCTTGTGTACACATCTTTACATAATGTTTGTTTGACGGTGAGGGGTAGCATTTTTTCTATAAAAAGTTACGGTGGGAAAAGGTTTATGTGCTACCTTCTTTAGTGTCAGTTTTGCTAAAAGTTGCCGTTTGCTACTTGGATTATTTTTAGACAAAAGTGAATGACAGAAGAGACTTTTTGTATGCGGGGCTGTAAAAATACTATCCTAAAAATAAGTCTTTTGTCGAAAAAAAAAACAAAGTGAATGAGTATTTATCAAAGCGGATAACATGTTTTACCCACAATATAACCAAAATACAGATTATACAGGGCTTTTCAGCAGAAGTGTACTAAGCCAAACCGAACCCGAAATTAGAAATACAAAACGAACCAAAATGACACTCTAAATTGTAATTTTGCTTGAGATATGGAATGCTTTTTTTTATATTACGGATTGGCACCGTAGTAAATAGTGTTATTAATGTGTGAATCTTCCCCATTCGATTTAGTAGACACATTATAATTACTGTACTGTACTGCATCAGCCTTTTTAATAGTCCACTACATAACGTAGGCCTACCTACGAAGGGTGGTTGGGCAATATCAACCACGCTGGCCCAGTGCGAGTTGGTGGATTCACATACGCCATCGAATTTCTTCTACTGACTGATATGCAGGTTGCCTCACGATGTTTTCCTTCACCGAGAAGCCAGTGGTGATAAATTTCCGTACATAAATTCCAAAGAACTCATTGGTATGGGACCGGGATTTGAACCCACGTCCTCACGATTGTAAAGCAGGTGTTAGTACCACTAGATCAACACGGCTTCGCATTAACGATTGATTAATTAATTTCGCATTATAATCCATGAATCCACTTGTGGATTTAAGAGGAAAAAAAAGTATCCATGGATCCACCGGTGGATTTAATAGGAGATAATAATAAGGATCCACAAGTGGAGCCGAGCTGTGGATCCAAGTGGAGGGAGCCCGTTCAAATTGTGCAGTTTATTAGATAAAGTCTTGATACTGGGTCGGATACATTTTAGTGGGGCAGGTCCCCACTAAAATGTATCCGACCCAGTATCAATGGTATCGATGCTTCTATCGCTTGTCACTGTCACACATAAATTACACCACAAAGGGCACAAAAATGTCGATCGGCCAGAACCGGCCCGTATTTCACTCTGATATGTCAATTTAAACAAATCTGTTTCATAGATGAACTAGGTTTCGCCCGCGGCATTTCCCGTGTTACATTTTAATGTTCGTATCTTATAGGAACTTATATATTTTTTGCGGTCAAGTCGATGCGTTGCTTTGTCATTGCGTTAAATACTTAGTAACAAACAAACAAACACGTTGTCTGTCCGGACGTTGATTTTCCTCTACAGATCGCATTCTTCAACTAATCGACGAAACTTGGTACACAGGTTTTATATATTAACGGTATATTTTTGCAATCGACGAATTTTGATTCAATGATAAAAATGGGGAAATGCAATGTCACGCAATTTCTTAGTCAATTTCGAATATATTTGGCAAGATTTAGTATCGCAATTTTACAATTATCGAGTATGGATCAAATTGGTCAAAAGCGAGTCGAGATATAGGCTTGTGAAGATTCAATAAAGAGATGCGCCACGAGATATGCTGCTCGAAAAACTACTAGTACTACGTCAAGTTCAACAAATCTGTTTTATCGATCAACAACATCGAAGTTCAACCGAATTCAAAACTCGATTATCAAATTTAAGCCTGCAGGGGAACATAAACACAACTCGGCCACTTTAAAACTAAGCGCGCAACTCAAACAATTATTAAGTACAACACACCTATTAGGGCAGGCACCGATAATTGTTTCACCTTTGCTTCGACAAGTACTGTGATTTCAGTAGGGATGGGAAAAAACTCCGGCAAATTACGGACTGAGAGCGCTTGTAAACGCTTGTTTTTTTTTACCGGACAGCGGACCGTCAATAAACCACCAAAATATTTTGGTCGGACCGATTCCCGGTGCATCTACTCACATTCATTAATAAACCATACACTACCACGAAGCGGGTAAAAAAACGGACGTATACAAGCGCTCTAACAGGTCCATACTCGTACCTATGTGACAATAGCTGCACAACCAAGCCACATATTTTGACTAAGGTGTAGAGTTTTGTAGAGTTAGGGCGTTTAGAGTTAGAAACTTGGCTCTACATGAGATCTGATAACTTTTTGATAGTGCGAGCTATTATAACCCGTCGTGGTAACATTTTACATACAATGTTTTTGGCGGGACCTGTTTTTTCATAATCTATTTCCAACATATATAAACTAAGTTTACATTATTTTTTGTGAACAATCATTTATTGAGATTACACCATTATTTAAATGCAATAATTTTGGTGAAAAGGTATTAATACGTCCGAAGTTTTTTTTTATATCTTCTTAGACACATTTACCAACTATACATCCAATCGTATAATTTTTACTTTTCAATAATTAATTAGTACAAGACTTTTCGTTTAATCCTTGTTGCTATTTATTTGGCCAAATGACGTTATCAAATCTTTTCCGGCGTGATTTACCACATCACTGTTTGGCCGTATTTACCCGTAAAGCCAAGGTTTACAGTACAATTAAGGCGCAGTAAGGCCCTAATGACACGGCACAAATGTTAGTACGAAATTACCCTTAAATATAGATAATGACTAGCTTTGGTGTTTAGTGTGTGTTAGCCTTTATGTTGTGAAGGGGTAGTGTGTGTTGGTATACATAATTATATATCTATCTACACTAGTGTGGTTTCTGACTCAACTTGTATCATTTAACGGTAGCTTACTAGCGACTCGAATTTACTCGTATATGGAGACCATCGACTTGGCATTTTTGGAGACATTTTGTACGTTTTATACCTATAGTTTAGAAATAACTAAGTTTAAGTATATGTACAAACATAATGTGGATAGCGTCTTTGTTTTATGCTATCTAATAACAGACAAGTGAATTAACAATGCGTGTGTTTCAGGCCTGTGTCCAGCAATGGATGTTAACGAAATAAAAATGTTTTAGCGGTTTTACACAAATGAGTGACCACTCTAAGTGTCTGATATTTGTTTGTTCGGTTGTCTGTAATAAGGCTTTATAATCTTTTCAACGGCAGACCTTTTTATACAATAGTCCAAAATGTAAAAGCTGGCTCGAAGAAGTAATTTTTATAACTTTATATAATACCTATTCCTAATATTTCGGACAAATTCTACTATTATTATAAACGCGAAAGTTTGAGAGTATGTATGGATGTTTGTTACTAATTCACTAACAAACAGCTGAACCGATTTAAATGAACTTTGTTATGGAGGTAGCTTAGACCTTGGATTAACACATAGATAGGCTGCTTTAATCTCGGACTAACGCGGGTAACGCCGTGGGGCGCAGCTACTAATAACATAATAAACACTAAGTTTAAAACCAATGTGTTGACTATACTAAAAAAATGACGAAAAATCCATCAAAATATTTTCTGCCCGCCCAAAAAAACTCCCAAAAACACAACCGAAAACATTTCACAGAAAACGAGCGGTACAAATCGGGACGCTTATTACATTTCCCAGCTTTCCTGGTGCTAAATCTCCGAATAACAAGATTAATTGTAATTCTCGTCCTCCCCAAGTATTTTAGATTAAATTAAATGTTGCCTTGTCCCGCCCGCCACTTTTATTGCTAAGCGTAGCAAGTGCGCTGAGCTTTGCCTCTTTTCATATTTTTGTAGAGGTACTCCTTCACTGGGACGCAACAACTGACTGTGATAACAAATCAAAATGTACGACAATTTATACAGTGCCAGCGGGGCAAAAGTTCCAAAACACTGGTTCCCTTCCCACGTTAGAAGGCAGTGCTCATTTTCATTCACTTACTTCATACATACAGCAAAATAGAGACCAGCATTTTAGTTAATTGATAAGTCGTCTTGCTGATGTCAACTAACCAAAATGAGTATTTTAACCTTTACTGTTCAGCGTCTTAAACTGAAAGCATTTTTTGCGAGCTTGAACACATAAAGTCGTCAAAATATTATTTTAGTCATATTGTATCATATACTCAAATTAATATGTTGCATTAGCGTGGCGTGCTGCGATCTTGTAACCGATAATGTAACCACAACAAAATTGGAACCACAACTTGTATCAAAATGTTACAAATTATATTAAGTATATCATTACAAGTTTCATATTGTAATGCTAAGTTCTCCTTCGCAGTTGTAATGCTCGATTTTAATACGTTACGTTACAGACAAAAGCATTCGTTGAAGGGATGCCTTAAAACTCGCGGTCGCGCAAGTTGCAAATTAAATAAAAACGCTATCCTTTGAACATGTAAAAATGGTTAAAACTGCGAGATGTTAAAAAGACTTATAGTAGAAACAGCTGCAGCGTTAACAGTTAAAACATATATGGGGACATAAGGGAATTAATTTTTCTTTGTTGTCTTTTTTGTGAATAAAATATTAGGTACTTTTTTAATTATGTTCTCTTTTCTTTCTACTAATCTACTAGTTGTTAAACCAGTATTAAGCCAATAAACCAGTTAAACCAGTACCAGTTTAAGCATGTTTAAGCACTGCAAACCATAACTTCTGTTGGCCTACTTGTTCTTGTTACAGTTGGCATATTTTTGTACAATCACACGCCAGCGCTCTGGATGAAAGCCGCTACCGACCGGTCTTATAGGAGATCCATAGGGGAGACTTATGTCCAACATTGGAAGCCATACGGCTGATGGATGGATACAATAAAAATATAAAACAATAAGAATAGTAGCTTTTTTCTACGTACTTTAAAATGTGTTTCTACTAGAAATATAAAGTGACACTATGCACAATATTAGCGGCACCCTAGTAATTAAGAGTAGCCTTGATTTTTTTTTCTGTATGCATTTAATAGAGAGAACACTGTTTTACGTTGCTATTAAAGGACACGTCTACAAAATGTATGGAGCCTGGTATAATAATCAAAAATTCTAACCACAACACTCGTTCCATTTCGAGAAAGTTTATATTTTTCTGAGTCTATTACATCAGTTAGAAACAAAAAAGAGCCCTCCATTTTTTTAAATTAATTTCTAATATATTTGGATTAAAATATATATTTGGCTTAATAGGCATTTTATCTCTAGTAATCCTGATCAAGTAACTTCCAAATTGTTAAATAAAAGCATGTTCGCCAATTAGGCAACTAGACACACTTTTTATGTTGTCACATTGTACCTACTAACTGGTCACACTGGTGGGTTATAATTTTTAATTTTAGCAAATTAGTAGAAGATCGTGGAAGAATCAGCTACAAATGTAAGTAAAATAACGATAGAAGCAATTTATTATTGTTAAACTAGAAAAAAATAAAAAGTTGTGTTATTATTTTACATACAATTTATTTCACACATTAAAAAAAAGGGATGAAAAACACGAAATTAATTAATATTTTTGAGAAACCCATAAAACAAGTTTTCATGTAATGTTCATTTTAGTTAGGTTTTTCTCTGAAAATACCCACTTATGCCTTTAAAATTGGGCCTATTGAGTCCTTAGAAAACTAAGACTACTTTAAATCATTTGGACTGTCTTTATTTTTAAGATTCCGAGTATAGAAGTATCGGGTACGCAACCGTTATTTTCACATTTGACAGCCTAAAACAAAAGCAAACTAAGCACGTATCAAAATAAATTGAACTACAAAACCAATACAATAACCGAACTACTATTTTTAATTAAACAAACAATCGAAAAATGTCCGCCAAACAAAACAGTTCAACATTGACTCAAAAACTAATCAAGTCGGAAACAGGAAATAATCCCCTGGCCATGTTATTGGTTTGTATATGTCCGAATATTTGTTTAGGAAAAGGACAATAAGCTTCAGTTATTGTGCCCCATTTGTTGACATTACCAATGAATGTTGCTCAATTTTCGTTGTGCTCATAAAATAATCTAAGAATATTGACTGACGTGGAATGAGCAGCTATAACAATCGGTGGATGGTGAAGTCTCGGTAGCTTAGTAGAAGAGCGCTCTTTTTAGCGTTTTATAGTAAAACTAGCTTTTGCCCCCTGCTCCGCCCGCGAGAGATTTTGATTTTTGTGCTAGAAACCTTTTATTTTTTCGAGATAAAAAGTAGCCTATATCAATTTTTGTCTTTCAAACTATATCCGTGCTAAAAATAAGTCAATATGTTGCTTTGTTTCTGCAGCAAGTTTCCCCGTTATTTAGAGAAATCACGCTCCTAATAAAAATAGTTAAAGAGACATAACTGAGAGACTGCCTCGGTGGCTCAGTGGTTAGTGACCCTGACTTCTGGATCAAAGAGGCGTGGGTTTGATCCCCACCAGGGCAAGCATTTTTGTGATGAACATAGGTGTTTACTCTGTGTCTGGGTGTTATTTAGGTACAATCTATATAAGTATGTATTTAAAATATTTATATGTAGTATATCAGTCTCTGGCAGCCATATCACAAGCTTTTCTTAGTTTGGGGTCAGAGACCGTGTGTGAGATGTCCCCCAATATTTATTTATTTATTTATAACTCCAAAAATATATATAACCAGTATTTCGTCAAGATTCATTGAAAATTGTGACCTGCAGCGAAGCATCAATACCCGGACAGAGCTAAAGCAAAATTGTCGAGTCAATGTTAAGACTCGCTCTCAATACATCCGTTCGTTCAAAAAAATAATGTTATCGCCAATGTGGACAGTTGATATTATAAAAATCGCAAGGTATACGCAGAATGCAAGTTGCTTTCAACCGATTTTATTGGAAATCAATTGTGAAGGTCTACGTTCAACAGTAGACGTACACATTTTACAGCTGACGTGATTAAAATTTGGTAAAATAATGATATTGTTAAGATTTGAGAACTGAGATATCATTGTTAATAAGGCCAAGTTATATGAAATTTTGCAAGGTTAAAAAATGTTTTGTGACCTCGGACTTAGGTGTATTAAGTATTGAGTCCCTTATTAGCAGAGCAAGTCCTCAGCAAACCTTTGAAGTCTCGAGAGTGCTCGAGCAAGCTTTGCTTTAAACTTTCTTTGAAAGGCAGAAGAATTATTTTGAGGTTTAAGTGGCCATCTCACAAGCTAATCTTGAGTGCAGAAATGAATACAAAGCATTTTAAAATAACTGTTAGAATAATGGATTATGTTTTATTTTTGTTTGATGATACACAATACTGTTAAGAAGTATTTCGTTTAAAATGATATTCCCAGTCTACTTTATCATTTTTAGAGTTCCTTACCCAAAGGGTAAAAACGGAACCCTATTACTAAAACTCTGCTGTCTGTCTTTCTGTCAACAGTATCTCATGACCCGTGATAGCTAGAACGTTGAAATATTCACAAATGACGTATTTCTATTATCGCTATAATAACAAATACTAAATAGAAAATAGAAACAAATAAATATTGAAAGGGGGCTCATACAACGAACCTGATTTATTTGACGTTTTTCGCTCAATTTTAATAACGGTGACAGGTACATGCTTGAAATATTGAGACAATATTTAGTTAAAAATTCATTTTATATATAAATTAATTAAAAAAATATTTAAGCAAAAAAAATACATTTCTAGTACAATGGGTGCCGATAGGGGTGCCAAAAAATTCATAGTATATGAAGTTGTATATTACTTTCAAAAATAAAGGATTACTTTCAATAGTAAAATATATTAAAGGGGGCTTCCATACGGTACGGAACACTTCGTGTGCGAGTCCAACTCGTACTTGGCTGATTATTATTAATCATGCGCGTGGAGAGGGACAACCCTCTGAATCCTTTCCAAAAGATGATCTGTAACTAATGTAGGAATATTATAAATTTTCTTTCTTTTGTTTCTTATTAATAACTCAAAGCAACGGTAAAAAAAGTTTGGGTATCACCGTAGATTCATGCTAGAAATAATTTTGACGTACGTCAAACGATTCATTAATATACGAAGTTAAATATTTAACATCGTAGCCTAATATTATCATTTCATAAATTAAAGTAGTTACTCCAATCATATAAGAGCTCTTATAATTTAAATCATTATGTTACATTCCAGTTTCGTATTTCTCATCGAAAACACGGCAGTTACATTTAAATAATAATTTAAGATTTTTCCGAAATGTTCACGAAAAATAACCAAATGGCGTGCGAATTAAATTTAATCATGTTTTCAAGACTTCTTTTCGGTTTTTACGACGACACTAAAAGAAAAATTATTTGTAAATGTTACTGCGTCATATTTTACATAAGTGTAATGGTACTTCACTTAAAAGATAAAAGGCATAGCTACGAATTTATTAGCGTCGAATATTCGCTGTATTTTTTCAGTTCGTTCTTTTTCAAAAGTATGCGTTTATCTTATTTTTACAAATATATCAATACCGTCGACAATTTCAACTATTCCAAAACAATGTATGAAAATATTAAGAAAATTTATTTCGGAATTATTATGTGTTTGTTGACTTTTTCTTTTGTTTTCATCATTATGCATAAGCTTTTTTTACCATTGACTGGGAAGAACTGTACTGTTGGATTTGTATTTGATGTTGTGATATATTATGCCGTTATTATTGGAAGGTTAACGTTTACTTTGGTGGTATTATTGTTGTATTATCGAATGAAAGTAATAAAAAAAACTCTTGAAAAAGAAGGTTTTGAAAATTTGCCTCAGAGTCGTTTTACTCCTATGAACTACATTCAAATGTATTCAACTGTTTTGGATTGGTTTGAGAAAATGAACTTTCCGCTTAAACTCACGGTAATTTATTCTAATTTTCGCAAAATTTTAAAAGGTGTAGGAACTGGTTTTTGTCTAAAATGAATAATTTAAACCTTCCTTCATAGGTCACTGTGTTGCTGGCGACTTTTTTAGAAGAAACAATGTGGAATGTAATAACAACGATCATAAGAATCAAAGTATACGTAAGTAGCTTTAATGTGTGATTTTTGTACACATATAATTATTAATATTAAAAAAAAAAAAAAAAAAAAAAAAAAAAAAAATTATTAATATTGCTGTGTAAGTTTGTTTAACGTAATTTTTATGACGCCTGATGACAAGGCTAAACGATCATCACCACTTTATTGTTGCTTCTTGATATTTAAATGCAATTAAAATTATGTAAATTCAGAATAATAAATCTAATTTATTGAGTAATAAAATGTTATTTTGTGCATGTTACTGAAAAACGTGGAAATTGCTCCACCTACAAGAATCTTGCTCTCAAATTTTTAATGAATCAATACAGTGAATTTGATTTGTATTTATATATTTTTATTATGATTTCAGGGACTAGAGACCTACCAAGTTCTAGTTTTTTTTCTCATTGCTTCTCAGTTTTGTGGAATTATTTTGGTGCCATTCGCGTTTTTGGATAAAACATCTGATTTGCTTGACGAAATTGTGACGTACGCTGTAATGAAAAGGAATGAGTGCACGAGTAAGTTTTATATTTGTTTTATTTTTTTAACAATACATATTCGATGTTTCGTGATCTATTATAAACCAAATAACATAAACTGAAAATAAAATAGTTGAATATAAACCCTACCCCTGGTCTTGAATAGCTTCGTATTTATTTTTAGAAATAGCAATTGGTAGTTTTGCGCAATGCAATAAAAGGACAACCACCGCTTCCCAATACCCAGCTACAGGTTAGGTACACCATTTTTCTTCTCCAGAAGTATACAGGTATTCTCATATTGCGCATGAATCTCTTTATCAAATTAACAGTCGTAACAAATCCATACAAAGATTCCACAAAAATGTAACATTTACATTCATGTTAAAGTTAATAAGTAGCTGGAATAAGGTGATTATTGGAAAATATTTCTTTTCAAGCATTTTGCACAGGCACACGTTTTCATACAGAAACACCTTCTAGGATAGACTTTTTAAATAGACATAGACATAACTTTATTTACAACGAAAACAACACATGATACAAGACAAACATCAAAAATACAGTAGTACATGAATAAATATAAACAGTAATTATATGCTAAATTTTCGCCACAAAACCGGTCCCGACCGTGACATTGTACTGTGGACGTGCTATATTTTAAATACTTACATAATATAAAAGAATTTTTTTTTTACAGAGCAACTTATTTTATTAACTACAATAAAATACAATACTACTTACTTAATCTAGAAAACAACAAACTTGAACTACTACTACACAAAGCAATTGGATCAACCAAATATCCTGGAAGGACTGAATATAATCCAAATGCTGAAGCTATTTAAATAAATTGTGCATGTGTTAAGTACCGCTAAATACAAGAGTTATATAAGCTAAAACTACATAAACTACTACTACATAACGAGAAATTGGATCATCCATTAACCTTTTAAGGTCTAAAGATTATCCAAATGCTCAAGCTCACTGCCAGTTGGCAGCGTGCTCAGCATGCTGGCAGGATTGCCACGCTGAATGGCAATGCTTATACGTTGTTGAGCCAAATAAACACCGGCATTGTGTTAAGTATGTGTTCTTGTATATTTTCAGACGAAAGAAAACGTTCTGAGATCGACAAGCTACTACTGCTCCTGAGGCATCGTCCGCTCTGCACAACATTGTGGCGCGTCGTCAAAATGAACGTTCGTTCTTTGCTTACCTTTGTATCGTTCTGCATTACTTCTACAATTGCTGTGTTACAGATTAAAGATAATATCAAGTAAGAAGTTAAAATATTTGACGAAAAAGAACTATGTGTGATATTTGTATGTATTTACAACACAGATGTATCCTTAGCGTGGGATTATGTGATTATGTAAGTGTATCGCCGGAAATCGGCAGGCTTTTATCTACAGATCTTTATGTATTTATTGTGAATTTTTGAAGCTGTGTAGCTTGATGACTTAGCGTACATATGCTCAACATTATATGATTCTTTATACCTATTATTTTTTTGTACTTATTGTATTTTCTTCGATTGTAGAAATATCTAAGCTATCATTATGAAAGCAAGCAGTTTCTTACAGGTTTTATTTGATTGTGGAGACCTAAGTTAGTAAGTAGTAGCAGTAGTAAACATCTTGTCTAAGATAATGATGAATTGTTTTCAGAAGGTAACTATAAAAATACTTGTTTTAAGGGTTCCGTACCTCAAAAGTTGTCGTACCTCGGGAACACGTTAAGATATCGAGCTGAAATTTAAACTGGATACGTATATCTACGGTTACCGGTTACTATTATATACTACGGGACTAATCGCGCACTAAAATTACGAGATAAATAAATACCTCATCATCCCGACGTTTCGGCCGAGTTTTAGTGCGCGATTAGTCCCGTAGTATATAATAATAATGTGTTAAAGTCGCGATAGTTTAAAAACAAAAAATATATCTACGGTCTCTTGCAGTTGTAAAGTGAGTAAATCGTATTATCTAAGGTATCATATAAAAGAGGTTCATTAGCACATGCTAAAACAGGTTTTAATTATTTTAACAATGTGTTATTTTCGATGTATGACGAAAAATTGTTTAAAATAAAAAAAATAAAACTTATTTTTTTTTTTTTTTTTTTTTTTTTTATTTCAAATAGGTTTGCGTTTGACTACACACTGCCTGATGTAAAGCAGATATGCGGTCTAGGATGTAGCACGCTTACCTAGAAGATACCTATTTACTCGAGATTTGAAGACACCTACATTGTACTTTAACGGAAAGACAGACTTAGGCAAAGCGTTCCACATTCTGGCAGTTCGTATGAGGAATGTGGACTCAAAACGCTTTGTTCTAACGCGTGGGATGTCCACCATAAAAGGGTGGCGCTTTGGTCGCGTCTGTCTAGCCGTACGATAGAAGAAAGGGGCAGGTGGGACTAGATCGTGCAACTCCTGGGCGCACTCACCGAAGTGTATCCGATAGTAGGCAGACAGACACGCCACCCTACGTCGATGCTCAAGACTTTGCAGCTTCGACTCTGTCAAGGTTTCGTTGCCTATCAGCCTCCTGGCTCGCCTTTCAATGGACTCCAAAGCCTCCAACTGGTATTTGGCAGAGCCATCCCAAAGGTGAGAGCAGTATTCCATGCAAGACCTGACTTGCGCTTTATAAAGACTAAGCAGTTGCTCAGGTGTGAAATACCGTCTCACCTTAGAGAGAACACCAAGTTTTTTTGAGGCTAATTGGGCTTTTGACTCTATATAAGACCCAAAGTTGAGAGTCGATGATAGCGTAACGCCTAATAGTTCCAGACTGTTAGTTACCGGAACGGATACACCACGGAAAGCAGGAGACAGTTGGAAGGGCCTCTTTTTGGCCGAAAACAAACAGCTTATTTGACGATTATGGTATATTTAGAGATTTAAAAACTTGCTTCCCAATTTTGTGAAATTTTCTGGATTTGTACGGAACCCTCAATGTGGGAGCCAGACTCGCACTTGCCCGGTTTTTTTCATACAAATTGCCTCTTTTGGTTTTAATAGTTTGATTTTTCTATTAATTTATTATAGTTACGGATTAATGATCTACATATTTTAACTAATATAATGTTTTTATCTTATTATAAGCTTAATGGCTATAGCGAATAAATATTTCCTAAGCTTACTTATATTTTACTACGTATCAAAAATTGTATAGTACAGGATCGTACAAAAAATATCATAAAATAAAAAGCCATTAGCAATGACTTAAAAAAGAGCAAACCGCTTGACGGTGACCGTAAACAAACAAGAACCAACTACAACAATGTTCTTAAACAAATAAACACACCCGTAAACATTACAACAAGCTAACAAGAAAACTTTACAAGTTTTCTCTAAACTTTTAAAATTAAAACTGAAACGGCTACGAGTATATTTACTCGTAGCGCTACGCCGTAGCAGTGCTACGAAACCGCTACAAGTGTACTTACTAACTCTTTAATACTTTTACTGCCGGAAGTTAAATAGCCAAGCAAAATTGCTATTGGGAAGTACTGCAGTGAGTTAATAAGTTTGCATAGGCTGAGTGGCTAGCTCTAGCGTCAGAGTTTTAAGCCGCTGAGAGGCTTCTGACATGGCGTAGTAGTTACATAACCAAAAAATCTCCAGAGCCTTAGTAGAAGAAAGTTTTCAACTAGACTAGGGCGACAACGACATGTGCAGAATCAGACATTGTTAGATACCGTCAGTGTTGTGTGTCGTAGTGACAATTTTTCAAGTTCAAATTGAATTGGCGGTACTAGCTGTTCTACATTCCAGTCTACCCGTGACCACGGTCGATGCAACTCGGCCGAAACGTCGGGATGAGGAGGTATTTATTTATCTCGTAATTTTAATGCGCGATTAGTCCCGTAGTATATAATAATTATTAATAATATTAGTTTTCCATATTTCATTTAGTTCGAACTTTTAGTAGTAAAACTAGAAGATTTATCTGAATAAAACATAAAATGTTTATATGAACCATTTGATTATCACCACCATTATCTCAGTCACACTTAAGAGCTTTACTCGTAGATCTTATCGAAAATGTATAAAGCTCTCCTATATTTTTTTTACGTCGATTCAAATAGAAAATGGTACATGAAAAAACAAAGTTTTATTTTGTAAAAATACAAAGTTAAGTCTCGGAGGGCGCGTGTCCCCGAATTGGGACAAAACGCGGCAACAACGTTATCTATTACAGATTTCAATTTATCTGTTTTGTTCTGCGTTTCAAAGTTGTAAGGAAAATGAAATTAAATACGGAATGGTACCTTTGCTATAGCTGGCATTTTGTTTGAGTACTTTTAAGATGCAAATGGTTTCCAATTTACCGGTTTCCACGGTTGCTACCGAACACACTCACAGACATTTACACCTCACACACGCTTTTAAATATTTTCCCTCACACACATACATACATACACTCCCATACAATTGTTCATCCAAATTTCCAAGACATAAATTCTGATTTAAGGTGAAGCGCTTAAGCCAGCGCGTGAAATTCTGTTTTTTGGGTTTTTAGCGATGTATTTCTGGACTACTCGGCTTGCATTTACAAAACCTGTTTTTGCGGTAATGGATAGCTTTTTTAACTATTACTGAAATTAGTTTATTTTAGCGACATGTATCAATTAATTGAATTTTATCATAATTTTGGTTAAATCAACCTTATTACATATATTGACTATTAATTGTTTTTTTTTTTATTGTAAATTTAATTTTGTAATGTTTTGTTTTATATATTTTATGATGTGATGAGTAATGTTTTATAATTTGTAATTTGTTTTTAAAGGACGTAAGTCTGGCCAATAAAATTTTTCATTTCATTTCATTTGGTGTGTGTAACATGCTAACATGACTTATTTATTGCCGTAAAACCAGTTTTTGTAAATCCAAGGTTAAATAAGAAATTGCAATATAAATCGAGAAAAATTGAATTTCTCGCGCTGCTTTTGAGCGTTTCATCGTCACCTAGATCACTGCTGCAACTTAAGTATTTACTTGTTCTCAAAATTGATTCAGATGGAATCAGATAGACTGGGTATTATTAAGTCGAAGTTATTCAAAATTCAGCAGAAAGTGGTAAAAGCAAGTTCAAGAAAATAAGTTCAGCTTTTTAATGCTACTTTGCAATAAAAAACGTGTTTTAGGTTTTAGATACACATGCTGCAGATAAAAACCTACAATATGTCCCGAACTAACAATACATATTATCGAATAGAACCAAGAAAACATAATTTAACTTTTGCAAAAATATACAATATAAATATAATATACAAATATTCACAACTTGTACTCTGCATTATAAAATGTTAAAAACGTCAAAGGTCAAAAACACAATATAAACTAACACAACGTCTATACGACGTGTCTCAAATTACTACAGACTTTGTAAATTTACAAAAATAAATTGCTGCAAAACAAAATTCAATAAATTTCTAAACAAACCTTCCCGGTGTGAGCCGGTTTTTATTTGAGACAAAATTCGTGTTTAGATAGCAGTATTGTTGATCCAGACGTCGTTGTTTGTAATGATGTTTTTATACTCTTTTAATTTCTCCTCACTGAGTTTCATTGGACTATTTTACCCGAAAGATTCTATTTTACAGAATATAAAATTGTAATAAGCACTAATAGGTTTTAATTTACTTTTATTACAGCATTACGATTATTTATCCTACCAAAAAATGTCTTATTACTTAGTAAAGGTTTTTTTTCATGACAAAAAAGATTATCTAAGAGTTTACCATGGTGATTAAATGTAAAATTATACCGGGTATCTAGTCCTAGTATTAATATCTGAAGAGCTGATGCAACCAAGGCCAAAAATTGAGCCAACTCTTGTCGGTTGTACTAATTCCATGTCTCGTGGTCTTCCACCAGTGTCTCACCTCCCTGTACGACATGACATCTACCTTCTCATTGATTTAATCTAAAATCTTCCCCTTTCCCTCTTTCCTTCTACGTTTCTTTCTACTATGATTTTCACTGGATTCAAACAAGGCAGCCAAACATATTTCCCATTATTTTCTGTTTTTACTAAAACAGTTTATTTATTTATTCCATAAGTACCGCATGCACGAATCATACTAACACAATATAGTTAATTGCATATTCCATACATTCATAGAACGTCCAGTACTGGACATTAATCTCCCCAATAGATCTATACAAATAAATAAAATTGGAGTGTCTGTTATTTATTTATTATTATTTTATTAATCTTGAAAAAACTGTTTTCTACTACATGCATATGAATATATTTATACGGTACATACACGAAAATAACATTTTTTACAATTTTTGTCTGTCTGTTTGTTCCGGCTAATTTCTGAAATGGCTGGACCGATTTTGATGGGTCTTTTATTGGCAGGTAGAGTCTGGCTAACGAAAGTTGATACTTGAATTGTTCGCTTACTTTTTAAATAACAACGCACGGTGCTACCATCGCGGATTTATCTTTAAATTTGGGTATTTTACCTTGTGTTGAAAACATTTTTTAAACCTACGTCATGAACAAAATGATTCATAATATAGTCTATATCGTAATGAAGTAGATAGGTACGCATTGAAATCATTTGGATCCTTTGGAGAGCAATGCAAAGCCTCAGTTTGGCATGATAATTACGTCAAAATACAGAAAATAATTAACGTAATGTATATAAAACAACTACACGACAAGTTAAAGTTTGAAAAAATAAACATTAGTGTGCGATTTTCGCAAAGATTTGGAAGAATCAGAATCGCAGTATGGTAACAATGGTACATCGTGTTGTAACCGCCGTTATGTATGTATATATACACATAACGTCTGTTCCATGTACCTATGCTATATTTTGACTATACACCTTATAGATTATTAACTAAAATTTTCTGTCTCTCTCAGACTTTGTAAATTTGTTGTATTCACTGTCCGTTCATGCTAATGCGGGTTTGGAAATATTTATTGTTCTTAAAAAAAATTGAGTCGTGAGAAGTTCTAGGAAGAATACCACGACAGGTTGCTGCTCAGTATTTATTGGAGAATCTATAGCACTAAAGAATAAAGTTCAAAATTGCCATTCTCTGACACAGGTCAATCGCAAATTATTGGAAACCTTACATTTTCAAGTGCCTGAAGTACGGGGGGTTTCTAAAATTCTTTAGAACATGTTAGCAGGTCATATTTTTCCCTTTTTATTTCCTGCGTTAACAGAAATATTGTTTTGAGTAAAAATCGAACACTGAGGACAGGGTTGTCACTGTCTCAGATGTACTTAATTATATTTAATTTCAATGAGATGTATTAAATAAGTAAATTTTGAATATGAGAAAGTTACGGTTCGGGCATCATTGTTTTCTTTTGTTTTACATACATTCGACATTAGGTCATTTTACTTATTCCTATACTATTTTTGTATTAAAGTAATTAAAAATATTAATATTAATGTCTGAACTTTATATGATAACGATAATAAAAATAGTTTCATTCGTTATATACCATTATAATCTTGGTTATGTTATTTTATGTCACGTAAAAATCATCGGACACTACAATTACAATCTTACGTATTATTCTAGATACGAGTATGTAAATTATACTATTTTCTAATAAAATTTTGAAAATTTATAAGAAAGCGAAAATATGTATAAATTGAGAACCTCTCTTCTTTTGGTAGTTGGGCAAAAATATAAATGTGTTAACCCTAGTTGTCCTTTATGCAATCCATATTGACTGCCATAAAAAAAACTTGAGTGGCAACTGTCGCGTAGAGACAGTATAAACTTAGACAGTAAGACAACTTGGTATGTCAATAGGGCATTAAATTTTATGACGAAAATGACTTTCAATTAATGAAATAATGATAATTTATGGTTACTTATGTGCTGATTGATAGTGGTTTGAAATAATTTTACGAAATCAATAAAGTATCACAGGTAACACGGCAGACTGTAATGTAAAATAAACCTTATAGCTATATAAAATCAAATCACTTAATAATATAGGTACTGAAATACAAATAGAGTACTATGTCTAGATAGTCATCACATATTAGGTTTGCTTCTATCGAAGACTCTATATTTGTAGCAAGTTGACTTACTGGAAATAGAAATAATTTATAGCGCCAGAAATTTTTACAAAAACTAAAGTGATTTCGAGTGTTTCAATTTTTTCGTCCGTTTTGTACAAACTCATAAATATTTTTATAATTGATTTCTCAAGTATTTGACAGGCGTGGAATTCGTCGAGATTACAATTATTTTGTATGAGAAAAGCTAGGATTTTGGACAGTCCGGGTTAGACCGCGGTAAACGATACTCGTTTTGAAAATAGTTCAGGTGTTAAATTATAACGCGTGTGAAAATTTGGAAATTAGAGCTCGCTCGCTTTGCTCATTTCCCAAGTGTATAAGTGAACAGAAAGCCTTCGTCGATTAAGGCATATTATAGTGTTTGTGTTGTGAAGTGATATATCATAAATCTCTTTGAGACCTTTGGCGATGCCTTTCAAGGATTCATATTTTTGCAGTACCTAATAGCTAGCTTGAACAAATCAGATACTTGCTGTTGTTATGTTTCATCTAAATATTGTAATCAATTTATAGCTATTTCCTGCTGTTCTCCCGTACCAAAGATACCTCAGTTTTGTGTTACCTCAGGTCTCAAAAGGATTTCTTACTAATTAATATTCTTTTAAGGTATTTATATCCAGGTTTATTTTCCAAAGTGTTTAACTTTCAGATAGCGGTACTTACTATAAGTACGATACTTTAGTCTCCGTTTATTTTCCATCATCTTATCAGATTTATTGATAGATAGATTACAATAGTGGTAGCGTAATGTCTTTTCTTTCAGAAGCAGTGCGCCTACTACGTTGTTTTGGGCCATCTAAGGGTAGACTATTTATTAGTTTTCCTTACGTTAGGACTCATGTGATGTATGTGTGGAAAGGCTGAGTGGATGAGTGCTACTAAACATTTAATATCAGTTTTCATGTAGCTAGGTTGTGTTTTTTATAGTTCCGGTACAAATAAAATAATAACATATTTGAATGAAAACTTTTGATAACCTAATGACCTTCTACATCAGCTGATTTATCCTCATGATATTTGTATATGTGAAACACATTGTGCGGCACATAATATTATTATATTATTGTGCTGTTATAAAAATATAACAGCATGTACATCACTCCATAAGGAGGCCAAACATCTATGCAAGGAGATCAGACATCTACCTAAGGAGTTCCGAGTTCGTCTCTATTGAACGAGACTCAACAGATTAATGCATTCTCACTGCAAGTTCGTGTTTCACGGATGCAGTACGAGAATTTCATATTGTGAAATATCATCATCATCATCGTCTTTACTCTATCATATTGTTTCATATTGTGAAACATACAACATAATATGTATTGATAAAGGTATTGATAAGGCTATCGAAGGTTTTCATCATAAACTAACACAAAACGGACAAAATCTTATTGGAATTAGGAACTTTTCCCCAAATGAAAATTTAATATGAAAAATCATTTTCTTACACACTTGCACACTATTTGACACTTATGAGGGGCCTGGCATAGGTTTTTGCCGCCGGATCTACGTGACGGGCACTATGAACTCTCGCCCCTTTCAGCAGGGTCAAGCCGGCCGCACCAGGAGGGGGGGGAATTACACAGGACATCCGGCCGAAATAGTGGCCTGCTAGCGGTTGCTATCTCGCAACTGGATGTCCGAACATGCACTAGGTACACACACCACACGACCGTGATATTCCTGTAGGGATCTTTCGAGTCATAAGGAATCTCTTGGTCACAAAACTAGCTTAGGGAACCAAATAATAACAAACTTTGAGAACCTTAGGTTCTAACCTTATTAAAGGAGTGAATAAATGACTGGATTAAGAGATGAATGAATGATGATCAGTAAGAGATAAGAAGGTTTGAATATTTAGTGTCTTTAGTGGCGTGGTTAGGGCTAAACCTGACGGATTTGTTGGCAATGCTTTGGAGTGGGGTGAAGGATGGCAGGGAGCCCCACATTCTGTTTCGCTTAGGCTTTCCATTTACAGATCTTAAAGATCTAAACTCCAAATCCCGTACCTGTTTTCCTTCCAGAGGATGGTGTTAGCAGCGATGCAGTTTGGAGCAGATCAGAGGAGCAGATAATATTATTCCTACTGCACTAATGTCATTAATCAGTATTTCTTTTAGCATAAAGTTGGCCACGAAGAGAGAAGAAGGACAGACTGCGGATCACCGATCGCTGTAGCTGTAAGGAGTAGCAGATAGCCGGAATCAAGCTAAGTTGCATGCTTTTATTTAACTCTACTTTCTTTATTTCATATTGTCACATGCATCGTAATAATTTGTCGTATTCAAATTTAATTGATTTCTTTTTATTACGTGTTTTATGTGCTGAGCGAATGTATTTCTTTTGTTATTCTGAAACTGCATCTTATTTGAATCGTATTGAACTTATTTTTATTTTGTTTTGTTCTCCTTTTTACAATTTTACTTTTGTATCTATTTATGATACAAAGAACTGGCAACACCTATTATATTCTGGTTATTTATAGATTTATATAGGCTAGTGTTGAAACTAATTTAGGTTCACTATTTATCCTAATTTTATTATCTAAACGCAACGTGAACTTTACACAACGTAAAAGGGTCCATTTGAGTTTAATATTTTCTAGACGATCACATTATAAAACTAGACGATCACGTTTATCTTGGCCAAATAATTAAATAAATAATTAATAAATAGGAATAGCTTTACAGTGTGAGTGAGAGAAAGTGATTTCTCTCAGTTTAGGCTACCATACTGATTTTTTTTTTAATTGCTGCGCTTTGTCAGTTTCAACTTTCGTTAGCCAGACTCCAGCTGATGTAATAAGGAGTAGGTAACTTAGGCTACGTTAATCTACTGTTAGGCGGAACGAAGTTCGCCGGGTCAGCTAGTGTCCAATAAAGCAATAAATCAATCAATCAATCAATCACTTTATTTAGCCCGTGGGCCTAGGTTAACAAAGTTGTTATAATTTAATGCATATATAAATGTCCTCTAGGTCCCGCTGTGATAAGCGTACAAGCGTTTGTATAATACATAAATAGGTAATTAGAAAATTAACAATTACAATTAACAAACATTAATTACAATTAAACAAATGTCAAAAAATACAGAGATAAATGTTAATGAAAATAAAAATGTAGGTACCTGTCAAATTAAAATTTATAATTGTGATTCAATAGGTATATTTGTCTTTTAAGAACTCGTCTAGGGAATAATATGCCTTAGATAAAAGGAATTCATTTAGTCGATGTCGATAATAAAGTAGGAAGCGGCTTGCATTTAGTGTGATTCTGTGGTTTTGATTAGATCATCAGTTTAATATTTACTTTAGCTTGTCGGTGGATATCCTACGTAATCTCCAATCGAGAATCAGTCCATCGGCCACTGGTTCTATGAACTATGTGCCCTAACCTCTGCCATTTTAACTTGCTAATCCGTTGAGTTTTGTCTATAAATTTAGTTCCTTTATAAATCTCCTCATTCCTAATTCGATTAAGAAGAGAAGAATCCGAGCATTTTCCTCTCCTTACTATTTGTTTACCACTGACAAATTATTTCACTATGTACTATTAGTTTATTTACTAGGCCCATTTTGTATTATCGAATAGATGGTATTTTTACACGATTCGAATGTCAGAGCGTGGCTTATTCCAGAATAATTTTTGAATTAAAAATAATTGTAGCGCTTGATATCCCAATTGAGTTCGATTATATATTTTTTTTAATCGTTAGACGTTTTCGGAATAATACAATAACATTGGTCACGCAAGTTACGTTGACATTACGTCGTGTAGAAGTACTCTGATAGTAATACGAGTACATAATCAATTACATAGTACTGTAAACATCACGATACACATCTAATCTAAAACACAGTTCAAATAGCGGCATTAAATGCTGCTCTATCGGTCTCCAATCGACCGTGTCTAGTGTTTGTTACGTTAAAATTCATTGCGGCTCGAGTTAGTTTTTTGTTTGTGGCCAAGATTTATGGAAGGGTGGGGGTGGGAGAGAAAGGGGGAGTGAGGGAGAGGGCGGAGCTGTGGTTAACGCGTGGTCAGCTTGATTGTGGCAATCGTGTATAAAATAAATGGGTTTATAGTGGGTACAAAATTGCCTAAAATAGTATTTGATGGCTACGTTAATTTAATACATTATTTGTTGTAGTGTGGGTTGGAATTATAAAAACGGAATGGGATTTTAAGCACGTTTTTGGTTGTAAAATTTCAAGGCTAAAATATAATCACAATCATATATTTCATAATATTCATTAAATACTATAAATTATACTATTAGAATTTTGAACATGAAATAAAATTTATTCGAAAATTAATTGACCTGAAAATTAAATTTATATTATCCAAATCTATTTTGATAACTTACGTCCACTACGCTATCGATTAAAGCAAACACAGTTTCATTAATTGTCAAACTAAAGTTTTCTTTTATTATCTACCAGCGACCCGCCCCGGTTTTGCGCAGGTATATTATCCATATAAACTTTTACCTTGAATTACTCTATCTATTAAAAAAAAGTGCGAGTCAGGATCGCAAACCGAGGGTTCCGTACAAATCTAGAAAATTTCACACATTTAGGAAGTAAGTTGTTAAAATCTCTATACTATTAATCATCGATATCTTTTTTTTTCTACTTTTCTTGTCATCCACCGAAAATCGTGTGCTGTTATTGTTAAAATAATTAGTCATAGTCATAGTCATAGTCATTTATTCATAAAGCTAATTTACATGTCATGGTTCACTAATATAAAATAATGTATATAAATACACAAGATCAATTAAATTAAAAATTCAACTTAAAAGTCTATAGAATTCTTCGTAGCTATAGAATGCTTGCTCAATTAGCCAACGTTGAAGTCGTGCTTTAAAACTTAGCAAGCTTGGAGCTCCAGTGACGTATTCGGGCAGGTTGTTGTATACATCAGGGCCCATAATATGTGTAAGTTTTGCCGATTTGGTCAGCGTTCGTTTTACACTAGCTAGATGGTTAGCCGTGCTCGTGGAGTAGTTGTGATGCTTTCCTCGCTTCTCATACGAGTCCAGGTTTATTCTGACGTATGTTGCGACTTGTAATATCAATACAGATGGCAACGTCAGAATCCCTAGTTTTCTGAAGTACGGTTTCGCGTGTGTCTCTTGATCTACTCCAACAATTGCTCTAACCGCGCATTTTTGGAGCCGGAAAACTTTCTCCCATTCGGCACATCTTCCCCACAGCTCTGCACCGTATTGCACCAGCGAATGGACAGTAGCGAAGTAACAGGTACGTGCTACTTCTAAGGACACAACCCGCGCCACACGCCGCAGCGCAAAGCACGCGCTACCTATCTTCCCCCGTAGCTTATCAACATGGTTCTCCCACGTCAAGCCTGAGTCCAACTCGAAACCAAGAAACGTTGTGTTGGTCACTTGGTTAATTGCCGTGTTCTTTACTCGAACCACTAGAGGTCTCATTTGACGTCCCGACAGATTGAAATGCAGATAGTGAGTCTTTTTAAGATTGAGAGCTAAACCATTTGCGCTAAACCAATCCACAAGTTGTGTTGCTGTTTCATTCAGTTTCTGCTCTAAACTATCTATTGATGATGCAGTTACGACTGCTGCCACATCGTCAGCGTACATGAGGATTTCAGCTGCTGTCACTGCATCGGGCAAGTCATTCAGAAGTATCGAGAACGTCAAATTGGATACAGAAGATCCTTGAGCCACACCCATGGTCGAGCATAGAGGATCTGATCTTACGTTTCCTCCATCTCCAACGACAATTTGTTCTCTACCTTGAAACAAATTCCTTAGTAAAGAGTGCGGTGGACCTTGAATCCCGTATTCCTGTAGCTTAGCTGCCAGGACTGCGTGGTCGGCGACATCAAAAGCCTTCGACAGGTCACAGCATAAAACAGCGACTTGTAGCTTGGGCCTCCGATCACGAGCAGCCATAATTTTTCTTATAAGTTCGCGCGTTAACGATGTTGTTGAGCGTCCTGCTCGGTAAGCATATTGTTTGTCCGAGAGTGCATCTGTTAATTCGAAATATCTTACAAGCCGACTGCTCAGCCCGTTTTCGAAGACCTTTGCTATCGCCGGAATTATTGATACGGGTCTGTACCCGTCCATGTCCCCCCTCTTTCCCTTACCCTTAAAGATAGGAGAGACCTTACTGACTTTAAGTACGGCAGGATATGTACCTTCTTTTATGCAGCGGTTATACAGTTCCGCTAATACGGGAGCTAACTCATAGGCAGCTAGTCTCAGCAGTTTCATGCTTATGCCATAGACATCTTTTGATGCTTTTGGTGGGATGCTCATAGTAATAATACGGAGTATTTCCTCTGCGCTAAAAGGTTTCAATCTTAGTGAGGAGTTAGCTGCAGGTCTGGCAGTACGCAGTAACTCTAGCGCGCGGGCAAGATCAGCGCTAGGCGCCGAACAGGTCGCGGCTGCTGCCAAAAAAGATTTATTTATGGCATTAGCCGCATCCTTTTTTGTTGGGAATTTAACGCCATTCGTATTTAAAATGACGTCGGTAACGTCCAGATGTAAACAATTATTTTTTCCCCTTTCTTTGTTTACTATCTGCCACATGGTTTTGGACTGGTTTTTGCTACACATAATACTATTTGCATAGAAACTAGATTTTTTATTTTTTAATAAAATGTCATACTTTGATTTAATGTCAAAAATAAATTCATTAATTGATTCATTATTAGGATCACATTTCCCAAGTTCTATTAAGTCAAACATTAACGATTTTAATAATTTTACATCCTGGGTAATCCAGGATGAGTCACATTTATTATTACCAACTCTATTTTTGAGAGGAAAACAAATTTCGAATCTAGTCATTATTATGTTAATAATAGATTTAGCCAAGTCTGCTGATGACTTATATTTAACAGAAATTTCCCTCCAATCAATACTATTGATCGATAGAGAAAAATTATGACAATTTACCTCATTAAAGTTTCTTACGTAACTAATAGTGGGTTTTAGTTCTTGCTTACTACATATTATATCTGCCTTGATGGCAAGATGGTCGCTTAAATTTGTTACGAGAGGTGCCGATCTTATAGTTTCTTGGGGCAGATTCGTATACAGGTGGTCTAAACAAGTCGAAGTAGAAGTCGTCACGCGAGTTGGAAAGTCTACTTCATTCACCATACCATGTACTGCCAGTAACTCAGATAGGTTTTTTGATTGAGCATCATTACGTAGATAATTTATATTTGAATCGCACAGTATTACGCATTGAAGCTGCAACTCATTGATCTTATTGAGCAAACATTCTAAAGCTTTCAAGAAAACAATGGCACTGACTAAATTTGTGCGATAAAAACACACAATAGTGATTTTAAAATCTATTAAGTCTATTGCAGATATTTCGCAAACCCTTTCTACGGAAAGGCTTACTAAGTCCACATTCTCCACGCATTTAACGTCTTGTTTTACAAAGATACACGATCCGCCATGTAAGATATTTTTCCTACAGTAACTCGACGCCAATTTAAAGCCATCAATGTCAATGCACATCAGGTTTGATTGTGACATCCAATGTTCCGAAAAGGCTAGAATATGGCACTTCATTTCACTATGGAGCAACACTTCTATACGTGATGGTTTTCCACCTCCCAGTGAAGCGATATTTTGATAGCATACAGTTATCGTTTCGGAGCCAAACCGGTCCCGCAGCGCGGGGGATCTGTACGTTGTATTAGACGAGTGCACGCTATGCTGCACTGGGACGACTGATTGCACCGGCGGCGGCGGCGGCGGCGGCCGGTCGCTCGCCCCGCGGAACGCGGGGCTGTCTCGGAAACCACCAATCTGCTACCTTTACTCGGGGCGGCCACGCCGCTGGGTCACATAGCTTTTTGTATAAACTTTCCGGGAATCCTATTACGAAAGCTGCATGCTTTTCGGTTTTTATATCCCGTTTTTCTACAAAGTATTCGTTACAAGGCGAAATTTTGTTTATAAATTTACTAATATTTTCGGTAGTCGTGTCTGGTCTAAATGACCACGCTTGAATATATTTACGTCGCTCGACTGTTTGCAATTCATCGTCAACTTTTCCGGAGCCTGTCAGGATGCGACGTTGTTTTTTGCCATCTCTTTTGCGAGTTACTTGCTGCCACTCATCCTGTGTTTTATCGGTTGTGGTAGAAGCAAGAGAAGCGTTTAAAACGCCGGTGGGTGGCTGCGACTTAGAGGTCATGCTGTTGTTGTCAGTTCGGGTCGCCTCGGACGTCTTCGGAGTGGCTTCGGTCTCAGCATTAGTTGGTGGGACTGAGCTGACAGCTATTGAAGCGCTTACTTTTTTAGTAGCCTAGTAGTATTAAAAACCTGTTTTAGTATGTGCTGATGAACCTCTTGTATATGATACCTTACATGACACGATATACTTATTATATATATACTTTGAATTTTGAACCCATATTTTGTGAATCCAGGCCCTATTTTTTGTGATTAAAATAAAATGTTCAGTTTTCAGATTTATTCCTATATGTGTACGTTCAGGCAATGCTTCTCGCCAAATTCATAGTTATATGTCAACGGAAAGTACCCTGTAGGTTTTGATTTTTGTGAGTGTCGAAATATGCGTTTTTTACGACAGTAAATATAAACTATCTTTTTTACACGATAACTGAGAAGTTTTTTGTACAAAACTGCAAGAGACCGTAGATATACGTATAAAGTTTAAATTTCAACTCGATATCTTTACGCGTTCCCGAGATAAAGAGTCTTGATATACGGATAAACGGACAGACGGACAACAAAGGGATCCTATAAGGGTTCCGTTTTTTCCTTTTGAGGTACGGAACCCTAAAAACGCATCAAAATCCATTGTGTAGTTTTATAGATATTTTATAAGCATACATAGGGACAGACAGCGGGAAGCGACTTTGTATTTATTTTATGTAGTGATAAGAACAAGTGACGTACGGTTGATGATATCAATAAGTTGTAGTATTCGTAAAAGTTATAATGATATGAAAATTGAAAGTGTAATAAATAACCAGACAACTGCGAGTCAGGCTAGCACACCGAGGGTTCCGTACAAATCAAGAGACTTTTTTTTTTGCAAGAGACCATAGATATACATATAAAGTTTAAATTTCAACTCGATATCTTTACGCGTTCCCGACATAAAGAGTCTTGACATACATACAGACGGACAGAAAGACAACAAAATGATCCTATAAGAGTTCCGTTTTTCCTTTTGAGGTACGGAACCCTAAAAATAATTAAGTATAACTTTATACACCATTGAATAGCTCTATATTTGTTCGACACTATTTATAATTATGATAACAAAAATAGCACAACACAAAAACCTAATACAAGGAACACAATTCAAAAACCAATACAATTTAATTAAAATATACTTGATACAGTCCGTCGAAAAACGTTTTGTGTGGCTTCAAAAATAATCTCAGATGTTGTAACAATAATTAGATACACGAGTTTCGGATCTGAAATACCAGGCTTCAGGGTATCAAAATATCTTTTCAGGTTTCCAACAAATTGTTTTGTATTTTGCCAATTACTTTTGTCTGAGAACTAAGAAAGTAATTTATTTCTAGTGGCTCAATTATTATGAGCTCATTGTGTTGTTTTCTTAATTAAATTCTGCAAAGTGATTGTCTGATGAATACTGTGTTTGGATTATTATTGTTGTCGAATTAAATTTATAGAAAAGGATTGTGATGAAAATTGGCGTAAATGGAGTTGAATTATGCTTTATTTTTTGATAACAATGAAATTAATTGTACTGTACCAGCCTTTTTAATAATCCACTGCAGGATGCAGGCCTAACCACGAAGGATGATTTGGCCATATCCACCTCGCTGGCCCAGTGCGGGTTAGTGGATTCACATACGTCATCGAATTTCTTCTACAGACACGCTGGTTTCTTCACGATATTTTCCTTCACCAAAAAGCCAATGGTGTGAAAATCCGTACATAAATTCTAGAGAACTTATTGGAACTGGACCGGGATCTAAACCCTCGACCTTACGACTGTAAGGCGGGTGTTACTACCACTAGACCACCAAGACTTTTGAAACTATAGCTGATTCTAACATTAGATTTATTAAAAAAAAGACAGGTAGAGCACAGTGCCACAACTTTTAAACAGCAAAATACATATCAAAATTGTCTTATTTATTGGGTTGAGCTGTGATCCAAAGTTACACTTATCTAATGACAAAAAACAGATAACACCCCAGAGGTACAGATACAAGCGTCAAGTTATAACACTGATTTGAGGATCAAAAAGTCCGCCATTAATATGTTATTGTGTAAAAATTTCGCATTAACATTAATATTTTGAATTTTTGGATTGATTTGAACACAGTTTAAAGTCAAACTGAAAAATGTCAAAATATAACCGAATGCTGTTTAAAAACAACATAACCGACTCTATGGTCAAAATCTGCCTCATCAGCTCATGGCTTAGTGTCCTTGAATCGAATTCGATTTCCACCCAGGGCAAGCATTGTTGTGATGATTATAGCTTGTGATGTGTCTGGATGTGATTATCTATATAATAATGTATTTAAAAAAATAAGTTGGTGTAGTACCCATATCAGTTTCTGGCAGCCATATCACAAGCTTTGCTTAGTTTGGGGTCAGCGACCGTGTGTAAAATGCCCCTTAATATATCCTATCCTACTAATTTTATAAACGCGAAAGTTTGTGAGTTTATGAGGATGGATGTTTGTTACTCTTTCACGCAAAAACTACTGAACGGATTGATATAAAACTTTGCATTAATATAACTTATATATCAGAATAACACATAGGCTATAAATTATAATATTGCGTAAATGTTCCAGAATATAACGATAAGTGTTAAGTAAGTAGGAAAAATTCTGCTATCTGCGAGCTATTCTAGAGTACGCTTTATACAACTGTTGAATCGAATAACCGTCAAATCGTTTTATTTTTATTTATTTTTAGGGTTCCGTACTTCAAACGGAAAAAAAGGAATCCTTATAGGATCACTTTGTTGTCCGTCTGTCCGTCTGTGTGTATGTCAAGACTCTTTATCTTGGGAACGCGTAAAAATATCGAGTTGAAATTTAAACGTACGTACGAGTATATCTATGGTCTCTTGCAGTTGTGTAAAAAAAAACTTCTCAGTTATCGTTTAAAAAAGTTAGAGCCGTTTATGTCGTAAAAAAACACATATTTCGACATTTACAAAAATCAAAACCTACAGGGTACTTTCCGTTGGCATGGAACTATGAAACTTGGCGAAAAACATTGTCTTAGAGTACACATATAGGAATAAATCTGAAAACTGTACGTTTTTATTTAAAACACAAAAAATTGGGCCTCAAAATTCACTAAAAATGGGTTCAAAATTCAAAGTGAGTAAATCGTATCATGTAAGGTATCATATAAAAAGGCTTCATTAGGACATGCTAAAATAAGTTCTTAATTATTTTAACAATGTGTAATTTTCGATGTATGACGAGAAAAGTGAAAAAAAAAACTTTTTTGTCGATAGAGATTTTAACAACTTACTTCCCAATTTTATGAATTTTTCAGGATATGTACGGAACCCTCGGTGTGCGAGCCTGACTCGCACTTGTCCGGTTTATGTATTTTCCACCTCCTGTATTAAGGGTGGTAAGGTAGGCCCTCGGGTTTGAAAGACGGAAAGTGACATAGTCTACTTTTTATCTCGGATAAACAAAGGGTTCCCATGGGATAGCACAAAAATCAAAATATCATGCGGGCAAAACCGCGGGTAAAAATTAGTGTTATTTCTATGTTTTAAACTGCGGAGAAACATTATTAAACAGCATGTTCTAGTTTGCGTATAAACTGCCCTACTGATTTATTAGGCGCGCCTCCCGAGAAAACCTGCGCTAGTAAATCCAACGGTTATCGAGCACGGAATTTTGCATGCAGGCTGCAAGTAGGGTAAAGAATCGGGTTGTCGCACACCGTATGGACTTACTGCTCTACTTAAAATACTTCTGAGATGTCAGTATAATTGATTATTATAGTAGGGAGTCATAATATCAGTTTCATGTGTGATTAGGAAATATAATGGTAGTAGAGCGGTATTTTATTAAATAAAAGAATTATGCAATTAAATATGATTCGTAAACTAAAAAAATAATTGAAATTGGCTTATACAGCTTACATATATAAGTTTTTAAAGATTTTGGTACGGATAAACAGGGGATGTCTTGTATCTTTTTCACAAAGCATAACATTGTATGACGAATTTAAAGCGACGTGAGTAATGCGCCTACAATATACCTACATATGAAATAGAATCTGATAATGATCGCCAACCTTCGATCACCTATACACATATTATAGGTGAGTCGTCAACACACTGGAATTCGCAGCAGAAAAAAACGAATTTCGTTTTTAATATTCTGGAATGAAGTCTAAAAATGAATATGGTCTAAAAATGATAAAAGTCAATTCATTTCAATCAAGAAAAATATAAAAATGTAACAAGCTTAAGATATCGATTATTTACTATGTTAATTACGTCTAAAGCGATACTACTATAAAAGTGAACTATAATAATACAAAAAAATTGTTGAATTATTCATTTATAAACAGCAATCAATTATTTAATCACCCAAACGATTACAAAAAATTAACAACTAATGATTAATTTACTGTGATATTTATTTAGTATTTTAATAAAAATCCTTTTTTACAAGTACTTTGTGACTTCATATTAGAGTTAAGCAGCTTTACGGTGTGCGAAGCTCTTTAGGCCATAAAGTTGCAAAAACATACAGTACCCTGAAAACTGTAACTTCATAATATTTTTATATAAGTCTTTATACGAGTTATATAAAGAACCTTCTAATATAAAAACTCTATAAGAATCAACAACTTTACATTATTTCAAGACGTCTCAGCTATGGTTAAAATAACCAAGCATTGAATGCACTGGACATAATATACAGGGTTATTTCTAATCAATTAGCATCCTTTTAGGGGCTTATTCTGTAGATCAAAACTAACAACTTTTGTTCTACGACTTTTGTCAAAACTAAAAAAAATTTTGATGTACAGAATAAGTCCCTAGAAGGATGCTAATTGATTAGAAATAACCCTGTATTAGTCAACTGTTTAAACATAGACTTAACCCACAAAGGGCAATTGAGCTATACAGGGTTAATTGCTTATCCTGTACTAAGCTAAAAGGGGTGATTTAGACCGTCATTACGAACAACTTTTACTATGGGGCCAATTCAAAATCAAGGAGTCACCCCCTTTCAGCTACAGGGTAAGCAAATAACCCTGTATACAACACGCTCGCCCAGCGCATATTGGCGGGTTTAAATACAAAATTATTTATTGATAACACAATAATTACCCTTCGTAGGTAGGCCTGTTATGTAGTGGACTATAAAAAAGGCCGGTACAGTACAGTACACTAATTATTAAAACTATTATGGTAAGCGTACTAGGCACTGGATTATACCTAGATTATGCAATAACTTACCTGAAAATTTCAAGAAATCATTACAAACAAAATTTGGCTTTAAAAAAATGTTAAAGAAACTGATGTTGGATAAATTAAGCGATGAAGATTTAACACATTAGAAATCAAATATTTGTATCAAACTTTAGATTATAAAAAAAAAATATGTTAATGGATAACTGACAATGACATTATATTGCCCACATGTACCTATAATAACACGGGAATGTATTTCTATCCGCTTGTACATAGTTACTAAGTTATGTACCTACCTAATGTGAGAGCTATCCTGCCTACAAACCGCTTCGCTGTTTGGTAGTACTTTTAATTGTACCTATGTATGTTATATTCAGGACAAATAAATAAAAAAAAATATGTCATAATAGAAGAAAAAATACAAATAACAGCAAATCGACTTTCACATACGCCATTAAATTTATTGTCCCCTCATAGGTAAATGTTGGTTACCTCATGACGTTTTACTTCCCAACCTTTTTAAAGCTATTGGTGGGTTTTTGAAAACTTTGGTTTATAGATTTTTTTTATTGGTCTGTATTGTCTTCTGCATACAACGCAGCGTGTGACAGATCGACATTAAACAAGAAAAACATAATTATTTATAAAATTGTAGGCCATAAAATGTAACCAGATAAGAAGTAAATTTTATCTTTGAACATAAAAAAAACTATTTAAAACACGCACATCTCCTATGAGATGTAATATAAAACTTTTTGACGAGCAGAACTTGGGCGTCGGATGGCATAATTTGATTCCAAACCAACTTCAATATTGAATTTCTGAACGAAGCTTGCTTGTTTTCTCCATGTTGGCACGACGGTTTTGCTTGATAAGTTTGTTATGTTGGCAAAGGTGTTTCTATGTTGTTATAATCGCAGAGTTCATCACTGCACAGCTTGTTTTGTTTACTCTTTTTATCTTTTGCAGCAGATTTATCAATCATCTTCAACAAAATTCAGTAAATAGATTTACTCCGTATCAGATCGTCTATCAAGAAAAGTGGAGTAGTCTACAGAACGTCGACTCCATAAAATGTTGACAATGTCTTAACTTGCAAAATTTCACCATCATTGTCAGCCGTAAGATGTTTTACTATACTCTATAAAATTTAACTTGATCTCTCGACAGCTGTCAGAAAAATCACGCATGTGAAGTCCTGAATTTCTTAATAGTACAGACAGTACCTGTCAATGTCATACTTTATGGGCATGCCGATTAGTGATGGGCGACGAAAGATCGTGACCACAGAGTTTTAGATAGAATTTTATTTAAAATATCGATAGTTTATACTAACGATATTTCAAATAAAACTTATTTTACCATTCATTTTATTGTATATTTTAATATTATAACATTTTTACATGCGTAATTAAATTAAACCCAATTATATGTTACATTAGCATCGATAATAGTGAAAAAGGTCGATAAATACTATCGTTATATTATTATGAGTATTTAATTAATATCATAACATTATTTACATGTGTACATACTTGATCTTAAATAATAGTAAGTAAATAAAATACAATTTCTCACCTTCAACTACTCATTCGATTTCATAACAACATTGTTTGAAAATCGTTTTTTTCCACCACTATCTCAACTCTAAAAATGTCAATCTTCTATGTCAATGTCACTGTCGCAGAGATCAAGTTAAATTTTATAGAGTATACTGGACAAAGGCCTCCCCTGCCTATGTATATCTTGCTTTGTTACGTAACCTTCTTCTTTCTGTGTACGGTCTCATTCTTGATTGGATATCGTAAAAAAACTTTGTGCACAGCCTTCTCTATAGCACTTTGCTCTGGGCTGTTTCAAGCTTATTATTAAGACTCACAGTTATATAAATAAATTATTTATTGCAAAAAATGACACCTACAGAATTTTAATGGTTTGCATAAATTTTTGTGAGATCCATGTACATTATTGTTGATTTATCAAAAACAACTCAGCCGATTTCGATAAAAATTAAATGGGACCATCTCTGGAGTATACCCATTTTAAATAATAAATAATTTTAAATCGGTTCACAATTGACGAAAATATCGACGAGATCACGAAAAACATTTAGAAGTCCGTAGAAGAAATTCGATGGCGTATGTAAATCCACCAACCTGCACTGGGCAAGCGTGGTGGATATGGCTCAATCACCTAGTAACTGTTCTATACTAGCCCTTTTTAATAGTCCATTGCAGGACGTAGGCTTACCCGCGATGGGTGACGAACATGTTACCTTTTCCTCTTGAAAGTCGGCGAAAAAAACATATTTCAGTGGGAAATCGACTATTTTTATATCTCTATGGAAATATTCAAAGCCTATATTTTTACCAAAATCCTTGTTATATTACTTGCGAATATTGTTAGTATATCACATTAGAAGTAATAGCAGTAGGTATTATTCTATTTACCATTATAATATGTATTTATATGATTAATATTTTTTCACAGCGTATTTTTATGTGCGTGATATTTACAAAGAATTTTCTTTTTGTTTTACATATATACGTTTATATTTTTGTTTGAATACTTATTTTACAGCTATCAAAATGAGATGTGATTTATACACAACAGTAAGATTGAATAATGACAAAACATGTTTAAGCAGGATATCTTAAGTTTAATATTACTTAATTTTTAGACTTAGACAATGCTAACCATGTAATTTTTTTCTGAATTTTAATGTAGTTAATTTGAGTTGTGAATTAAATTTAAAATAATATTAAATCTTGAGACTGGGTCTTCTGTAATTTTTTTTAAATATTAATAATATTCATTCAAGCAAATTGAAAAAAGCTCTAAATTGACATTACGTTAAATAGTATCGCTACTCATACAACTTCTCAACAAAAAAGAACTTCAACCCTTCTTACCCAACAGGGCAAGAAAAACCCTCGAACCGGCGCTAAAGACCTGGAGCGCAAAAAGCAGAACATTACAGGCCGTAACGATCTTCCAATGAGATAAAATAGGGCTCCAAGTTGCCCCTGAGGGCCGCGAACCCTTCCAACCTCTAATAAACGAGATGGGAAAATAATAGGCACTAATCCTCCCAAGGATGTCTGGAAGAGCCAAGATTGGTCGTGAGGAGAAACCGTTTGTGGGAAAACTTGGCAGAATGGAAATGGGTCTTTTCGTGTTTTTCTGTGAAGTGCTACTTTATTTTGTAGTGAGTTAAGGTGTGTTGAAGTAGTTCTTAGTAGGTTAATGGTATCATCCTCATTGTATCTACAGTGAGACATCTACAGCAGGACACGGGCTTCTCTCATAGATATCCGTTAAGACAAATATTTGGGCTGCATTCAGCATAATCCTGTGATTTTTATTTACTGCCTGTCCTTACTATGTTTACAAGTAGGTAAGTGTATTCCGTTCAAGAACTTGCTGATCTAAGCTAGTCATTGGTGATAGATATTAATCCTTTCTTTTGCAGTGTCGTAGAGCGTCGATGACTTTAGTGGTGTTTCTTATGTCTTTGTTCCTTTTTCGGTGTTTTATTTTAATTTTTAGAATGCTCCGTTCCATTGCTCTTTGCGTGGTTGCTATTTTTTTTTTAGTATAATTAGTTATTTTTTACACTGCAAAAGACTAAAATGGAAATGGGCCGGCCATATAGCACGCATGAACAATGATAAATGGGCAAAAAAGGTAACGATGTGGAATGGTCCTACAGGCAAGAAAAGCAGAGGCAGACCAGCGGAGCGATGGCTTCACGAAATCGGAAGAGACTGGATAGGAAAGGCAAACAACAGAAAGACGTGGAGAAAAACGGAGAAGGCCTTTACTCGTTGAGAGGTCCTTAATATTTGCCACTTACATTTAATTTAGTTTTTATAATATAGTTAATTATTAGTTTGCATGTTAGAATTAAATTAATTAAGTAGAGTAAGATCAAAGATGTTTAAATTTTTATTAAGGAAAATAAAAGGTTTTTATTATTATTTTATTATTATTTATCCTTTCAAGGATGTCCGGAAGAGCCAAAAAGGGTTGTAAAGAGGAACGTTTTGTGGGAAAATTAGGCAGAATAGGAATGGTTCTTTTCGCGTTTGCTACTTTTTTGTAGTGGGCTTTGGTGCTTTGAGTAACTTTGGATTATCTGATGGCTGTGCAAAGCTGCGACACATGGTCTTAGTTTAATAACCTTGCTCCCTGACCTTGGTATTAATAATTAATTAATACGTAGCCAACTAATTCTTGATTTTACGGAATTCGATTTAAGGATGTAAAGAGCCAAGATTGGTCGTGAAGACGAACGGCTGGTGGGAAAATTTGGCAGAATGGGGATGGGTCTTGCTGTTTTTATTATTTTAAAGGTTAGATTCGATGGTTAGCGTAGCTGTTAAGAAGATAGACACTTTATAGTGCACAAAAATAAAAATCGAACAGTAGTACAAAGAAATACTCCAGTGTATCTTTAAGCGGCCTTATTGATGAAAGCGATTTCGTCCAGGCGCGACGCCAGCAATTTTGTCCAGCAGTAGGACAATACAGGCCGTTGTCCATGTCATTCGACTCACGGCAGTGTTAAGTGGTCAACACCATCAACAGCCACTTATCCGAAAACTGTCGTTGCTTAACTTCGCTGATCGATAAGAAACTGCTAATCAAAATACGCTCTGAGCCTAACAAAGCATATCATTATAGAATAACTAGAATAATATGTTCTTTTTTTCGGAAATATAAATATGTAATACTGTATATTAGTATACACATTGTAGCGTTACAAACGGGGTAGCCGTTTGCAGCACCACAGGTAAAGAGAGGATTAGAGAGAGAAACCTGTAATGCGGCAAGCGGGGGAGCCGGTTGCAGCACCACAGGTAAAGAGTATCAGAATAAGTACCGGTAATGTTGCAAGCGGGGGAGCCGATTGCAACACCACAAGTTAAGAGAGGATTCAGAGAACCTACCCCAAGAGTCCTGCCTAGTGGTTAGGATTCCTAACGGTTCGAAGAAAGGAGATTAATATAGAAAACTAACCATATTGTTTACACATTTAATCATTTCACCATATAAATAACACTGCACTTATAGTCTATATGTTTTTCTTGAAGCGAATAGAGAGAGAATTTTGAAAAGAGTCCGTGGAATGTTAGCCTAACAGGGGAGGGGTAGCACACAAAGAAAACACACTGGGGGCTGGCCGAGGTTGGAGCGTAGACAAGCTGGACCCGCCGATAGACGTAGCGCCAGCAGGGCGCTGGAGATGGAAGCGCCTGTAGCGCCAGCTGTGCGTTAGCGTATATACGCCCGTCGTGTTGGGGCGCTTGAGGTGGAGGCGCTTGTGCGCTAGCTGGGCACTAGCGTGAAGACGCCCGTGGAGTTGTTCTGGCGCTTGAGGTGAAGGCGCCTGTAGCGCTAGCTCGGTACTCCAAAGTAAGTGGCAAGGTCAGTGGCCCCAAAAGATGAGGTCCTCCTGTAACAAGGTCAAAGAGACCGAAGCCTCGCGAAGAAAAATTACCAGACGGTCATGCTGTCTTCTCTGCAGGACCCGTCACCACGTTCAAAGATTACAAGTTAACATGAACTAACACCACATATACTTTCATAAAAATACCACAAGACATGCACCATCTTTCGTGTCTCCTTGATGACTTCCCTCTCAAGACTGACCGAATTTTAAAACAAGGATCGCTGATCCTGTCAAAAGCAATTTAACAAATTTCATAATTAGAATTGTTAGTTGGCAGTGTTATCGTTAAAATAGTTTGAATGTAGAGAAGCTAACAAAAAGGTTAGTTTCTCTACAACATAAAGGCAAGTAAAGTAATAGAAATTGTAAGGCTGAATAACGAAACACAGTCAGTAAGAATGAATCTAGATCACATCAAGCTTAAGCCTGGAGCTCCACATTTAGGTCTCGTGGATTATTGGAACCATGTAGCTGAGATCCTCGAAATCTCGGATTCTGGATCTTTATTTTGCTCTTTTTGTAGATTAAAGTCATAAATTGTTGAAGAGCTCGTTTTCGAAAAATCTATGAGCTTTGTAATCTTTTTAATATATAGATTATCCAAAACTGATTGTACCACTAAGCCGAAAAAAAGTGATTTAGATGAGACTATCAGTATGAACAACTTTTACGGACCCAACTCAAAATCTGAGAAAATAAAAACAGGTGTTTCATACACTTTTGATTCCGAGTTGCAATGTTGTATGGAATAGCCTTTAATTAACTGTCAAGAGTAAATTCGCTACAACAGTATTAACACTATTTTAATATAAACAACAAAGCGTTTGTATTAAAATCAATGCTTATTTAATACCAGTCTTCAAGTAAATGGTACGACCCTCGCCTAATTTATAGCATGTAATCAAACGGGTATGCTATAATATTTTGGCTAACATGGCTACCAGTCTAAAGTATATATTATACTATACAATATTCAGGGATCCTTATTCAAAATAAATGAGTCGGTTTTGGAGTTAGGGAGTAAAACATTATCGTAGCACGTCACCTTTTATACAAGGCCCTTACAACCATCTAGTGCCCATCCATTGCTGAAAGTTTTAAGCCCCACGAAAAAACCATAATATTTTTCATACCACTAGTGAGCTATTGACTCCTGCTTGTAGACAAAATTGGGTGTTTTCAAAAAATATTTGTAATGAAATGTCAAAATCTATAACTTCTTATAAATTAAGTAAATGCTCCTTTCTATTCTATTTAGAGATACCACTACAATCGAAACTATATTGTGCTGTGAATATTATGCCTGAATATATATATATATATATATGATTCTATATAAAATGTAAATGATGTAGTGTCAGAGACACTACATCATCTACATTTTCATTACTTTGGTCATAATTCATGATTAATTTATTCTGTTTCCATAAAGTACATGATAGTAAATGTAAAAGATGCAGAGTAGCATATGGACCCCGCCGGGCGCAGCAAAATCAGACTAGACGAAAGCACCTTTAGTGAGGTCAGATTAAAGGTTTACGTAAACATATTATGCACGTGGTGAGTCCTTTTATTGTTGTTATTTTTTAATTTTAATGAAACAAAAAGTCATTTCCTGTATGAATACGAATATAACCTCGTCCCGATCCTGGTGAGCCTTGATCCTTACAATTTATTCTGCTGCACCGTCCCGTAGAATTGATGACCCAACAAAAAATAAGTGGTAGACCTTTTTGTCCATCCGACAAAGCGTAAAAATGTCTGAGATAATTAGACGATTTATCACTGTCACCGTTAGATTTCTCCCTTAGATAATATTTTTATTTCGCTGATTTTCCATTTTGTATTCATTAGGAAATGAACGTAAGTATTTGAATTTATTATTTCAAAATCCAATGTTATAAGTACACGACCATCTGATTTATTGTTGTCATTTATAGACATGTAATCGTTAGTACATTATTTGTTTGGTATTTGTAAGCTTTCTACAGCGTAGAGGTGCTACGAAAATACGTAGCTGCTAATGATAAATACTGTCAATGCAATGAACTTTGAACTATACACATGACATTTGTTTATATACTTACTAGCAACCCGCCTCGGCTTTGCACAGGTGTAATATACATATAAACTTTTATTTTGAATCACTCTATCAACGACAAAATCCGCATCAAAATCCGTTGCGTAGTTTTAAAGATATAAGCATACATAGGGACAGACAGCGGAAAGCGACATTGTTTTACCTATTTAGTGATACGAACTAAATTTAAAATCGAACGTCGGTATTCTATTTTATATATTGCAGCTACGACATAAGGGTGCTACGGTAAGACATAAACATCTACATGCTCATAAATAATAATAATTTACTTGAGGCTAGAAACAAAACAAAAATACGAATTAAGTATGATTATAATTTTCATGACGTTATTTGCCCAATATTTACCGAAAAACACTGAATATAATAATATCACAAAATATGTTCTTAAAACACACTGTTGTAGAACGAAGCTAGCTACGAAACATTTCCAACAAGATCCCAATTTTCAACCGGCTGACCGCAAATAAAATCACAAAACCCATTTACGTAGCATTCGAATACAAGTTCCAATAAAATCGTTCCATTAACGAACCAAACCTTACCCTTCTCAGAAAAAAAAACAACAATCCTATTAGCATAATAGAAAAAAAGAGGTCCTCACATTGCGTATTCCACCGAAGTCCGGGTATCAGGAATGCGGAATGAGAAATTCAGAAATTCACGACAAAAAGTCTAATAAATCACAGTATCGGAACTTTAGCACTGTATTTGTTTCACGCACTCGCGATTGCCGGGGAAGTCCCGCGATACGTCCGCGCGGCACGGCGGACCGACGGCGAATGACTTGCAGGTGTAGTACAGACACTGGTACGGATAGGGCTGTTGCTACATTTGGCCATTCGGCTTCAGATTGATGTGAATAATCAGGATTTGTAAACCTGTGTGTCGCGCTAATGACTATCGCTAGTACGATAAGGATTTTAGGGCTGTCGACGATTTGCAGCCGCTAACGTGGCTTGTTTGAGGTTTACAAGATTGAGGGCGTTTGAGTTAGAATTCATTTACATTCGAGTAGTTTTCGTTATTACTGACGCGTCTTATTTGTGCCGGGTAAATTTAGAGGTAATTTGGAGGCTTTTAAGCTGAATGAATTTGTTTGAAGTGTGGATTTATTGGGTTTTGATGTGAGTTGTCGTTTAATACAGATTATAATGTGATTTGAAATTAATGCATAGTTTTGATTAGTTGAATGATGAGTGTGAATGATAATTACAGACGGCAGTTATATATATCAGATTTTCTTATAAAATATATTTCTATCTATCTAACTATCAGCCATAGGACCTCCACTGCTGGACATATGCCTCCCCCATGGATTTCTAATATGGTCAGTTGGAAGCGGCCTGCATCCAGCGCGTTCCTGCGATTTTTATTATATCATCAGTCCACCTAGTCGGAGGACGGCCTACGCTGTAAAATATATTTGTGCTATCAATAGTACGAAGAAAAAAATAGTGGTATTCAATCAGTATTTATTTAAATTATTTTTTTGTATCCAACGTTTTCGTTTTAAATTACACTAGGTACTGGTTGCATAACATAGTTTTAGCTATTCATGTGTACGTAGTTTTAGTAGTACTTTGTATTTATTTGAGCATACATTCGTATGTCAAACATCTATCTGATTTTAGAATATCTGTGATTCAGAAAGATTTTCATTTATAAAGAATAACTACAAGCACTTTAACCAAATAAAAATTTCATTGAACTGTAAATTTGGAGCTGAAAAACTTCGTGAACAGGTGAAACTTTATTAGATTTTCTCGTAGTGTTTTCTTGTTAATTTGTTTCCTTTAACTTGTAATCTTCTATAACATAAATAAAACGTTTCCATGATTCAGTGGAAAATGGTTCCCACCGTCGGGTTAATTAATGTTATGAATCTACAAGGTTAATTAGATTTCTTGAGAATATTTATCGGTTTTCTTGGTTATTTAGAACCTGTTTAATAGCGATGTTATTTAATATTTGCTCTGTTTTGATAATTAAGAAAATAATGAATGCTATTGTGATAATTATTATTATTTTCAGTAGCAAACAATGTTACATTAGGAAAAAAATGCCATGGCGGTCTAAACTAAGCACAATGTATGTAACTCTTTATCATTTCTAATTGATTTTATAAGAAGTAAGTATTTGGCAGTTTCAACTGCAAATCATGACACAAACTGTCGCAAATGATAAAATTGTATTCTACTTCAACCGTTGATTCATATCATGTTTCATTTCTGTCATGTCAGCTTTTATGTAACCTGGATGCCTCTTTCAGCTGATTGAATGATAATTGATGATAGCTGTCTAACCAGTGTGGATGTGATATATATCTTAAAATGTATTATTATCTCCTATTTCTTTTTCTTCTCTGGGTCTTGATCTTAGTTCGTAGCCAAACCAAAACTCTACGAATTCCCTCATTCCTGATTTGACCTCGTATCGAAGCGCAGATGCACTATATTTAATCATTATCGATATCGATTATCGTATCATTATGTGCTATTACACTTTTGCGTAATTTTATCAATTACTTTGTAAAATTATCACCAAAGAACCAAATCTCATCATCAACATATAGAATAGCAGATTGTAGTACACGGTGCGAGATTAATCAGGCTAGTAATCTGCCTGTACATAGCTTTGCTTTGAATCCATTACAAGCCGAATAATTAATTAATTATCAATTGATCAATTTCATATCAATAATTCGAGCAGATGCCACTGGTGTATGTAATATGTATACCTATTAATAAATTAGTAATGCATTCCGTGCATCATAACTTTACGTTCAGATTGTGTAATGAAATTTAAAATTGGACAATATTTTACCAATTTTTTTATTTCACAGATAAGAAAATTGTATAATTTTGCTACAAAAAAAATACACTAAAATAGGTAATTTTATGACCTTACGAATATGAATTACAACATTATCGCTATTTAGCTATGTTTTATTTTGAAAATTGACATCTTTGTCTGCAAGATAATGTTATTGTAATGCAACAATAATTTATCAATATAATAGATCTAACATGATTCACGTTTGATCTATAAATGTGCTATCTAGTTAAACCCAAAACGATAATTAACTACTTGAAAAGCGCTATGGCATCCAAGTGGCAACAATTATAGACAAAAAAAATATGGCTCCAAATTATTACTACCTCCACAAAGTCGTTGTTAATTACGAAAAAGTATTCATGGTATCGTCTAGCGATAGAAATAGAAAACTTAAGTGCCATTAAGAATATGAATACTTGAATAGAGGCGCAGAATTTGTGAGTAATTTAGAAGCCCTTTTCAGTCGACTTGTTCTATGAAGAGGTTAGTATTTTACGGGTGAAAGTACTCGAATAAAAGACTAAGGCTTGGTTCATTATCTAAGTCTAGTTTCTTAGTACTTTTGCATTTAAAATTAATTGAAATATCTGTATTTGGGAATAAAGTTAGTAATTGTGCTTGCTAGGCATTAAGTTCAGTATTCAAAGAAATAAGTTATTTTGTGTACTAAGTTGAAATACTTTAAATAAATTTTGTATATGTTTCTGTGTGTTTACTTGTTTTTCTGGGGTCGATGCAATTTAACCCTTAATTAGTCGCATGGGGTCAAAGCAGTTTCGCATTATAAAATGAAGGACTTTCCACTGCCCGAATTTCCCCGTGCCCCCAGTAGCTTCATGATCCTCGTCAAAGTTTGTATTGGCATTTTAGATTCCTTTAGTTATTACTATTTTGATTGTGATGGGAATTTTGGCTGTTTGGATTAAATTAAATTAGTAAATTTCTTTTTATTTGTTCCAACATTACATTAAATGTATGATACTATCAAACAGTGGACCTTATAAAAATCGTAGTTGAGATAAGGTTAAAGTACCATTAACTATTATTAGAATATTTAACATAATAACAATTATTAGAATACTTTAAACTTGCACTAGGTCTCATAGGAGCTTGTATGGCAGTGTACAAATTATATACTGGTTTTTTGACCGTTTTGGTCTAGTCGAGGTTTATACACACTTCACACTAAACTTGATTCAGATGTACACCTTTTTTATACTTACTTAAATGACTTTCACTTTACATACATTTATTTATTAAAAACTATTTTAATAACAATAATAACATACAACATAAAAAACACAATTTTCCCAACGAAACAATATTATTCTAACGCAAATATTTTACTTTGAATTGCATGAGAAATTATGATTGTCGTATACTATGCTTAGTAGCGGCATTAAACTAATAAAAGTAAGTAAGTTCGTATAGGCCGGGTGGCTAGCCCTAATTAAACTAATAAAACCACAGAATATAAATAGTTATTAATGAATATAAAATTCGGGGCCAAGCCTCACTAGTAGGGGCCTAACTGTTACGCCGCGCGACTGACAGGTACCTAATCATATTTCTCGCCCTCCAATAACAAAACAATTCAATTCAAAACAAAAAGTCTAATATAACAATTTTCTAACGTAACAATATTTTAACCCAACTTTTGTACTTAAATTGCATTAGAAATTATATTTCATGATTTCTATGAATTTTAAATTTATAAGACAGGTAAAACCACTGAAAATTATTCGTTATTCTCGAGTATAAAGTTCGGGGCCAAGCCTCATTAGTGCGGGCCTAGCTGTCGCGCCGCGTGACTGACAGGTAATCATACTTCGCGGCCTCTAATAACATAACAATTTACTTTCATCTAAGTTTTAACAATGTGAGGTTCTTTGGAAAGTGATAAATAACAATATTGTTACGTGTTAGTTTAATAACCCTTGCCTTGGCTAGCTATAGTTTTAATAACGTAGATATAAAATATTTTAATGGGTGTTTGGTTTTGTATTAAGGTAAGTTAAGTTCGTCTAGGCTGGGTGGTTAGCCCCAGTTTTTAAACCGCCTGAAAGGCTAAACAGTTAAAATGACTGGTACCTAAAATTTAATGGCATTATAACGCTCAGTTGGGAGTACCACCATCACCATCTGAATCACCCATCACCCATCTGAACACCTACTTACCGAATGTTGCTCAACTTTAGTACGATAGTCCAAAATGCAAAATCTGTAAAAGAAATGAATAACTTAAAAATATTTACTTCCATCGTAGTTGAATCATTTTAGTGTATTGTGTGAAAGGATCATTTAACGATAATACGTTGGCCCAGTTTTGATTGGTAGATTCACTTACGCCTGACTAAGGCTCAGTAGCCACTAAGGCAAATCGTAGCGGTGATGTACTGAATTAGGCAGAGCTTTGTAGTTTTTTGATTGTTTTCCACAAATACCAGGAGAGACAGCCAGGGGGCTGATAGGCAACGAAACCTTGACTAAGGCGAAGCTGCAAGGTCTCGAGCATCGACGCAAGGTAGCGCATCTATCAGCCTTCTATTGGATACACTTCGGTAAATGCGCCCAGTCGTACAGCTAGACGGACGCAACCAAAGCGCCACCCTTTTATTGTGGACATCCCGCGCGTTAAAACCAAGTGTTTTGAGTCCTCATTTCTCATACGAACCGTCACAATGTGGAACGTTTTTCCTAAGTCTGTCTTATCGCTAAAGTACAACGTAGGTATCTTCTAGGTAAGCGTATTACACTCTTGACCGCTATCTGATTTACATCAGGCAGTGTGTAGTCAAACACAAACCTATATGAAATAAAAATACCATATTTTAAGCTGCAAACCAGCGAGTAGAGCTGCTTTGTATTCTTCGTTAAGAAAGTGCAGTTTTTGCGATGGGTTTATTGACTTTACGACACTTTCAGCTCTGCAGATCTTAAGTCGCTTTACTCTAGTGAATCTTGAACTTTGTAAAGTTTTCCTCATCATGTGTTCCTTCACCAATAAGCCAATGTTTTGAAAATCTGCATATAATTTCCATTCGTACGTAATATCTACCAGTAAAACTACGATATTGTTTCTAGCATTCCGCCAAGTAGTTATTAACTCATATGAATAACCTCAGAACACCGACAGCAGAAGGCAAGGGTTATAAAACACAGTGTAAGTGGTTCGCGCATCGATTATTTCTCGATAGAGCCGAGGTCCGCTCTACTAAACAAACACGGTCTATAATTTCGATGGCAAAACATCACGTTTTCAATTTAGTTCGTGCCCTTACAGGTTTCCCATTATTTGTGGGCCAATTATTGCTTTAGGGGTACCATTTTTGTAAAAAAGTTACTGGGGCCTACTAATTTGTCTAGAACGTTCCAGATGTCAAGAAATTGGCTTGTAAATTTAGGAAGTTAGCTTTTATACACGTAAATTTTTAATACATAAAAACAGGATAGCGCAAAATTGATGGTGGATGCAGCTGTATATTTTTAGTGGTGACCTCGTCACAACACACGCGTCTAAGAGGTCTGCACAAAATGTCACGAGTTGATTAGGTTATCCATCACTGTAGACGGATAATCTAATCAAAACGTGATGAATGCAAGCTGCTTACATCTATTCCCATCGAAAAATTATAGAGAATACAGTCTTCTACTTTTGTCCTCACTACTATTGGCCTCACCATTGAGAGGTAAGCATTAATTACCACGAAAAGACGCGAGGAAACGCGAGTACGAGAGTGTGGACAGTGCGGTCGCCTCAACTTATCTCCGCGTAGCTTCGCTCAAAGGCCGCGCCGAGGCGCCTCGCGAGAGTCTCGATGGAGCATAAGGCACCATGGCTTTTGTAATAAAACGTCAAAAGTCTAAAATCGATCGAGAATAGTGAGTAGTACAACGTCGCGTGACCACGTTGATTATCACCACATAAACACGCGGCTAACGGCTGCCGGCTTTTACTCCGGCTACCTTTTTAATTTTTTCCCCTTTTAATAGGAGGCTTGGCCGCTTGAAAGTTCAGGGAATTTCTGTAGTTTTTAGTTTTTCACTGAAAGATATAAGTTTGTTTTATTAGTACTATTGTTTAATCCTCTACTGCTGGAATAATCCTGCTCTATAGATAATAAAACGCTACAATTGAAAGTAAAAATATATGAATTGTAACAAAGGGATTAAAACATTAGAGTAGAATTTTCCTACCGTGATTTTGTTATTGTGTCAATAATTTTAGTCTTCTTCTATATTATAATTAAAATAAATGAATAATGAAAATAAATAATTGTTTATTGTTTTCACACCATCACACAAAATATAAAAACAATACAAATGTCACTTAACCTGGTTTAAAACAAACGGCGGGCCTATCGCTGGAAGCGATTTCTTCCAGGCAACCTCATTGATATGATTATATGATATGATATGACAAATTGATATGATTATATAATTTTCGGATGTTAAATTTACTAAGTTAAGTAATGGAGTCCGTTCAGTTGGGCTACCGGTATTTTTTTACATTTATTGTACTGTTTCAACAAAATTCAACAGCCAATTTTACTAGACTAAGGTTATATTTTAATGAATAGTATTACTAATGCAAGAACTTTAAAATAAATAATACCTTTAAGTTTTTATAGCGTCAAATACATTTTATTTGATTGAAATTCATCATCAAAGCCAAACTTGTTCCCCATCAATGATTCTAACTGTTTTACTATATTAATTCAAACAAAGCGCAAATCAATCTTGTCAAGAAAAATATACAGACAAAGCAAAAAATAAAAGAACCTTACCCATGCCTACAGCCTACGTATTTATTTCTACAAACTAGGAGGAAAAGCGATAAGATTCCGTAACTCGATCGTCCCAGGGCGTCTTGCTTTCTATAAAAAGTGGCGCAGAAGTTCGCACCTAATCATACTTTTTCATCTCCAGGGAAAGTTCGGGAAGTGTTCCCGAAAATAAATAAACGTGTAGTTTTGAAGCCGAATGCCAAGTTTCTACATAGGTTTTGATAAAAGTCAAGGTGATGAAAATGACTGCAAATAAGAAATGATTCTCAACTTTTCGTTTTTATTTGTGTTAGTTTGAGTTAAATATTTTCTAAATAATTTTTTGTGTACCAATTTAGTTTTTTTAAAAGCTGGTAGTTTTTTCATGAATGTATGTAAATTAGAATTTTATTGACCGACTTTCAAAAAGAAAGAGGTTCTATGTTCGTCTGTATGTATTTTTTGTGTATGTTCATTGATAATATCGCCAATTGTGAACCGAATCAAAAACGAATTCTTTTTTCGAAAGGGTATAATCTTGAAATAATTTCATTTAAATTTTACTGAAATCAGCTGAGCCATTTTTGAAATATCAACAATAATGTAAACAATTCGAGCTTAATATTCGAATTTTGTACACGATGGAAAGCGGTTTACCATTTTTTGCGAAAAATATTTATCTTGAGTTATGATCTAGACGCGCGGAAGCGGGTCCAGCCATGTGTTCAAAGAAAACTGGCAACGCAGCGGCCGTATGCAATATTACACGAACCATTTGGAGCTACTATTTGACCGACGAACCACCGGAGGAGGTATACAATTCGACGCGTATATTTTTTTATGTATACGCATAACCTTTTTCATAGTAATGCGATTTTAATAATTATTTTTTTATTGGAAAGAATATACTTTGAACTTGGTCTCATTTAAATTTTATTGAAATCGCCTGAGCTATTTTTGATTAATCAACAATAATGTGAAAAATGCTACATCATGTCATGCTATTTTTTGCAAAAAATAATTATATCGTAAGTCTTGTAGCTAACATTTTGTGATTTCCTACAGAGCACATGGCCCCTATGTAGATCTTAATTCTTTTGTTAGGAAGTTGGCAACGACGCAAATTATTATTTTTATATTGAACGCATGGCTCATACTTCACATTTATGTGTTTGATGAGTTTAACATTTCATTGATTGAGTTCTTGTATTTATGTAGTTGGTTGGTTGACATTTTGTAACAAATAATGGTTATTTTTAATTTACTCAACATTAACTAGGACGAGTATTAAAATTACAAAAAAAATAACATCACAAACGTTGGTCATAGCCTACTGTAATATGCCAGAACATATTCGTCTTCCGGAGAAATGCCCTGACAAAATCTACAAAGAATCAGTCACAAGCTTACACCCAGTCTTAATTACATTAATAGCTCTTTTTTTACTTTTTGTTCTTCGTCTTTATTATTGATATAATAAGGGTGAAAATAAGTACTTAGCAAGCAGGTGTAGTAGGATAATAAATCCCGTTTAAGCCGGTTCGTGTAGATTGTTCCCGGTGGTCGCACGAACGGCCAGAATATATTTATGGAGCTAACTAACAGAATATTTCGCATGCACACTTGAATTTATGTACAGCGGGGCATAGCTCTTGATATAGCAATTGCTGTATTAGATTTTAGTAGAAAATCCAACTTCAATAAATTGAGGAGATTCTCAAAGCGGTTAGCTAATATTTGCTTACGAAAACTAGTAGCTATGGTTTTCGCATATTCTGATTAACATACAACACTTATTTATGTTACTTACGGATTCCTAAGTTGATAGTAATGTTTAGCTCGAAATATATTGTACTGAAGGAGAAAAATCTCATAACAATTATGTTTTTATTTTATTTTAATTACCTCAAAACTCAGTCATTCATCAAATAAATGTGGATTTTTCTCAGTAATTTTTAGATAGGTTTCTTGAAAATATATATAACGGGACAATAGCTTTAAGTTTATTTTTAAATAGTGCCACTTAGTATAATTTCGAAGGACTAGGAATGGTAGTGGCAACATTCCTGGGGTAACGCTTGTAACAAACGCTGCTGATTGTTTTCCAAGGAGGTTTCGAGCGATATCGCATGATCGGCCGATGGGCGGTGCGAGATGGGATGTCACTTGAGAGTCGTGAGGAGAGCTGGTTCGGAGAGGTTATGGTGAACTGTGTTTGGAACGGCTCGGGTTGTGTTCTTGATAAAATGGTCGCAGCGTGAGTTACGCTGCGGAACGCCATGTCCTTCGCTTAAAGTTTTAGTCATACGTAATCTTCTGTGAAATAAACTGATTGTTCGTGACGTCGCAATTTATCTCCTCGCCCGCTTAACCCACGCCACGCCACACTGAAGTATTGTTGGGTCAGATGTTATAAAATCATTACCACATTGAATCACCATAACTGATGCGGATCCTTTTATGGATTCGACATATATATCATCAAAACCTATCAACTTGGCAGTTTTTGCTGTCAAAACCTTTTCCTGAATCTTCTAGTTTGGTTTTTAGCTAAGTACATGTACTATACTGTACCAGCCTTGTTAATAGTTCACTGCAGGACGTAGGACACAAAGGGTGATTGGGTCAAATCCACCACGCTGGCCCAGTGCGGGTTGGTGGATTCACATACGCCATCGAATTTCTTCTATGAACGTTTACAAGTTACCTCACGATGTTTTCCTTCACCGAAAAGCTAGTGGTGTGAAATTCCGTAATACATTCTTAAAAACTTATTGGTACTAGACCCGGGTTTGAACCCACAACCTCAAGATTGTATAGCGAGTGTTATTACCATTAGACCACCACGGCTTCACACAACAACTACATAACATACTTATACAAGGTTATTTCTAATCAATTAGCATCCATTTAGGGACTTATTCTGTACATCAAAACTAACAACTTTTGTTCTGCGACTTTTGTCAAAACTCAAAAAAAAACTGCTGTTCCATACATTTGGTCGCGGGTGAACGATATTTTTTTCAGGAACTCAATCTCTTTTAAATTTCGACTAAAGTCGCAGAACAAAAGTTGTTAGCTTTGATGTACAGAATAAGCCCCTAAAATGATGCTAATTGATTAAAAATAACCCTGTATATTAATTCTGTGTTCGGGAAAAATGGATTTTTTTAAACTTAAACTTCTGAAATACTAAATTGGTAATAGATATATTTAAGCTTTGTCACACTATAAAACTTGGAGTAAGCTATAAGCGTAAAACGAATCAAATAACGCATTATTAAAATTTATGGAATCGTAACTTTAATGGTACATGAATTTTAAAAGTCTTATTGTAAAACTGGGATATTAAAAGTGTACTTCAGCGAACAAAATTAATGTTTACTTCAAAAATAATAAAAGTATTTGAACGTCATAATCATAGTTCTAAGTTTTGTTATTGGCATTATAAATTGTTATAAAACGTTAAGCTATTTTAACGAAGGTAATTTTCTCCTCCATCAATTAGCCATTGAACATCCACTGCTGACCATAGGCCTTTCTAATATCATAGCTTAGAAACTAGAAAACATAATAATAATTCACTAAATATAATAAACTAGCTCTTAGCAGCTCCGCCCGCGTAATATTTTGATTTTCGTGTTGATAGTTATTGTTACTTCTTATCAAGACCATAATTTACTATCGAAATAGCCGGAAAATATTACAAAAAATAGCTATTTTATACAAACAAGCTTGCACATTTTGTAAAAAAAATATATTTTATTAGTACACCAAAACACAAAATACATTTCCTCCACCACGCTGGCCCATTGCGGGTTGGTGGGATCACATACTCTATCGAATGCCTTCTATGTATGTAGAATGCTTCACCAAAAGCACAGTGGTGTGAAAGTCCGTCCATAAATTCCAAAGAAACACTTTGGTCCGTACCAACTCATTGGATTGGGATATAAGCCCACAAACTCACGATTGTAGAGCAGATGTACTACTAGACGACCACGACTTTTACATCTATAATGAATAGCACCCTTATTTTATGAAATGTTTCCGGTTAAAACTATAAACAGTAGGCAAGAAAACATCAACAATAAAGACCGCACGGCTAGAAAGACGCGACCGGAAGTAGGTTACGTACCACCGGAAGCTCTGAATGTACGGCGGCACATTGTTAATAAGGGAGGGGGTGGGGATTTCCGGTCAGGTTTGAAAAGAGAATTATGGAAAGGCAGTGAGGTGAAAGTAAAAGATGTAACGACCTTTTTTGGAAGGTTGTTTATTGTATTGTTCAGTTGTTCAGCTTTCAATTCGGGGGCATTGTCTAACAGGGTTATAAATAAATGTGTGGGAGAATGGGAAGCGGTTTTTCCTTTTTTTTCGGGTAAGCTGAGAGTGCTCTGTTTTAAAATGCTTGTGAATATGGATACTCATTGTTTTAGTTTTGTGTGCTTTAGGGATTATGTAATTTGTTGATGAGTGTTCAAATATTGTGTTGTTTATTTTCTTCTAAAGAGCAGACACGTGTGATATTTTTGGTGTACTTGTGAAATATTTCTAAACTAGAAAGCTTTTTTGTATGACGGTCTCAATGAGAAGTAATAATAACTATCTCGGCTATCTAGAAGACAAAACACCATAAATTGCAGTCGTCGGCTCATTTATGAGTTGGTAAAACAAATTAGGAACAAAAGGCTTGGAAATGAAATATTCAGTATTAAATAAATTTTAAAAACCTGTGTTAGTAATATTATTCATCATTTTTACATAACGAGTTGTAGAGTACAAAACAAGGCTTAAACTATTAAGCTCTGTCACCAGGGTTACAGATTTTTTAAGCCGCCTAAAAGCCTCTGATATCTAAATGGTTAAAATGACCAGAACCTACAATTTAATCCGAGCCACGGTAGCGCTCTGTTGTAAATGCCACTCGCGAGAACTCTGCTGACGACTGGCGTGCTGAATACTACTACCATTTACTTTGACACATAAAACGTTGTAGAGTACAAGTACATAAAGCAATACGATAATAAATAATTTCGTCAATAAAAAAAGAAATAATCCACGACCAAAATAAACATAAAACAGCACTTTTACAAATAACATCCCCTCCATTTCGCACGGCTATAAATAATTCCATCAGCAGCCACATAAAGTATCAATAAAACACCGAATCTAATTGTAAATGCATTAAAGCTACATCAATTGGAATTCCTGTTTAAGAAGCTCCGAAGTTTCGTATAAAATAAAAGACTAGATTCTGAATTTGCCCAGGTGTGATTAGATTGAATCTTAAGACTAGCATTTTATACGCACGTAGGCGCGTATAGGAGCGCTTTTTGACACAAGCGCAACACGTAACGAGTGTTGACGCACTTCTAAGCTCATATAAACTCATATACACGACACCGCTACCGATTCGAGCGAACATGCCGAAATATGCCCGTTTACGTGAGTCCGGTTTTTTGAAGCTCGTAATGAGGTGCGCGTGTATGCTGAAAAGACCGTATATGTGCAGAAAAATACGCTAATTTGAAACCGCTCTTAGTGCTTGGCGCAGACGGGCCACCGACCACAGCCACCGGTGGCCAGTGACAAGCATAATATCATACATTTTGCTAAAACGCAGCGCACACGTGGTGACCGGTGGAGCCACTCAATACAATTGTGTCCGCAATACATACAGATGTGGCTGTGCGTGCGGCTACCAGTAGCTCATCTGCGCTGAGCCTAAAACCTTTATATACAAAACAAATTTAAATATAGAAAAAACTATTTTACAATCTGTTGTGTATTTTGAAAGAAATAAGCCGATACTCAGGCACGCAGACGAACTCACGAAAATAGCGATTTTGCTTTATAATAGACGTGTGTAGTGTAGTTTATTTAAGCGATGGACTCATGATGTCATTAAACATATTGCAAGTCTTGGCTGTTTTAACCGTTCAGCTATGTAATAGACCTTCAATTGACTTAGAAACATTGGCACCGGGGTTAAATATGCGACCTAGGTACTGCGTATGCAAACTTTATAAACTCATCTTTATAAGTAAGTTAAGGTCAACTTCTACTATAGAAACTACCGTGAAAGCACTCCTCTTCTTTAGACAGTCGGCTAAAAATTAGTTAACTATTTACAGGTCACCGAGCTTGTAGGCTTATCCCTGTAGCACTGTCATCGCTCCCGCATCAAGGTGGTTGCAAAAACCGCGACCGTAAAGTTTGATTAGATCCGACCGCCCGTGCCAAACATTAGCCTCCTCTTAACGAGGCTAGTTACTCGCCAAATGTTGGCATTAGTTTCTCGCTTCGAGTCTCAGAAAAAAAAACAATGTAATTAGTAGTACAAAAGAGTTATTCCTTAGCTAAAGTGTTTTAACTTATAAGTTTTATGTGTGAATATGTCCAACGTGTGAGTTTTATTGAAATTACGATTAGCAAGAAAGAATTCATAGTATATGTGTAGGGCGAAAGTTTATTTATGAGATAGTCAGTTTGGTATAGCTGTTCGATTGAGGCTATATTAATACGTGAGCACAGAGTTTACAGTACCACCAACCTGCACTGGACCAATGTGATGGATATGTCCAATTATCCTTCGTAGATAGGTCTACATTCTGCAGTGGATTGTGAAAAAGTCTGGTACAGTACAGAAAACTAAAGCGAATTTTCGGCAAACACATAGCCAGTCAAGTGATGACGAGCAACGAGTAACGGGCTGTAGGCGGCTCTTCGGTGACTCAGTGAAAGAAACTTACATAAAACATAGTGTTACCCCCTTTGTTAAGGTAGATAAGCTTTAACCAAAGGAGTTTCTGGCTGCCGTAGACATCTATTAACTACGATGGTTATGAAAACATGTCAGTAGCATAGTAGAGTAGAGAGTTTGGGGTCTCATAAATGGAAAGAGCCGCGGCAACTATTAACTGCGCTTTTCCAAAATCAATAATCAAACAGATTGCGTTCTCGCTGACACGTTCACGAGCCAATAAGAAACCATTTTGTAAATCCTATCCTACTTCCTACTAATATTATAAACGCGAAAGTTTGTGAGGATGGATGGATGGATGTATGGATGTTTGTTACTCTTTCACGCAAAAACTACTGAACGGATTGAGATGAAACTTTGCAATAATATAGCTTATATATCATAATAACACATAGGCTATAAATTATAATGATATATAGCGTATGCGGGCGAAGCCGCGGGTAAAAACTAGTATTTCATAAATAGAAATTTTGAGTTTGATTTGTACGCTCTTTGTAAAATCAAATAGTACCTACTTAAGTAGAAAGGGTGGTGAATATCGAGGCAACTCCGTGCAGGAGAAACTTACGCAACACTACTGTTGTGATAATATATGTGTATAACTCATGCTAATATAAGATAATTATTTAACTCAAGCTTATTGTACAGAATCGACTTTTTGACATTTTACACACGGTCTCTGACCCCAAACTGACCAAAGCTTGTAATATGGCTAGCGGAGACTGATATACTCGTACTACATATAGATTGTACAGAATCAAAACGAAGCCGGGATGATATTTTCCAATTAGTTAGTAAGATTTTTTAAGCACAATAGAACTTTAAATTTCCATCCATCCATCAGTCATAGGACGTCCACTGCCGGACATAGGCCTCCACTATGGATCTCCAATGAGACCGGTTGGTGGAGGCTTGCATCCAGCGTGATTCTGCTGTCTTAAATAGGTCATCCGTCTTTGTGGGGGTAGACGTCCCACGCTGCGCTTGCCGATACTTGGTCTCCACTCGAGAACTTTTCGACCCCATCGATCATCAGTCTTCCGCGCTACGTGTCCTTCTACCTGCTAGGTTGAAGATAGAGCATGATTCACTACTCTCGAAAACCAGCAAATTAAAGTTTGATTTATTAACTTGACTTCCGGTGGCCTTGCTCCAGTAGCTGACCCGTGTAAACGCTCCCGGTCGTACATTAGAACGCGCGAATTGCTCAGTTTGTGTAATTGAATTTTTCGTGTCATCGCCTCGAACCGAGATTATGCATTGGGACCCAAAAAGGGTCGGATAAAAAAGTTTAGGGTCTAAATTGTAACTATTCGGTCGGATTATGTAAATTATATTAGACGTGATTTCATTTATGATAGTAATGGAAGTGCGAGGCACGTATGCTTTTTGGGACTTCGCTGAAAGCTTACTGTCGTTGAGAAGAAATGTAAATGGCAAGGGAAACTTTGCTCTGAGATTTTTTTTAATTTTAAAAATGGAATCACCGTTTTGAATCTAATATGACACTATATATGTACCTACCTAATATTCACTAGAGGTAGACTTGATGCTTTGCGGTATTTGTATAGGCTATATACTCCAAAAATTTTAATTCATCCTATTCGTAGATAGTATTTCTTCTCACAAAACATTCAAATGAACTAATAATTTTCATTTTACTTTGAACAGATTTATTGGTAAAAAGAAGATTTGTCATAAAAAAACTTTAATTACGTTCTAGAAACACGTGCTAGCGGCTAAAATTTCACGAGGCGGTAGTACCTTTCCAATGAGTTCTTGGAATTTCATACCTAATACAGTCGCATAAATAAATTTTACTCAATGTAACTTAGGAGTACTATAGCACCTACGCTATGAAATTAAATGTGCCACTTTAAAAAAAAGAAAAGGTGACATTATTAACTTTTCATTGGTTAGATTACTGCATGCGCAAACTCTCCAAATCACTCAACTGCTACTGTAATTAGAATTTCGATTTTTAGTTCAGATTTGACATTCGAATTTAGTACGATATGTTACATCCATATTTATTTAGCCTGAATTGAATACCAAATTTAAACCTTCAACCCTCAGCCCACTAGTTCTGTAATTTTAGTAACAGCGAACGTGTCCTTGAGAAAAGTCGTACGTAAGCGGCCATCTTATTGAGCTATTACCGCTGTACGTCAAATTACGGGTGAAGCAAATTGCACGTGTCCCCGCTATAAACGGGACAGGTATTTATTGTAAGGGTTTTTGTACGTGACTCGCAAGCTTAGACACATATAGAGAGATGCGCCATTGGCTTTCCGCTAAGCCGTGACTGAGTTTCTCTGCGAGATCGAATCAGGAATGAGTAGATCAGTAGATGAAAAAACCAAAATTCTACATAGCCCAGCGGATTGGCAAGTTGAAATGACAGATGACCTTATTATAACTGCAGGATCGCGCTGGATGCAAGACGCTTCTTATTACTAATCTTTAGGGGAAGCCTATGTCCAGTATAGTGGACGTCCTAAGGCTGATGGATGGATGGAAACCGTGACGGCTTTGTAATAGAACGCACACCTTGAAATCGTCAAATGAGTTCTTTGTATCACTGATGTACCTATTTCAACAGCATTGTCTTGTTGATGAAGGATAAAACTGTGAAAAATCTAAAGACGTCTGGAGCAAGACTTTGTTGGCGTAGGGGTATGAATCCACCAGCGCTCACAGCACTATCGTAGTAGTTTTATTAGTAAGGATTACTAACCCACGGATACTGGGATCCGTAGGTACTCTTTATTTTTATACTACGGGGCTAATCGCGCACTAAAAATACGAGATAAATAAGATTCAGTTTTGAATTATCAATTAATTTGGTATTATAAGAATTATCAATGTGTTTTGATTATTTTTTTAACTTGGATGAGCCCGTCGGGACTGCCAACTTGTTTAAATAACATTATACCCATGTCATATCATATACAATCACTATACTGTTAGTAAAAACCGGGCCATATGCTATGTTGACTAAAATCTGTAGTCTTGACTGATAGAAAGTCAAATGTGTGGAGTTATAGATCGATCTTCGACTGATATTGGGCGAAAACCGAACAGTAATAATTGACTCTGATTGGCTATTCAATTCGTAGCCACGACGTAAGTACGCACGTCACTGTCTAATGTGTGGCCCCGGCATAAAAAGTATCTGAACAGTTTGTTCTTATGTTCTAATCGTGTCACGTACATAAACGTCGCTTTGTAGGTAAGTAATCAATGTTTGCAAGCTTAGGTCTACGGTCATGTATCTTAGGTTAGTGGTAAACTAGAGCCATTATCGGGCAACATTTCTTATGATTCTCCGAGCCGCCTAGCGTGGGCTTCGGTATATTTCTAGCAATAAAAGATTGTGCTGAAAATAACGTGTTAGGTATGTTGTTTATTAATACACAGGAATATTCGTAATAAAGAGAAAATTAGAAATGTGTTTGCTGTTTTTAGTTTTGTGTCTCTACATGTCTATCTACGTTAGAGGTAAATATGTCAGTTATGTCGAGAAGAGGATTAAGTTCAATATTTCAAACAACTTTTAATAAGAGGCCAAAACAAGATTAGAGAAAAAAAAAATTGCTGTTGCATTATGAGTTGCAATTTTGTAAGGGACAGCTGATTCTTGTTTTGCTCGCTTTTGATAGATCAGAAATCTAAATAATATTTGAAGTTTTCTGCAAGTTTTTTGTATAGATACGAAACGGTTTATCTTAGAGATAATTAGAAATCCAGTTACCAAATTAATTTATTTACAAATATAAATAAATGTTTAATCGAATAATCCGCCCTTAACTGTCCTCGGCCTAAAGATTGCATCACTCACGGCCCCTGATCAATTAAGCTTTCGTAATCGTGATCTCCTGATGATCCAGGAGAATGGAGAAGAAACATGAAGTAATTAATACGAGGTTTTTAAGAAAGAAAACGACGAAATGAAAAGATCTACTACGCCAAGACAATATAGCCAGCTAGGCCGAAAAATGAGAATCGAAGGTAATCGAGACGCTGTCCGCACTTGATGCTGGTCCATGTATCGCAACCACAATCTACACGAGGGCAGTGCCCTCTAACGCCTGGCTTTAGCAGAAAGGTTACCCTGGACGCCTGATTTCTGAGTCCCGCAATTAATTTATCGCTCGAAAAATCGACAGTAACTAGTAAATAAAAACAATGAAAATAAATGACGTCAAATCTAAGTAGATCCCAGGGGGTGGTAAAGTGCCATCAGCGGCCATTAGTTACAGGGCTGCGTTGTATCGCTTACGAGATTCTCGGAATGGCCGCGCGTGGCACATACACCATTAGTGCGGACACAGACGAGGACAATTGGATTACGCAAATTTCTGTGTCCTTAGTAAATTCGGGGCCCGTTTTGTGTAGACTAGTGATTGTTTTTTTTTGTTACACCCACGTTGTACTTTAGCGGGAAGACAGACCCAGGCAAAGCATTCTACATTCTGGCTGTTCGTATGAGGAATGAGGATTCAAAACGCTTTGTTCTAACGCGCGGAATGTCCACCATAAAAGGGTGGCGCTGTGGTCGCGTCTGCCTAGCCGTACGATAAAAGAAAGGGGCAGGTGGGACCAGATTGTATTACCGTTGTTCTACGATAAGTTTTACTCTAAAGAGTAGCCAATATGCTAGTAACGCCGAAGGTGATTGCTCTTCTCAATAATAAAAGGGATATCCAGAACTGGTCTATTAAGAGAGAAGTTGAGATCCTCACGAACAACTTTTATTACTACTTACTTACACTGTAACGAAATGTTTTGTTTTTGATGTCAATTGTTTTAGTAAGAAATATGGCACGCTCATGTCTTTATTTTAGAAAAGTTTTTTGACCGACGAACCACCGCAGGAGGTATACAATTCATGTCATGCTAATTTTTGCAAAAAATAATTTTGTAATTCTTCCTGAAGACGTGAGTTAATGTTAGTTAACGAGTTGAAAACAATATTGTAATACATTGTAATCAAGCATTTTCTGTCACAAGTCTATGGTTAACTGGTGTGCACATATTCCTGTATACATAGATTTGTGAATGTTGCTGAGTTTATCTGTTATTTAATTCATTTTAGAACATAACTGTCTAACATTTCTCAGTTTTATTTAGCAATAACAGCTCTCAAAAACTTAATTTTTAGGGTTCCGTACCTCAAACAGAAAAAAACGGAACCCTTAAAGGATCACTTTGTTATCCGTCTGTCCGTCTGTGTGTATGTCAAGACTCTTTATCTCGGGAACGCGTAAAGATATCGAGTTGAAATTTAAACTGTATACGTAAATTTATGATATCTTGCAGTTGTGTAAAAAAAACTTCTCAGTTATCGTTTAAAAAAGTTAGAGCTGTTTATGTCGTAAAAAACCGCATATTTCGACACTCACAAAAACCAAAACCTACAGGGTACTTCCCGTTGACATATAACTGTGAAATTTGGCCAGAAGCATTGTCTTAGAGTACACATATAGGAATTAATCTGCAAACTGTACATTTTTATTTGTATTACAAAAAAATATGGCCTAAATTCACACAAAATGGGTTGAAAATTCAAAGTTAGTAAATCGTATCATGTAAGGTATCATATAAAAGAGCTTCATTAGTACATACTAAAACAGGTTTTTAATTATTTTAGAATGTGTAATTTTCGATAAATGACGAGAAAAGTAAAAAAAATAAATAATCGATGTATAGTTTAGTATAGTATAGTATAGAGATTTTAACAATTTACTTCCCAATTTTGTGAAATTTTCTGGATTTGTACGGAACCGAACCGAAACCGAACATAACCCTCTGTGTTCCGTCCGGTTTTTTAATTTTTAATAATACGTTCAACTGCAAACCGATATAACTACTCAAATGGTAAGTAAGTTTGTATAGCCCGGATGGCTGGTCCTAGTGTCAGAGCTGTATGCCGCCTGAAAATATCTGACATGGTTACAATATGTTCAATACAACCGATACCAATTTAACCTTATTTGAGCCACGGTATCGGTCAGTTGTAAAGTTCAATCGCGGTCACCTATCCAAAGACTACTTAACTACTCAAATGGTATATCATAGATAGAGACTGAATAGTTATGTGAGATCAGAAGAGCAGAGAAGCTCCTTTATCTAGCCTCTACTTCCCATTAGAAAGTTAGTGGACTGTGGCACGACGGGCCTGACCTAGTATTACTAAGTTTAGCCAGGAATAACTTTGGTAATCCTATAAAGCGACAAACTGTACAAAATAGACGATCAGGAAATTGAACTCTATGAACATAAGTATATATAATTTAGGCGTTTTATTACTATATGTTCAGTTTTTTGTGTCAACCCCTTCTGAGAAAACTTTACATTATGAATACAAAAAAAAAACTAGAAAGTTGAGTTGAAGTTGTCCAACGTACTAAGTATCGAATCAGGAATGAGGAGATTCGTAGTCGAATCAATCATCATCAATCATATCATCATCGATATACATGGTACAGGCAATTTGCTAGTTGAAGGCGCATTCATTCTAGGAATGAATGGCCGATGGGGCAGTAAAATTCTCGAATAGAGACAAAATCCATACAGGACTAGGTATCGTACAGCAATAATAATATCATCACAGCTTTTAACACGCTTTTATTTGTTTCACCTGTATGTTTGCTTGCTTGCTTACTTGGTTGTAACCAACCCCTTTTGATCTCGATTTTGACCTACTTTGAGCGATCAGATTTTCTTTAAATTTTGCACAACTATATAAGACTGATACCAAAGCATTTATATTAAAAAAAATTATACTCCTAACCGTGTTTTCTAGATTTTTTTAAACTATATTCATATTATTTAAGCTAACATACGAAAGTTGCGAATAGAAGAGTAAAAACATGAAAATTACTCATTAATTTAGGGTTAAAAGCTTTGTTATCTATATGGCTTATTCATTAATCCTTACATCCAGCTATAACTCATCTACAGAACGTCCACTGCTGAATGTAGGCCTCCTCTATGGATCTTTAGTAAAAACTATTCGAAGCATCTTGCATCCCGCACGATCCTGCGATCCTAATAAGGTCGCCTGTCCACCTTTGTCGGCTTACTTACTCAGTTTTTTTTTAATCTACGAATCGAACCGTAAGGAAAAAGAGATGGACATGACACCTCTGTAAAGCTGGTGGTAAAGCGAGACAGAAAAATCCATAGCTATGGTGGCAACAAAAACTTTTTTACCTCCGCCCAGGGCTGTCCAAAAACTCGAACGGTCCAATATCATGAAAACTAATAAAATTTAACACAATTCCGGCGACGTGTCCCGTTCTGATGGGCATGAATAATTTGATCAACCCTACGTAAATTGCGAAAGGGTTCGCGCAAATGATTTTATTTACGTAATGGTATTACATATATTTTGTTCGCCCTTGTTTATTTTGTTCACGTGTTTTAGGAGGATTTTATGGAAATTTCTAGTGTAAAAACATCGTAAAAGTATACCATTTTTAAGTTTTCTGCCTATTAATGGTCATTTTAACAGCCCGCTGAACATATGCCTACCTCAGCATCTGCCTCACATCAGGAAGAAATATAGACACATAATTATCTCACTCTACTTTTTACTTATTCTTGTTATTCATATTGATTTTTTGCTATTAATAATTTTGTTTTTTTTGGTATGTTCGTTATTAATTGACTTGTGGAATTTATTCTTTAATTTTAATGTAGCTAATATAGGACAATAATATATTATTGTCCTATATTGGATTGGATTTATTAGTAAGCTCCAAGTAGCCCAACGAGCTATGGAGAGGGCTATGCTCGGACTCTTTGCTATGCTATGCTCTTTGCGGGATCGAATCAGGAATGAGGAGATCCGTAGAAGAACCAAAGTTACCGACATAGCTCATCGGATTGGCAAGTTGAAATGGCAATGGCGGAGCACATAGTACGGAGGAGTGACGACCAATGGGGTCGAAAAGTCCTCGAGCGGAGACCACGTACCGGCAAGCGCAGCGTAGGACGTCTACCCATAAGTTGGACAGATGACCTCATTAAGACCGCGGAATCGCGCTAGATGCAAGCCGCTACGAACCGGTTTTAATGGAGATCTTTAGGGGAGGCCTATGTCCAGCAGTTTACGTCTTATGGCTGAAACGACGAATATAGGACATACATGCCTGAAATAAATAAAATTTATTTAAATTTTTATTACACTGGAGACATATTTTAATTATAACAGTTTAAATTTTACTAGAGCACTATATTTTTTAAGTGAAATTTTAAAATATTATCACAAGTTTCGAGAAAAACTACACGCATACGAGCACATACCTAAAGTAAAATTAATTAATAAAGTTGTGAAACTTTAGTTCCAAACAGAATAACAGGTAAAACTAAATTCATATATAAGGTTGATATAGTAGGTAAGATTTATATTATTATTTTATATAGTAGCGCTCACAGCGTAGTTTGATTAGATACAAAATTACTTTACATGCTCAAACTACCTACACTACTACTACATAGAAAGCAATTGGATCATCCACAGACCCTTGAAGGTCTAAAGATAATCCAAATGCTCAAGCCCACTGCCAGTTGGCAGCGTGCCCAGCATGATTAGGTGTTCGTTAGCGATCATCGTTAGCTACGTTCAGCACGGTCAGTCTTCGGATGGGTGACCGCTGGTGGCATTTACATTTTACAACTGACCGCTACCGTGCCTCGGACAACACGTTCAATTGGAGGCCCCAGTTGTATTAACCGTTTAGCCACGTCGGAGGCCTTCAGCTTAAAAACTCTGACACCAGGGCTAGCCACCCGGCCTATACGAATCTACATTATATTTTTTAACCTAATCACGCATCGCTAACGAATTATTTTAAATTCAAACCAACGATGCTCTCTCCCCGCCACTACCAATTTATATGAAAAATGTAAATCGACTGGACGACCGAATTTGTAATGTGTCCCTACGAAAAACATTTTTACCACCATTTTGTTTTGAATGCAATTTTATTTCGTTTCATATAAATTTTTATGGAGCAATCCTAGTTTAAATTGAACCATTTGATTACAGCGGCTACTGTTATTAAAAATGAAAAACTAACTTTGCTGTTATTGTGGGGAATAATTAAAAAAGAGATGGGTTTGTTTAGAATAGTGCAGACAGTATAGAGATAATCGGCTAAGTGCGAGACGGACTCGCACACGAAAGGTTCCGTAGGTACTGTGTGAGACCTTCAAATAGTGTTTTTTTTTAATTTAACTGTTTTTTATAGAACTTGATACAAAACTAAATATACTGTGAATATTTCAAGCGTATACATGTTACCGTTATTGATATCGAACGAAAATTGGCTAAACATACAGATTTGTAACATACATTTAGAATCTTCCACCTTACCTATTTTTTTTTCATTTTTCAGTAGGTATATATTTGTTGTTAAAGCGGCAATAAAAATACATCATTTGTGAAAATTTCGACCTTATAGCTATCACGGTTCATGAGATACAACCTGGTGACAAATATAGACGGACGGATGGACGGACAACAAAGTATTAGTAGTAGCGTCTCGTTTTGACACTTTAGGTACGGAACCCTAAAAAGGGTTGAGTTTGTTTAGAATAGTGCAGGCAGTGTAGAGAAAAAGTCTTGTAGTGTAGGACCATATACCTTAATCCCAATATCTCCGCTAGTGTGGCGTGGTAGGCATTGCAACTAATAAAACAAGGCTATTTCACTTTTACAAATGTTGTATTATTCTTCATTAGTACAATTAAGACATTCTACCGCTCAATAGTAAAAATCCCTTTTTGCCCGGAAACAAACTCGTCCGCCCGAGAGCGATATCCGCCATGTCTGGTGTTGCCCGTTCTTGAAGAGCCGATTTCAACCAAAGTCGACATAGTAAAAAAAACCGGACAAGTGCGAGTCAGGCTCGCACATCGAGGGTTCCGTACAAACACGTTGTTAAATAATTATAAACCTGTTTAAGCATGACGTGCAAATGGAGTTCTTTTAAATGATATTTCACTCACTTTGAATTCGTTCGAGTCAGGAAATGGATTTATATATTTGCAATCGAACCACATCTCTGGAACACATAAACACCTCGTACATCGACGGAGAAAGTTAATACCGCGGGTTAACTTGACGCCAGCGCCATCTAGTTTCAATATGAGTAAATACTGAGATTTAAACTGTTGCTTAAAGAATTGATTTTATATCTTATTTGATTTGATTGCTATTGAGTTTTATGTTTTTTATATTTATACAATTATACATTTACAAATAAATTTATATTTGAACATTTTTTTAGTTTAGACAGAATTTTGAACCAATTTTTTATGAATTTTGAGGCCCTATTTTTTGTGATGTAAATAAAAATGTACAGTTTTCAGATTTATTCCTATTTGTGTACCCTGAGACGATGCTTCTCGCCAAATTTCATAGTTCTATGTCAACGGGAAGTACCCTATAGGTTTTGATTTTTGTGAGTGCAAAATATGCAGTTTTTTACAACATAAACGGCTCTAACTTTTTTATACGGCAACTGAGAAGCTTTTCTTTTACACAACTGCAAGAATTCATAGATTTACGTATATAGTTTAAATTTCGACTCGATATCGTTACGCGTTCCCGAGATAAAGAGTCTTGACATACACACAGACGGACAGGTGGACAACAAAGTGATCCTATAAGGGTTCCGTTTTTTCCGTTTGAGGTACGGAACCCTAAAAATGATAAAATACTGAAAACCTTACACTATTGTTACCATTAGTAGATTTTGTCTACAAAGAATTTAATTACATTATAGTCTAGCTAAACAAGCAACAAAAGGAGAAAATAAAATTTTAAAGTTACCAGAATTGCTAAGTGGACTACCGAGATAAAATGGCAGTAGGAAGGAGAAAACTATCATATAAATATGATCTCCATCAGATATATTGTTAGTATTTATTGAAAAAATAAAACATACTTGTGAATAAGAAAAACTAGTATAATTATGACTGGTATTTATAGTTAGTACTTATCTCTCTGTCTATAGGAGAGACTCGAAGGCGACCTCTTGTGGCTGAAACGACAAATGACAAAATCTTATCTAAAATTAATGTCACAAATACGTAAGCTTGGTCTTTTACTGTGGGCCTTATGAATAAGCTCAAGGTAGCCCAACTCGCTATGGAGAGGGCTATACTCGGAGTCTTGCTGCGAGATCGAATCAGGAAAGAGGAGATTCGCAGACAAACCAAAGTTACTGACATTGCCCAGTGGATTAGTAAGTTGAAATGGTAATGGGCAGGGCACATAGCTCGGATAACCGATGGCCGACGGGGCAGTAGAGTTCTGCGGCAAGCGCAGCGTAGGACGTCCACCGACCAGGAGGACCGACGATATTATTAAGACCGCAGGCCGCTTCCAACCGGGATTGTTGGAAATCCATAGGGGAGGCTTATGTCCAGCAGTAGACGTCCTACTGCTGATAATTATAATGATGATGAAGAAATTCCTAAGCTAATTAATGTGTTATAAAAATGTTTTATCCCTAATATAATTCACAAAACATCTCCTCCAATTCAGGTACAAATTTCTCAACAGTGAAATTTATTGCCAGAACCAAGAAACAATTTGCAATTCATATTCATTACGTCTCCTTTTAGAATGGCTAATGTAATTGACAAAACAAATACCTAATTTGATCCCCGGCGTAGGTGTCACTGATCTCGGTGTGGCTTCAAGGTTACAATGTTTGGATTAAGATAGTTGCTGGAAGATAGCTTACTTACAGAACCCTAAAAAACGTAGGTCCCTACGTTTTTTAGGGTTCTGTACCTCAATAGAAAAAAAAACGGATATAGGATCACTTTGATGTCCGTCTGTCAGTATATCAAGACCTATTATTTCGAGAACACTTAAAGTTAACGAGCTGAAATTTAAACCATACACGTATATATATGGTCTCTTACAGTTGTAAAAAAACTTTTTAGTTACTATAGAAAAAAGTAAGAGTCGTTCATGTCGTAAAAACTGCAAATTTCGACACCCACAAAAATCAAAACCTACAGGGTACTTCCCGTTGACAAGTTGACTTAGGAAGCATTGTCTCAGAGTACACATATAGAAATAAATCTGAAAAATGTACATTTTAATTTAAATCACAAAAAAATAGGGCCTAGATTCACAAAATATGGGTTGAAAATTTAAAGTGATTAAATTGTATCAAGTAAGATATCATATAAAAGTGCTTCATTAGCACACGCTAAAACAGGTTGCATATATTTTAATAATGTGGATTTTTTGGTGGATGACGAGAAAAGTGAAAAACAAAAAAAATATGAGTTACATAGTATAGAGATTTTAACAACTTACTTCCCAATTTTGTAAAATTTTCTGGATTTGAACGGGGTCCTCGGTGAGCGAGCCTGACTCGCACTTGTCCGGTTTTTTTAAATTTAACACTCCGATTTCTTTCTAAAATACATAGTTTGTAGTGAAAAAAACCGTAGAGCTAAGAGAGATATTTTAAGGTCTGCGTAGACTGTTTACCCAGTCCAAGCAATTTACGACGGTCTGCGAGTGGTAACTTCACCACCCAATTTAGCATGAGGTATGAGCGGTTTCGCAAATTGTGAAGAATATTTTAGTTTCAGCGTTTTCTGACAAGATAGTTTACTACTCAAGACCTACGAGTACATAGTAAGAGCTCTAACTTTATTATAAGATTACTAAGAAGTTTCTCTTTTACACAACTGCAAGAAACTATATACGTATTTAGTTTAAATTTCAACTCGATATCTTTACGCGTTCCCGAGGTAAAGAGCCTTGACATACACACAAACGGACAGACGGACAACAAAGTGATCCTATAAGGGTTCCGTTTTTTTCCTTTTGAGATACGGAATCCTAAAAAGGTTATTTTAATTCAGTTGCAAGATTTCATCAAAGCAGTTTAAACTTCTGGAAAAATTCGGATAAATATATAGATTCCCAGTTTTTCAGTAAAATTTGTTAGAGAAGGTTTGTAGACAACGTGTTTCAGCGGTACCTACTGATTTGTCCTGAAACGAGGTTAACATTTTTTACCCATCCCAAAAAAAATGCACAACGCCGCTAAGGAAACTTTTACTTCAAAATTGTATTGAACTAACAGATAGTAGTTACTCACTTACTCCAAACCAAAAACGAGACTGAGCCGTCTCGTGTAATCGCATTACCTTATTTTGATTCAAAATTAAAATTTTGTCCACATTCTCAAAAGTGTTCAGTATTTGTGCGCCGCCCTATAAGAGTAAGACATAAATCATCTCTACAATTTTAAAACATAAAAAACCTAATTTGTCTCTCCTATAAAATTTCACTGGATCACCTCAAACCCAGCTCGTCCTATGACTTGAAATTCAGGTGTCAAAGGTCAGACGGTTTCGCAATCCGTGGGGCCATAAAGTTTGATTAGATTTACCGCGTTTCATGGCCCCGACTGTCCATTACAATGCAACAGCGAGACAGCCAGGTAATTGAATTTTTCCAAGTCATCGAATGTACGTTTTTTATCCCGTTTTTTAACGAATATTCATTCGTTTTTCTTTTTTAACCACCGTTTTTATAGTGGCCATCCAGCACCTTTATAACAGCCGTGAATTAAACGTATGAAACGAACTGTTTGATATTGTTTTTTGAAACATGAAATAAAATAAAATAATAGTCAGTTCTCAATACATGATATTATGTTTAATATATAAGGTATAAAATTTATAGGAAAAATTTGAGTACATCTTCCGTTTCAGCGGTCAAGAATGAATCGTGGTTGTTAGTATCGCTAAAACTCGAGAACGGTTGAACAGATTGAGCTAATTTTGGTCTTGAAATATTTGTGAATGTTAAGGAAAGCTTAAAACGGTGAGAAAATTTGTAAAAGTTAATAAGGTATATTATATTACGCATATTTTACTAAAATAAAGTGATTGAAAGATCAATAGGGAATTATCAACATTGAGGTACAATGCCATGGTGAATAGGCCAGAAGAAACGGATTTCTTTAATATAATAACATGAACCTAAATTCATCAGAAATGCCACACATATTGACAATTTTAGATAAAACGATCCAGAGGATACATAATTATCTGTTGCTTTGTAATTAACATTATCTAATGTAGACGAAAAATGCGTGGGTGCAAGCCTCTCCTGATCGGATCTTTTGAAATTAGTTAATACTGGAATGTAATCATTCTACACTTGAAAATTATTCGACTTAAACCGTGTACAGAATCCGCGAAAAGTAAGCACGGATCGATGTAACAATTTCACATTATTGTTGATTTATCAAAAATGGCTCTGCCGATTTAGATAAAATTTAAATGAGACCAACTACAAAGTAAACTCTTTCCAATATAAAAATAATTATTCAAATCGGACATCTACGTAAAAAGTTATATACATATATATATTCCAAATAAATAGTCGAATTGAGTACCTCCTCCGTTTCGTCGGTTAAAAAACAAGAGAACGACGACATTGTCGCGTACATTTACTGATTTACACTTCATACATTTAAAAGTTTGTACACTACACAACACAAGTAACAAACTAAGTCACAAAGGACTTGTATCTTCTCAAAGAGAGATGTAACCGTAAAATACGTTAAAAGCTGTAAACTGTACAAAAGAATCCAAGACTGTAAACCCGGTGAAGGGCCTTGATCATCAGATAGGTGACAATTTACAACTCTACAAATCTTGTAGTACGCAGAGCACAAAACGCCTTTTATTTTGACATAAATCTCGAATGAAACTGCTATCCAGGGGTAAGTATGTACAGTTCGTGCCAAACGCTGAAATCGGAATTGTTTTAATCGTTCATAGAAATGTCAATATCTGGGCACTAAAAGCTTTTAAAGATTTTTTGCTGTTGTGAACAGAATGAAATGAAAAAAAATATCATTTTTTGCAAAAAACAATACGCTGTTAGGAGAATATCTCAAATACAGATATAAGACTAACAACACAATTTAAATATAAAAATGTCTACGAATGCATTACGTTTTATACTCATTTCTATAAAAGTAGATACAATCCTCAAGTAACTTTATAAGGAGTTAGTCATTGATAGAGGACCAGCATGATTAGCATTCGCACCACGATTACGTTTTATCGACGTGTCATGTTTGAGCCGATTGGGTTAACACATATTTTTTCTTTTGTCAATTAAACAAAAATAAACGAAGATATAGCCCGTTAAAAATCCGAGTAACGTCACAAGTGCACTACAAATGTACAGACTACGTCGCACTAATGACGTCACGAGCCCTCACTCCCAAACTTTGAAAAGATTTATCTGTGTCATGTATTGTTTGATGGACAAGAGAAAAAATAATGTCAATTTTTTTTTTAAATCTAACTACTGTATGCTGTATCAGCCTTTTAATAGTCCACTGCAAGACGTAGGCCTACCCACGAAGGGTGGTTGGACCATATCCACCACGCTGGCCCAGTGCGGGTTGGTGGATTCACATACGCCATCGAATTTCTTGTTTTCTTTCGAAAAATTTTACGCTTGCGTGGGAGGTGGGCTGGCTCAGTTGGTTAGAGCGTCGGGCTAGTGATCCGAAGGGGCAGGTTCAAATCCAGCGTTCGCTTTAGATTTTTGAAATGGTTATCACAAAGATAACTCTTTGAGATAAAATCTAGTGTGGAAAGCACTCAAAATAAAATTTTATCATAAAAAATCCTAATTTGTCTCATCTATAAAATTTCACTGCAGTCATAGGACGAGCTGCACTTGCACTGCAGCTCGTCCTATGACTTTGACAAAAAAAAAAATAATGAAACCACCAAAGCGGCCATACAGATGTCCCGTAGTGTACCAACTCGCATGAACGAGATTTCTCTCGTTCACGTTACAAAGGTTTCAGCGTGTAAGCGGATTTTCAGCGAGATTAAGAAAAATAAGAGAAAATATAAAATAGGCATAATATTTTGTAGGCGCAGAAGATTATTTAGAAATTGAATATTCCCTTTTAGATAAGCAAAGATTACGTTCTTTCCACTCACTTAGCGATATATTTTTGATATTTAGGGAGGACGCTTGCTCGCCGGAATTGCTGAAAGCTACGTCACGATGGAGACTAGAGAAACCTATTTTTCTTGAGATTTGAAGACAATTACATTGTAATATTTTGATAAGAAATCGGAAAGTTGGAGCTTTAAGCGGTCTATATTCTAAAATATTATTTGTTTGAAATATTTATAAAATACATATTATTTGGTGGATAAGGCAAAATAAGCGGAGCGTTAGTCGTACAGCTGCAAGATGAGTTGACGTATATGTGGTCATCACGGACGATTTATTGTATTTTACCGGGTGGCATTTTCTAACTGAGCGCTGCCGTAGCTCGGATGACTCGTTAAATTGTAGGTCCCGGTTGTTTTAACCGTTTAGCCATGTCAGAGGCCTTCAGGCGGCCTAAATACTCTGACACCAGGGCTAACCTCCCGGCCTACATGAACTTACTTACTTACTTTTATCAATATATTGTTAGACATAATCTAATGAATTATACAATCTATTATAAGACGGTCGTTTGAATTTTAGCGCCAAATATTTAAATTATAAACTAGTTCAAAGTGCCGCTAGTGATAAGTAACTTTGCTTTGTCGTTCCTGTCGACGTACATTCATAAAACAATTTAAATTACAATCTCATTTAAATAAATAATAATTAAACCTATGGAACTTTGAAGCGGTAAATAACTTATTAATAAAACATTAATATTAATTTATTTTAGGTGAAACTTGTGTGAAAATAATAATTACATGAGCTAATGACAAGACAAGGGCTTCATCATCGCCAAAATATTGCGTAAGTTGAAACGTAAGCTGATTGTAAAACTTAATTTAAAAAAGAAAAGAGGAATGTCAGATTATTGTTTTGAGCTTGAAAAATAACTTCTTATTTTTGGTTGTAATCGTTCCATTTTTAGTATTTAATCAATAAATTGTAATTAATGGTTTCTATTTGTATTATTTAGGTTCCTGTCGCCGAAATATACCTAGTGGAAGTCGCGGATTGAACCTGTGTGCGATTGGCACAGCACCGAAGCAGATATTATAAGACACAGTATGTGAGAAAAAAAAGCCTTATAAATATATATTTGGATTATCGACGCGACGAAGAAGAAGAAGAAGTAAGTGAGAAGTTTATACCCGACAGTGGGATAAAGAAGGCTGTGAATAATAATGATCCTGATGATGTATAGTTTTTAATAATACTCTAACTTAGTTAACAAAATACTAACAGTTCGCGTCGAACCTTAGAAAAAATATTGTATCGACTTCTTCAGAAGAAAGCTAAAGTCAATCGATCGAATAAAATATTAAGAAAGTAATTTTCTTTCTGAACAAAAGCTTCTGTATTTCTTTATAAACTTTTACATTAAGTATTTCTGAGATAAAATTATAAATGTTTTAGCTAAAAAGCTCGCAATTTATGAAATATGCTGAATCTTTCAAAATGGAAGAAAAATATTATTTTAGTGGGATTATTTTTGTATGTTTTTATCGTGTTTAGTTACACTATAAAATTAAGCCAATGTTACGTTTAAGTCTATTTTATCTATGTACTAGTTTTTATCCGTGGCCTAGGCCGCGCGATATTTTGATGTTGTGCTATCCCATAAGATCCCATGAAAGATGATTGGGCCATATCCACCACGCTGACTCAGTGCAATTTGGTGGATATACATCATCGAATTTCTTCTACGCACGAATAAAGGTTGCCTCACGATGTTTTCCTTCACCCAAAAGCCAGTGGTGTGAAATTCCGTACATAATTTCCAAATAACTCATTGGTACGGACGGGATCGAGATTTGAACCCACGACCTCACAAACCTAAGCTTGGTATGATTACTATTAGACGATCACGGCATTTATTGATGTACGTGCATGAGTATGATTTGAGTTATAATACTTCTGTTTGTGGCTGTAACTGCGTTCGATGTATCGCCCTGGTCACTGGCACAGACACATTGATGAAGTGTTGCTGTATTCCGGTGGCATTACCTGAATGACGTCACTGTTGTGTCAGCTCATTGGAAAACACGTCCATTTTCACGCGCCAATCGGACGGGAGGACGCATCCTATACAAGTCAGTGTTTATTAATACTGAGATGTTCGTACACAAAAGTAACAAAAATAAAATTCTACCAAACTAACAAATATTCAAACTACAGCTAAAAATTTCAATTTAAATGTACTGATCTATTTCCATGACAGTTATGATCAGACATTTAAACACACACAGCCTTATCACAAAAGATTTAAACACTCTTTAAACACTGTTTAACCATGCTATTTGTACTTTTTAACATTCTCTAAACCGTGCATAAAACTTTTGTGGTAAGACGGAATTACGTTAGATTTATTGATTTAGGTATTTACAATTACGATAAAAACCTAGTTTTTTCATCCAGAGTCTTCCTAATTAAGAGAATCTCATGTTAGTAGGTTTTTTTTCTTCATTTATTGGATCACCTGGTGTACGAAAAGCGTAAGTAATGACTTTGTAACGTTACGTCGGAAAAAGGTTTGCAATAAAATGTAAATCGTACGTGGCATGATTTGCATTTTTACATTTGATCGTAGAGTTTAGATATTGTGTTCTTCCAAAGTTCTCTTTCAATTTTTTTTTTTAAAGAAAAGCTTATAGTCTGCAGTGGTTTATTAAATTTGATATGTATTTTTTTTTCATTTCCAATAATAATAAACATAATTTAGGTAGACAGACAGACAGCAAGACAGACAAAACTCTTTATTTATAACCACTAAGTAAAAATCGTTTAATTTTTACTTTATATATTTAAATATGATCCTAAACTGGCAGCCTTATCACCTATGGCGATTTCTTTCAGGCAAGTTAGTTCTTAGGTAGTTTATTTAAAAAAAAAATCGTGTTCAAGTATCATATTATCGTGATTATCAGTAAAGTGCAAGTTCTATTTGTAGAGTTCACTAGTACATTTGCAACCTTTTTAAATATTTATGTATTTTTCAACTCACTTGCTCATAAAGTGGCTCTAATTTCACCGCAATTAGGCACATAATGACACCTGTAATCAAACTGTGACTTTTTTATTGCTATTATTTAGAAGTGAGTTATAGAGTTTTTATTTTATTAATTGAGTTACTTTGTTCTTAAAAAAGTATCGATACAAACAAGGCCGTGTTCAATAGTAGGTATAAATAAAATTATGTACCTATGAAACCTCATTCTTTTAGTCTATGGCCGATTGCTATTGCCCGCGCATAGAAACTGATTATTTTTTCCCGCCATTTCGATACATTTTTCACAACTCGTTTTCACTGTTGAAAATATTTTTTTAGTATTATTTTACTCACAAGTGTGTTGAAAAACGTCGTACGCTACACGCCCTCGCCTACGGTTTGGGTCTCAATGACGCCGCAGCGGTTATCACCAACATTACACACAACATCAACCATACCTAGACATGAGTAAGTAAGTTCATATAGGCGAGGTGGCTAGCCCTGGATTCAGAGTTTTTATGCCGCCTGAAAGCCTCTGACTTGGCTAAACGGTTGAAACAACCTCAACGCTCAGTTGGAAAATGCCACCCGCGGTCACCCATCCAAATACTGACCGTGCGTAAAATTACGAGATAAATAAATACCTCCTCATCCTCATATTTATCTCGTAATTTTAGTACGCGATTAGTCCCGTAGTATATAATAATTATGTGTTCAAATCGCGAAAGTTTAAAAACAACATAATTAGTATGCTTTTCTAATAGATTTCCCATAATATCGGTTATAATGCTTTAATGAGATGAGATTAATCTTAATTTTTCATCTTCTTTAACTTAATACTTAATATATAGCTATCCCTTTCTCAAATTTGCCATTTGAAGAAATAAGATTATCTGTCCCAGCCACAAGCGTTAATGATATCTAAAGCAAACCCACTCAGTCGGACTTATGCAGATGAGTTCATTCCCTTTGTAGAGATAATTAGCTAAACTTGATTCGAGCTCACCAGACAAACCGAGAGGGCCTATGACAGTAGTCATTAAGTATCTTACTCGAATAATTGTTTGGAGAATCTATAAATACTTATAATTAATAGATTTATTCGTGAGCGTACTGTAAAAATACCTACGACAAATAGCATGATTGAGATACCTGCAAGAATAGCAGACTATGCGGTTCATTTTAAACATTCATAGACTTTTTCTATAGTTTTTAAAAAGAATAAAAGAAAGCGAAATTTAAGAGCAAAATTGGTATTTTAGTGGTACCTAATAAAACAGCATAATTTTTGTTGTTGTTAAATTTTCGTGTTGACAAGTACGTTCTGATTGTTTTTTCTGATTAGATCCAATGAAAGATCTAACAGAATATTAAGATGAGTAAGCACATGAATATTTCAGTTTTGATCATGGAAAAACATTCAGCCGACACAATGCGTCATATAGCCATTAGAATCATGTGGTTTCCATGCGCCATAAGCCTACAACTCACTAGGCTGTAAGTACTGAAATTTGTAACTTGATAAAACATGTTGTACTCTCTACTATACTGAATTTTAACAGTCTACTGCTGAACATAGACCTACTGTACACACAACTAGTGGTTGATCCATAATATATCTACCATGCTGAACTAGTGCGGGTTGGTAGATAAAACATTTTAATACGTGAAAGTCTTGTTTTATAACAAAACGTGGACAGAAATCGTGTTTTTTTTTTTATGCTGAACGCGCACAGATCCTCATCAAAGAGAATGATTGCGACGGAAAAGTCAAACGCCTAAGTCAGCAGTACTACGTAAATGTAGGTGATGGAGCGGGAAGATATGTGTTACTCGTACCTACGATTCCATTTAACAATATTGTTGTACCCCGTGTGGCTCCTGCGGCACTGATAGATGCATGTTTAGCTCTATGTATGATCTAATTTATATATCAGAGTGTGATAGAGATGCTATATTTACACTATATTTTGTTACTGCAAATATAATTATGAAAAATTGCCTTGTAGGAGCATATACCTATCAAAAATTAAGGCACAACAACAGTAGGCGTTATATAAATAATATACAGTGCATATTACACAAGAAGTCCACTTACACTGTCCATGCTGTTCAGTTCCTCCTGAGTTCCATAAAAAGTTTCTTAATGGTGTTGAAAACAAAGTGTACAGCTATAAATATTTAGGTATAATGTAAAATACCCATTTCACTCGTGATTCCCTGGTGGGGTTCAACCTCTGCGCCCGGGGGCTGTCAGCGCGTAATCTAATTCTCGGCCTGACGTCACGGACGTATTGTGACGTTAAGTGACGTCATGCACGTTCACTGCAATAGGTTTTCGAGTCAAAATTTGAGCAGTTATTAAACGTTATTGAGTGTTTGGTCTATTTATCACGGCATTTTAGCTATAGGACGTTTTCAACTGAATATTAGCCTCCATTATAAATTTTTCACAACAATCCTGAGGTTTTAATCAGTTTATATGTCCATCCCATTATAGTTTTAGGCCTACGTCTCCGACCATAGAATCAGCTCCGAATTGAAATCCCAATATCAATAGTCACATCCATTTTTAACATTAACAATTGGAGCCTGGAAACACCTAGTCAAGCTATGTTTTAATAACGTTATAGGTGCTACTTACCCATACAAATATTTTATTTCCATTCAATCTCAATGAAACAGAATAATAATACACAGCCTGGAGTTCTGCAAAATGAATAATACGACGAAATGCGCTGCGCCTCCGTAAAAAATGCTTTTTATGATCTTGTTGCTCACTTTATACTCTGCAAGATGTTTTCAGCGAGTACTTCTATGTTTTCATGACCATGCTGAATTTCACTTACTGTTTGAAGGAAGTAGGGGACAAAACATTTTTATGTCCGACAGGTTGGCCAGCCATTTTACCTGATAACTGTCTTAACGGTGTTACAACATAATAAGAACTTGAAATAAAAAAGGTTTCTAAATAACCAGACGTATACCAGGATACCGACGAAGAGGATATTCAGTGCGCGCCGACACAACAATCCTCTCTACCCGCCCCCGCCCCACCACCGCAACCGCTGTCATCGCGAGCGCTACGCGCCGCAGCCCGCAGTGCATTGCGAGACGGCTCCGCGTGCTAGCACTCGCCAACTTGAGAAAGGTCGCCGAATGCGACCGAAACTATAGTCGTTACGACTATCCCCACACGTGAGTTCATTCCCGTTATATATAGTATAAAATGTTTCTAAATAATGCCATTGTCTTATAATTGTTTTGAATATTAGGATAATACTAACTTAAAAAGTACATTGTGTTAGTTATTAACCGTAATTTTACCAACATTAATCGAATAGCTATAAAAGCTGTTCTGATTTGATTTCTGTATTAATCATACAATCAACTTTGGCTCTTATATAGAGTCAAAAAACCCAATCAGTCTAAAAAAAACTTGGTGTTCTCTCTAAGGTGAGACGGCATTTCACACCTGAGCAACTGCTTAGTCTTTATAAAGCGCAAGTCAGGTCTTGCATGGAATACTGCTCTCACCTTTGGGATGGCTCTGCCAAATACCAGTTGGAGGCTTTGGAGTCCATTGAAAGGCAAGCAAGGAGGCTAATTGGCAACGAAATCTTGACTGAGTCGAAGCTGCAAAGACGTAGGGTGGCGTGTCTGTCAGCCTTCTATCGGATACACTTCGGTGAGTGCGCCCAGGAGTTGCACAATCTGGTCCCCCCCCCGCCCCTTTCTGCTATCGTAAAGTACCAAAGCGCCACCTTTATATAACCAAGCGTTTTAAGTCCACTTTCCTCATACGAACTACCAAAATGTGGAACGCTTTGCCTGAGTCTCTCTTTCCGTTAAAGTACAATGTAGGTGTCTTCAAATCTGGAGTAAATAGGTATCTTCTAGGTAAGCGTGCTACATCCTAGACCGCATATCTGCTTAACATCAGGCAGTGTGTAGTCAAACGCAAACCTATTTGAAATAAAAAAAATACAGATATTAAAATAGAAAAAAAAACAAACATCAAAATTTGATGAACTTGAGACATTTGGAGTGACACAAAAAATTTAAAGTATTACTTGTATTTTGCTCGAAGTAGATTACCTACAATTTCAAAATCCTCGGGCCTTTTATGGGTATTTGTAAAGAAACAAATAACAAAAGGGTTGTATCCTTGCTCGGTTGTAGAAAAATACAACACAAAATCGACTGCTATACCTTTAAATTTTAGATACTTATTACCATGAACTAACTACTCAAGGAGATTAGTCTATACTATGACTTTTTCTCGCAGCTTCGAACCTTCTCCTATCATTGAACTAGGGAAGGTTACATTCATGTAAAAATCGAGCCATATTTAGCGCTCATGTCACGTAAAAGAGTAACAAATAAACTAATACACTTTCGTCATATAAGTAAGACAATTTGTTAATTAGTGTGCATGATAGTGGCAGCTAGAGTTTATGCAAAAAGAGAAGTGATTTTAACATCGCAGCCCTGCTGGTAAAGTTCTTTAAAAATATAGTTATGTAAAATATAGTAAAAGCAAATATATGCTAAAGATAATCCAAGTGCTCAAGCCCACTGCCAGTTGGCAGCGTGCCCAGCATGCTGGCAGCATTGCCACGCTGAATGGCAATGCTTATACGTTGAGCCAAATAAACACCAGCATTTTGGTCACGCGTCGCGTCCACCAGACGCTGCCAGCATGCTGGGCACGCTGCCAACTGGCAGTGGGCTTGAGCACTTGGATTATCTTTAGACCTTCAAGGGTCTGTGGATGATCCAATTGCTTTCTATGTAGTAGTAATGTAGTATTGTCATTATATTAAAAAAAAAAAAACTTTTACAGAAAAAAAAAAAAAAATATATGCTATATATATCGACTGCCTCGGTGTCATAGTTAGTGACCCTGACTTTTGGATCAAAGAGGCGTGGGTTCACCCAGGGCCAGCATTTATGTGATGAACATAGGTGTTTGCTCTGTGTCTGGGTGTTCTTTAGGTACTATTTAAATAAGTATGTATTTAAAATATGATTATGTAATATATCAACTCAGTACTCAGAGTAGGGCTGGAGCGGCGGTCAATTCGGCGGAGCATCACAAGCGGCGCAAATATGCTAACCTCGGTAGTGGTTACATATTTGAGCCATTTGGAGTTGAGACTTTGGGTCGGTGGGGGCCGGGAGCTCATCTTGTTTTCAAAAGTCTTTCGGAGAGTCTGGTGGACGCGATGCATGACCAAAATGCTGGTGTTTGTTTGGTTCAACGTATAAGCATTGACCTAGATAAGATCATGCCAAAGAAGTATGGAGAGAAGTGTTTTGGGCCTAAGACTACTAGACAAAATCAAAGTCACCGAAATAAGGAAAAAGAACTAAGGTGAAAGACGCGATTCTAAAAACAAGACATCAAAAATGGAAATGGGCAGGGCACATGATACGAGATAAAACAGAGAAGTGGACCAAAATAATAACGGAATGGCAACCAAGGTATAACATAAGGAGAAAAAGAGGAAGACAGATGAGAAGATGGGTTGATGTCAAAAAAGTAGGTGGACCATTATGGACAAGATTAGCACAAGACAGAGGAGAATGGAATAATCTGGAGGAGGCTTTTGCGTCTACAGATTTACTGGAAAATGTTCTTTCCGAAATGCTATAAAATACTTAAGTTACAGTTGTATTTTTCAGCAAATAAAGGCTTAATAATAATAAAAACTAAGCATTACCATTCAGCGTGGCAATGCTGCCAGCATGCTGGGCACGCTGCCAACTGGCAGTGGGCTTGAGCACTGGTCTGTGGATAATCCAATTGCTTTCTATGTAGTAATAGTGTATGTAGTTTTAGCATATAAAGTAGTATTGTATCATATTGTAGTTAGTAAAAAAATATATAAATCAATCTCTAGCAGCCATGTCACATTTAGCCAGCTTTGCTTAGTTCGGTGTCAGAGACCGTGTGTAAGATGTTCCCTAATATTTATTTATTTTAATGTTTCAATACAGTGGTAGGGGAATAAATACCTTCGCTCTGTGGTTATAAACAAGCCTCAATACTTATTGAAATAACATCAAATTACAGCTCGCCGTAAAATACCTGTGACTTGATAGAATTTATTGCTATATATTTTATTTCGTCAGTAAAAAGAAACACGAGAAAGGTAGAATCTTTATTTTACAGAGTACATTATTATAGGTAATTATATTGGCAGGCCTGTGGGATGGAAATACTTATTAGTTGTGAGTATATTATTGTCATCGTTGAGTTCGTCGTTTTAGCTATAGGACGTTCACTGTTAGACATAGGCCTCCCTAATAAAAAATTCAAACCGGCTCGCATCCAACGGGGCCCTGCGATCATGATAATATCCTACGTCGTCCTTGTAGGTGGGCGTCCTACGCTGCGCTTGTCAGTGGTCTCTACTACTGCCAGATAAATATTTGTCACATTAAAAAAATCTGAATAATAAATGTAACTCCTCCGTGATGTATTTTTAATAAATGTATTTTGCGCACATATTTTTAAAAACATGAAATCTGGATTAGACCCCACGTCCCATTATTATAACGCGCTTTAAATGGGCTCGTCACCTCCGATCTGTTTTCCCGGACGCTTTCCGGTACACTGGAATAATCAAACAGTTGATGAGCTTCTTACCAAACATTTGACCTGTATTTATGTGAACTTTGAGTCAATTTCCAACGGCTCACAAACACACTTAAGCATTGTCGTTGTATTGTATTTTATGAGCCTCTTGAATTACATAAGCCTGCTCTACTACCACGCTAGCCTGGTGGCGGATTGTTGGATAAATTATGGTAGTTTATTTAATAAATATATTAAAATTGTAATAGCTACATAATTACATCAACATCATATTCCTGTAGAATTTCATACCTATTATGTGAAATAGGCTATTAATGTCCTAAAACTATCTGTTCTGTGTGTGTACATATCAGTATGTTCGAGGATGTTACTCGTAGTTTATAAGCAAATAGTAGACCTATTTTTAATTCATTCTTATTTATTTGACTTCTGGTATAATTTTAAACTTTAATTCAATAATATTTCTGAGTTTTCTAATTTATTGGTTGACACATTATGACATGATAACGTTTAATGAATTTATGAACGCTGGCTGTACGCACGAAAAAGTGTCACGTTCCACCGGAGCCGAGAGTGCGGATTAAAAGTTCAAAGTTTTAATTTTTTTCCTTTGTATATGTGTAATAGTCTACCTTGATGCCAAATATCAAGTTTCTAGGTCATTTGGAAGTAGGTTAGGTTTTTGATCTACCTATATAATATGTCAGTGAGTGAGTCAATGAAACCCTGGTTTTTAAACGTTAATATATCAATAATTTATGAAGCAAAATTAACGGAATTTCGTATTCTAAGTAAGTTAAACATCATTAAAAATATGCTAAATTTCATATATTAAGTTATATATTTAAGTTAAATCGTTTTCAAGTTTAGAAGGGGTCAAAAGTGGCTCGAAACGTTTCATGTTACACACGCCGCGTCGCCAGTTCCTTTTTCTTTGTCTTGGCTGGACACGCTACCGCGTGTCTAGATTATTTTTTCATAAATAAATTGGTTGAAGCTAGCTCACTGAGCCTGTACAGTCTACAGTAATCGCTGTTGGCTTAGCAACACGGACCCTTTGCAGATAATTTAAAATTTTGTAATATATCGTCTTAATACCCGGATCGCGATAGTAAAACAAAGCCACGGAAGTGTTTATTAAAAATTTAATTAAAAACACCCTGTTTGGGCGCAATCTTTGAGTTTAATTTTTTTTGCTCATTTATTTTTAATGGGCTGGTTTGGGCGTTATGTTTTTGTTGTTCAAAGCTTACCTTCTGGTTTTTTATTAGTTTGAGAAAATTAAATTCATTTGCGGAAATACTCGCATAGTAAAGTTTTTAATGCAACATTTAACAGTCATTTGCTTTATGAAACTTTTATTTTATCTCTTGATTAATGAATTAGAAATTTAATCTCATTTCAATTCAAGTTTTGATATATTTTCGATTATTTTAACTTGAATAAAAATTTCTTCGAAAACTTTGGCATAGGTAATATATAAAAAAAAAAACTTTTATTTGAGAGTCTGAATAATTTGAGATTTTATCCTTGGTTTCTCTTAGGATACTTATTTTTTCCAGAATAAATAGTAGTCTGTGACATTTTAAAACGTTTTATCGATATTTATGCCAAATATCAAGTTGATCTATTGCATAATTGCCGCGTGAAAGAGTAACAAACTAACACATATCAATATACCAATAAATCAACATTTACGCGTTTGAATCCTACTTCCTAATATAATTAACGCGAAATTTTGTGAGGATGGATGGATGGATGTTTGTTACTCTTTCAAGCAAAAACTACTGAAAGGATTGACATGAAATTTTGCAATAATATAGCTTATATATCAGAATAACACATATGCTATAAATTATAATGAAATAACTAAATATAACATACCTCAAAAATGAAAATATCATGCGGGCGAAGCCGCGGGTAAAAACTAGTTAATAATATTAGTAAAACTTTCTGAATTTCTAACCTAAAATTATAATATAATATTAGTAAAACTTTCTGAATTTCTAACCTAATACATAGGTAGTTATTGTCACAAAATGTTAAATATAGGCAGTTAGGTTTTTTCAATTTTTCGTTCGAATATAACGGCATAAAATTGGTAAATTATTTTTGAGACTGATAATTATGATATACCCAGAGTGACATAGAGACACACAAACACGCACAGACGCATACGTCAATTTCATAACACTCCTTATTCTACAAGGGATCATAAGGGAAATAAATAGTTATTCAAACTAAAGGTTTAAACTTGCACATAGAGGGTTCTGTTTAAATCCAGAAAATTGGGAAGTAAGTCGTTAAAATCTCTATAGGTACTATATCCATCGCCAAAAAGTTTTTTTTTTCACTTTTCTCGTAAGTTACACATTGTTAAAATAATTAAAAACCTGTTTTAGCATGTGCTAATGCAGTTCTTTTAAATGATACCTTACATGATACGATTTACTCACTTTGAATTTTGAACCAATATTTTGTGAATTTTGAGGCCCTATATTTTGTGATTAAAATAAAAATATACAGTTTTCAGATTTATTCCAATATGTGTACTCTGAGACAACGCTTCTCGCCAAATTTCATAGTTCTATGTCAACGGGAAGTACCCTGTAGGTTTTGGTTTTTGTGAGTGTCGAAATATGCAGTTTTTTACCACATAAACGGCTCTAACTTTTTTAAATAATAACTGTTAAGTTTTTCTTTTCTACATCTGCAAGAGACTCGATATCTTTACGCGTTCCCGAGATAAAGAGCCTTGACATACACACAGACAGACAGACGGACAACAAAGTGATCCTATAAGGGTTCCGTTTTTGTTCGTTTGAGGTACGGAACTCTAAAAATTAGCTCAACTTTTACGCCGTTAATAGAAAAAGCGTGTTTAAACCAGCCAAACGAGCACCGACGCGGATTGGTCTGTCAGCTTCGCTAACCGTACTCAGCTCACTTCAAAAATCTTAATTACTTCGAAAAACCTGACAGCAAAGTCCGAACTTGGAGTTAAATTAAAATGCTACAATTTACGGTCTCCGACGGTCATAAATTCTACCTTCTAATTGGCCGGGCCGAGCCGTAAACTCTTTTACAACTCAATACGCTGCTTTATTAAATAGTGGGCTTGATTTCTTTCCGTTGGATGAGAGGAGAAACAACTTTGTTTTCTTCAGGGTTGATGCAGACTTAACTGTTTTGTATCGCATTATTTTAACTGACTTCAAAAGAGGTGGAGTAATATGTTCGTCTGTATGTTATTTTTTTTTGTGTTCCCTATTGGCGAAAACATCGATGAACAATATTTTCGCCAGTTGGGAATCGATTCTTAAAAATATTTCTATTTCGAAAGGGTATACAACTGAGATAGTTCCATTTAAAATTAATCAAAATCGGCTGAGCTGTTTTTGATCAATAATGTACATGGATGATACTTATCACACTATTCAAATGAATTCGTACAAGCTATTCGAATTCTGTACATATATGGTTGGAGTCAGTAGTGCCGATTTTTGGCAAAAAATATTTATAGCGATTCTATTTTTTGGCAAGACTGCACTACGGCTACCGGAATTGGTGTTCTTGTCTATTATTTATTGTTCTCTTCTTATTTTCTACATGCAAGACTGTATACCTAAAAGAAAGGCAGTTACATCACCTTTGTCTTATTACTATAGTGTACCTTCAGAAACATCAATAAGACTATTAAATTCTCTTAGTGCAAAATATGTGTGTCTCACATTATGAGTTAATCATCATCATATTACCAACAACATATTATAATTAATCATACTGTTTCTTTAGGTATTCTCAGAATACGACAAGATAACAAGTCATTAATCCCCATGAATAACGATTGTAATTTTAGGTCGATTCCAATTCAAAGCTAATAGTTATGTGTGCTTTGACCTTTACTAGATTCAGTAAAAAGAAAGTTATGGCAAATGCATACTTGAGGCGTAGGCAGCAGAATGGGGCATAACTTTTTACACGACTGCCTACAAAAGAAGTAAGTACCTATAAGCGGGGTGGCTAGCCCTGGTGTCAGAGTTTTTAAATCACCTTAAGGCCTTTGACATGGCTAAAAAGTTAGACCAATATTGATCTACCATTTACCGCTCGCGGCCCCCCGCACCGACACCGCGCGGTACGCGCCCACACACTATGCACTCACACTCCTCAACGAACTTAACTAATTGCTCGCCAACCAAATACAGATTTGTTTTTTTCAAAAATTTGTGAAATAATTCAAAATTGTATTATTTTCTAGCCTGAAATTTGTAATTTTTCGTAAGAATTTAGATATGTTTAAGTTATTTTTAAGCTCAAAAACGTTTTGGTTTTAGACTGTAAGTTTTTGATTGTTGAAATTGAATAAATAAATAAATTTAAAGGTTCCTACTTATAAGTTCGGTCTTTCGGTTTTCATTTGACATTAAAGTTGATTAAGACTACAAACTTACTTTTGACATAGCCATATTACAGCTTAATAGTTATGTTCAGTTAAAAGTATAAAACAAGTAGTTAACCGTAAACTCATACGCTTACCTCACGCACAGTAAAACGAAGGTAAAATTTAACCTAAGTAATTACACAGATTAACTTACGGCTTTCATTTACTTTATGATGTAGGTTCTAGCAGTCAACCCTTTGCTTAGTTTTAAAAATATACTCATTCTCGTTTATATTAGGTATACGTATATGTAGTACAAACTTCTGTAATACATCAAATGTATATAATAAAATGACAGTAAAAACAAAAATAGTATAAATACAATGTATAACTGTAAATAATACACATACTTACAGTAATTTTATACAACAAGACATACATACCTCATTTTCTATATACAATTAGTCTTACATAAAATAGAATTGTAGTATTTGTATTGGGTACCTTAAGTATTTGACGATGATATGGTAGATACAATATTTAAATTTTTTGACTATTGTGATTTAGTCTGGTAATATGCACTTACCTACTAAATATTTATTATTCCTTAAAACTGTGTAAATCGAAGAATTTCAAACAAATGTTTAGAGAATAAAGCAATTTTTTTTGTAGTTGAAGTATGGTAAGTAAAACAGCCAATTCACAAATATTGATTAAGCTTTAGAGTTTGTGGAGTAAGGACTTGTAGAGTAAAGGCGTGTAGAGTTAGAAGCTTGGCTCTAGGTATATGAGATCTTACAAATTTTTGATAGTGCGATCTGTGGTCTTATCTTGGCTACATTTGACATGAAAATGTTTTGGTTGAATCATATGTACGCGCCTCGGAGTTTGGTATACCCTCGGTACACTAACAGTGGTCACGCGGGGCTGTACATATTTATTTCAAAGACAAGGCCGAGTCACAATTCTGTAAGATACCAACCCAGCCTAAACTTATATTGCAAGGCAACTAACACCTTATTCTCTAGTTAATAAGTCCTCCGAGATAACACGATCACACCTTCAAGTTAACGAGCATAAGAATTAGAACCTAGCCAGCTTAATTTCACGGGCTATAGTCCTTTCAGATATTTGATGTTTATGTCGGGGCATTAAAGGGGACGGTCAACAAATTAAGAGGATACCTTAGGCTGCGTCTTCAGGCTAGAGTAGTGAGGATAAGAATTTTATTTTATTTTTGTGAACGTTACGCAACGTTAACACATTTTTAATTTATTGGAAAAAGCTTTAAAACATATGGATTGACATGCCGTCCTACTTATAAAGTTGGTTAATGTACATGTCAATGAATGTAAATAAACATTTTTTTTTCGTAAATTCGAACTGAATCGTTATTTTTTTAATTTTAGGGTGAAATCTCTGGAAAATGGGTCCGTGGAGGCTGGGAGTTCATCTTGTTTTCAAAAGTCTTTCTGAGCGTCTGGTGAATGTGACGCGTGACCAAAATGCTGGTGTTTATTTACCTCAAGGTATATGGCATTGCCATTCAGCGTGGCAATGCTGCCGGCATGCTAGGCACGCTGCCAACTGGCAGTGGGCGTGAGCTTTAGACCTACAAGGATCTGTAAATGATCCAATTGCTTGTTATGTAGTAGTAGTTTATGTAGTTTAGATCATATAAGTCTAGTATTTAGTGGTAGTTAATAAAGGCACGTGTCCTATTAAAAATCATAGTATGGTTGGTTAGACAGGGTAGACTTTACTCATTAAGTACCTAACCAAAAGGAGTCGACACTGCAAAGTGTACCCGTCTGCCGTAAGTACGTGACCAGCGGTCATACTCTTTATATAAATATATCGGTCTGGTTGCGCTTGTGTTGCGTGATTGATTGATTGATTGAATGATTTTACTGGTCACTCACTAGACAGAAGTCTCAAACTCGTATAAGCTTTTTTTTTTTTTTTTTATTTCGAATAGGTTTGCGTTTGACTACACACTGCTTGATGTTAAGCAGATGTGCGGTCTAGGGTGTAGCACGCTTACCTAGAAGATACCTATTTACTCGGGATTTGAAGACACTCACGTTGTACTTTAACGGTAAGACAGACCCAGGCAAAGCATTCCACATTCCGGCTGTTCGTATGAGGAATGAGGATTCGAAACGCTTGGTTCTAACGCGCGGAATGTCCACCATAAAAGGGTGGCGCTTTGGTCGCGTCCGTCTAGCCGTACGATAGAAGAAAGGGGCAGGGGGGACCAGATTGTGCAACTCCTGGGCGCACTCTCCGAAGTGTATCCGGTAAAAGACCGACAAACACGCTACCTTGCGACGATGCTCAAGACTTTGCAGCTGCGTCTTAGTCAAGGTATCGTTGTCAATCAGCCTCCTGGCTCGCCTCTCAATCGACTCCAGAGCCTCCAGTTGATATTTGGCAGAGCCATCCCAAAGGTGAGAGCAGTATTCCATGCAAGACCTGACTTGTGCTTTATAAAGACTAAGCAGTTGCTCAGGTGTGAAATACCGTCTCACCTTAGAGAGAACACCAAGTTTTTTGGAGGCTAATTGGGCTTTGGACTCTATGTAAGAGCCAAAGTTAAGAGAAGATGAGAGTGAAACGCCTAATAGTTCCAAGCTGTCAGTTACCGGAACGGAGACACCACGCTGCTGTTCACCTGGCATATCCACACTAATTCATCTATTACGACCGACGAAATAGTCTAGTTTAACACTCTATCCGTTTATTGTTCGGCATTCTGCTCCAACACTGCGGATTAATTTATTCCGACACCGCCAGATAATATTAATAAGACCCCCTTTCCAGCCCCCGAGACCCCCGTGTAGCATCACCCCCTTTTCGACCCCTCACGGTATTTATTTCTCTCAGCTAATAATCTGACGACTATCGCTCGAGAAAATTGTTTTCTTGATAGCTTGTTAACACGTTGACTCAAATAAATACAGCTTTTTATGAAACTCTGTCGCAATAAAAATTGTATTTTAGTTAGTGAATGGTGTAGTGATCGTGTAGTTTGTTTTATTGTGACAAGGTGCGATTATATGCGTGTTGTATAATGGTTCCAAAAAGTCTTGCTGGGATTCTCAGAAATGGTTTTGTTTTTGTTTTTGCAGCAATAAATGATGTGGATTGGGGCTGTTGTTTTTACCCAAATGAAAATATTTCCATAAATAAAAAGTAACTTCGGTATTACAGTGATTGTAATAATTGCGCAATAATGAAAAATCGTTTTACGTAATGTATAAATATTCATCAGATAATTAGTTATCTATCAGATTAACATAAAACAGCAGAATGCTAGAAATGGCTTTGCACTATTTTGAGGTACTAACGCGCGGACTCTTTTTTCAAAAATGTCCACCAGATGCTGTTGAACATAAACTATAACATCAACACTAAATAGCTCTCCAAGACTTTACATTCAAAATTTAAAAGTACTCGGTAACATATATCCAACAAAAACATTTTAATGCAAAATATAGCTAAGACCACAGTTCGCACTTTCAGAAAGTTGTCATATCTTACATATGTAGAGCCAAGCTTATAACTCTAAACGCTTTAACTCAACAAGTAATTTTTTTTAACGGGAAAAAGTGCCTTTATTAACTACAACATGATACAATACCACTTTAGATGCTAAAACTACCTACTCTACAATTACATAGAAAGCAATTGGATCATCTATATACCCTTGAAGGTCTAATGATAATCCAAATGCTCAAGCTCACTGCCAGTTGGCAGCGTGCCCAGCATGTTGGCAGCATTGCCACGCTGAATGGCAATGCTTATACGTTGAGCCAAATAAACACCAGCATTTTGGTCACGCGTCGCATCCACCAGACGCTCAGAAATATCTTTGAAAACCAGATGAGCTTCCGGCCCCCACGGACCCAAAGTCTCAACTCCTAATAGCTCAAATATGTAACCACTACCGAGGTTAGCATATTTGCGCTGCTTGTGCTGCTCCGCCGAATTGGCTGCCGCTCCAGCCCTACTATGAGTCTCAGAAAGATGTGACGGTGCCAAAGTATGCCGTCCACACTTCCATGGGACCAGCGTCATGCCATCAGGTATTTTGCCATCACCACGCGCGAGCCTACTCGGTTCGAGTACGGCTGCGATATTGGCGGTGACAAAAGCCCTGCGTATGACATCGTTAACGCTGGCGTGGCGGCCAATCCGACCAGCGCTTACCGACAAGTTCTTATTCCACAAACTCCACAGCTTAGTAAATATATGTGACTTGGCCGTTTTGTTACAACAATAACTACTTATTTGTATAACAGAATCTTCACTTTACGCCCATGAGCACTTAACGAAACAGCCAAGCCGCATATATTGACAAAGGTGTAGATTTTGTAAAGTAAGTACTTGTAGAGTTAAGGCATGTAGAGTCATAAGCTTGGCTCTACATAAGATCTGACAACTTTTTGAAAGTGCGAACTGTGGTCTTGGCTATATTATGTCACATGAAAATGTTTTTGTTGGATTTCACTTCTTTTTGTAGATCATTTATTACAAGAAGTACTTTTATCGTTTTTTAGATCCGTAGCTTCAAATTTTGCGAAAGTCTTATACCAACTTTTATCACTCAGTTTTAAGGGTTGGGAGGAGATTTAAAAAAGGTAAAAGTTCGAGGTTTTAGATGTTTTCCTTTGTACATGCGTAGTAGTCTACCTTAATGCCAAATATCAAGTTTCTAGGTCATCTGGAAGTGGGTTAGGTTTTCGATCTATAAGTCAGTGAGAGAGTCAGTGAATCAGTCAATGAAACTCCGGTTTTAAAACGTTAATATTTCATTAACTGTTACAGCAAAGGTAATGAAATTTTGTATTCTAGGCTAGCTAAGCAACTTTAATAAATATGCATGCACCAATGCAACAGTTTTCGAGTTACGAAGGGGTCAAAAGTGGCTCGAAATGGTTAGTGTAATATTACACACGGCTGCTTCGTCACCTTTTTCTTAGTCTTGGCTGGACACGCTGCCGCGTGTCTAGATAACGTATAAAAAAGGTAATCATCAAATTTTTGGAGGTAATACACTCGTATAGAACATGTGAAATTTTCTTCCACGGTTTGATTCTCATGAAATGAATGAGATAAAGTTGAACCAAAATGGTAAATTGTCGTGACAGTATGATTTAACATATGGGCATTAAATATACGATTTACTCGTAGAAATAAAACAAACATAATGCTGATAAAATAGTAAGAAGTTAAATTAAATAAAATTAAATCTAAATTAAATACCTACGAAGGCTTGACGAGCTCATACGATTAATAAGAAAAAACTAGATAGAAAAGGCAAAAAGGACAGAAAAATGCGGAGAAATACATAGAAGATTTCTATTTGTTGAGAGGTTTTCAATAATTATTTTTTATATTTTAATGAGTTTTATATAGTAGGTATGTATATTTATGTTAGATTTAAAGTTTAAGATTTTTTATGTAATATTAAAAGGCTTTTTTATTTTACGAGTAAGAAATGCATTTAGTAAGTGCAGTTTTTTATTTTTTTTACGTAACTGAAGAAACAATGACACTGCTTGAAATATTTAACAACAAAAAGTTTTTTGTAAGAACTAAAAGCTGACAAAACGAGAAGTAAAGTGTATGAATAAATACAATACAATATTTATGTTAATAACACCATTTTTACATGTCAGATTAATTAATTTTATTTACACATTTCACAAATTGGCACATAAAATAAGAATCAATTGTCACAATCCAATAGAAATAAAAAAGTATTATAGGAACAAAGTACTAGAAACAGTACTAAAATAGCAAGAGACCATGACCAACCTTGTCCAATTTTAAATATGAAATTTAAAAGGTGCTAGATAATGATGCACAATTGCACATACACCCGAACTTACGTAATTTTGAAGGCTTTCACAAACTAGCATTGAGCTATCTCGGGTGTCCAAATTCAAAAAGGTATATGTAGGAAGGTAAAATGATCAGTGATTTGAACCTTCTTACTGGAACTAGAAGGTTCAAGTTTCCGAAATAGCCAAATGACCTAATCTAACCAAATTTCAACCATTTTGACATTCCAACTGGTGATTTTGACGTATGCGACAGACATTGCGTTTTTTGGTTCCACTCACTCTTGCGTATGCTGTATAAACCAGATAGAAATAAGACAGCTGTAACGTAGTTTTTATTTGAGTAAAAGTTAACAATAGTTCTATTACTTGTAATTCTTCTGAGCAATGAAATGTCAATGACAAGACATTCAAGTCATCAATTTGGAATGCATAAAATTGCCAAGTCGATGCATTCAAGTAATTATGTGTGTATGTCTATCTATAGCATCATAACACCTTAACGTTTTAAATCAATTTTAAATTTCTTGTTATATAATCGTGACTAGCTTCAGGTCAGAAAAAAAAAGTTTAATAGTTAAAGCCTTCATTGAAATCTTTTCGATGAATTTTAATAAAAGCATTTTCTCAGTGAGTTTTTTTAGATAATGATTTCGCATTTTGAATGACAATGACTTATAGAATATAAGTTGGTAGAATGATACTCTCTTCACCAATTTGGTGTGGACGTCGGGAGGTAAACTAGCTTAGTTGGGCGGGCGGGTGATATGACAGGAGCAGGTCTAGCGTTAGCGATACCACAAAACGTGGAGGGAGAACAGGTGGAGAAGTTACTAGTGTAAAAAGATGTAATTATACATGCTTAGATAGCTATACTTTTATACGTTGTTATGATTTTATCATATTAATACTCTAGATATAGTAAAAATCTGCATAATACTAATAGAAGTGATAGAAAATAGAAAATCATACTAGGGAGGCCTTTGCCCAGCAGTGGGACAATACAGGCTCAAAATAATAATAATAATAATTACACACTTGGCTCACGAGGTTACCGCCATGTGGGATGTGGACTCTACGATCATTGTCCCGATAGTCGTTTCGGTAAACGGCTTAATAGCGAAGAGTCTCGACCACCATCTTAAGAGGCTCTCGCTAGACGGTTGGGTCAAGGGTCAGATACAGAAGGCGGTCGTCCTGGACACAGCGCGCATTGTCAGGAGGTTCCTCTCTCTGTAGGCCCAACCACCGGTAGCTTGAGCCCCGCCCCGCTGCCGGCGGCACTCTAGGTTTAGGTTTTTTTTATAGTATTTTGTTCTTTTATATAAATATTGTAAAAAAACTTAGATCTAAGAAAATAAATGAATATATGAATAATAATAATATACTAATATTATAAATCCGAAAAGTTTGTTGGTTTGTTCCTCTTTCACGCAGCAACGGAGCAACGGATTGACTTGATTTTTGGCATGGACATAGTTCAAGGGTCGGAAAGTGACATAGGCTACTTTTTATCCCGAAAAAATAAAAGGTTCCAAAGTCAAATTCCACGCAAGCGGAGCCACGGGCAAAAGCTAGTAGTTTTTAATATGTTGATTTACTTATTAGGCTTGTCGTAAAAAAAATCGGTTCAACGTCTAGATCGTGTCGCGATGTTAGATAAAAAAACCGGACAAGTGCGACTCAGACTCGCACATCGAGGGTTCCGTACAAACACATTGTTAAAATAATTAAAAACCTGTTTTAGCATGTGCTAATTAAGTTCTTTTATAAGACACCTTACATGATACGATTTACTCACTTTGAATTTTAAGCCCATATTTTGTGAATTTTGAGGCCCTAATTTTTTGTGATACAAATAAAAATGTGCAGTTTCAGATTTATTCCTATATGTGTACTCTAATACAATGCTTCTTACCAAATTTCATAGTTCTATGTCAACGGAAAGTACCCTGTAGGTTTTGATTTTTGTGAGTGTCGAAATATGCGGTTTTTTACGACATAAACGGCTCTAACTTTTTAAACGATAACGTGAGAAGTTTTTCTTTTACACAACAGCAAAAATTAATTGATATACGTATACAGTTTTTTCAACTCGATGTCTTTACGCGTTCTCGAGATAAAGAGTCTTGACATACACACAGACGGACAGACGGACAACAAAGTGATCCTATAAGGGTTCCGTGTTTTCCTTTTGAGGTACGGAACCCTAAAAAGTGTATAAGCAAACTGAGACCTTAGTTTCGTCCGTTTCACACTTTCGTAATTGCACATCATATCCTCCTACTTTGTAGTATTATTATTATTTTAGTATCCGGTCAACTTATACTTCACTGTGCCACAAAACATCTCTATAAGACAAACCTAGTGTGGGAAAGCACTAAAAATAGATCAATAAATCATTATCGTTTTCAACGACGCTATCTTCATAGCCTCATGTGAAAACATCGCAGAAAGCCTTTTTGGAAACGGATCCATTTGTAAAAACCTGGCCCATTTCAGTGATTTATTCGATTATTCAATACTAAACGAATTATACGGGTTTTTCTGTTGCCAAGGATTTTAATCATAATATTGTTTGTCAGCCCTGTGATACCTACGTGTGCTCTCATACATTGTTAGTTTATATCTAGGGAAGCTTAACTTCTCTTAAATTTTAATTTAGTAAAAACTTCCCATAATTTTGTTTTAAAACTTCGACTAAGTCAATAAAATTAGCCTATGAATCAATTTGACAACTGGACTTTTGAATCATTTTTAGGGTTCCGTACTTCAAAAGAAAAAACGGAACCCTTATAGGATCACTTTGTTGTCCGTTTGTCCGTCTGTGTATATGTCGTCAAGACTCTTTATCTCGGGATCGTCTAAAGATATCGAGTTGAAATTTAAACTGTATACGTATATCTATGGTCTCTTGCAGTTGTGTAAAATGAAAAACTTTTCAGTTATCGTTTAAAAAGGTTAGAGCTGCTTATGTCGTAAAAAACCGCACATTTCGCACTCACAAAAATCAAAACCTACAGGGTCCTTCCTGTTGACATAGAACTATGAAATTTGGCGAGAAGCTTTGTTTCAGAGTACACATATAGGGATAAATCTGAAAACTGTACATTTTTATTTAAATCACTAAAAACAGGGCCTCAAAATTCACAAAATATGGGTTCAAAATTCAAAGTGAGTAAATCGTATCATGTAAGGTATCATAATATATAAAAAACCTTCATTAGCACATGCTGAAACAGGTTTTTAGTTATTTTAACAATGCATAATTTTCGATGTATGACGAGAAAAGTGAAAAAAAAAAAACTTTTTTGTCGATTTTTATAGTATAGAGATTTTAACGACTTACTTCCCAATTTTGTGAAATTTTCTAGATTTGTACGGAACCCTCGGTGAGCGAGCCTGACTCGCACTTGTCCGGTTTTTTTATTTGGTCTCAGTCAATGAATAGATCATAATTATACAATGTGTTTGTCTACTGGTGTCGGAGCCTTAAGCGGTTACATCTATAACAAATTTGTAACAACTTTTACTATGGGACCAACTCTGAAAACGCAAAAAAACAGTTTTCCATACTTTTTAAAGTCTATAAAAAATCGTATGGAACAGCAGCTATTTTTACGTTTTCAGAGTAAAAGTTGTTACAAATTTGTCATAGATGTAACCGCTTCAGGCTCCGACACCAGTAGACAAACACATTGTATAAGTTTCCATACAAAACTATTGTTATTTTTCCTTACAATTAGAAAGTTATATAGTTATATATAGTATAACGTCACAATGGTACACCTTACTACTGTAAAGTGTAACATTGTCACGTCACACGCTTGTTCAAGTCGATTTTTAATGTGGCAGAACTTTTTTATTACAAGGAAAAATAAAAATAGATTTTTATGAAACCTTATTTTATGATCTCATCATTTCAAAAGAAATTTGAAAATAAAGATATATTCAAAAGACCAACTTTTAATCCCTAACCCAGAGCGTGTTTTTTAGGGTACCGTACCCAAAAGGCAAAAACGGGACCCTATTACTAAGACTGCACTGTCCGTCCGTCGTCCATATGTCTGACTGTCACCAGGCTGTATCTCATCAACCGTGAAAGCTAGAACGTTGAAATTTTCACAGATGACTTTTAACGGAATTTATCATTTTTATGCTGATGTGATCAAAAGAAAAGTGGATACCACCTGCTGGAAAGCATAGCATAGTATATCCACCCACAAGATAGACCTTATCAAGGATTGCGTTGGGTGCAAACCGCTTGCAAACGGTCTTGTTGGAGATCCATAGAGAAGGCCTATGTCTAAGAATAGACGTCTTCGGGTGATGGGAAAATCTTATTTACATGTTAAATTTCTTTTATTAGTGTTTGTTCAACTATGTGTGCCAAAACCATGGTTTAAAGCGTCAATGACGCACAATCTAAGTCATTGCTTTTTACAACATGTAAGGAAGGACTTTACATTTTACAACTCTCTCAACTTCCTCTCTGTACATCGATGGCCTCTTAACGGAAATTACCATCGGCTCATCAAACTTAACGCGCTGTGAAATTATGCCCTTAAATCAGTCCCCTGCAATCATTTATATCAAAATTAGGCGTTTTAGGTTTGGAGAGTAGATATCTGTTCTTTGAATAACTAACTTGGTTTTGTTTGTTTTTGGATAGGGTGTGGTGTTTTGATTGAGCTGAAGATGATTTTAGTGAAATGATTAGAAAGAAATATAGCGAAAATATATTTATTTTGTTTATATTTTTAGGGAAATCGTAAAACATCCCAGATAGCTTTTCTGCTTAAATTAGCAACTTCTTATCAAATCACAAAATAATCTAGTTAAAAATATTCTAAGTAGTCAATAACTTACCTAGAAATTGAAGTTAGATTAATATTACTTACTAGCTCATGGCTAGTAAGTAATTTCTTAAAAAAAGCTCTTTGTCGAAGTTTCTTGAAAAAATAAAGTTGTCAAGAAGTTCTGCTCAGTCAAAAATAAAATTATAGCTAATAGCTTTCCAAGAAAATATTTATGTCGTTATTCCACACTTATTACGATAAGAATACGTCGGTAGGTACTGTGTATCAGTAAATGAGGATACGAGTTCAACCATCCTTACAAAATGATTTTAAATAAAACCTTTATAACAACTTCTCATAACAAAATTCGCAAAAGAACCCCTTAAATACGAATGTTCCGTCAAATGATAATAAGCACATTTAATTTCAAATGTTCCCCATCAAAATAAAACATAGGCATTCAATTAATTTAACAGACGTGTTTGCGACATAACACGCAGTTGGCGGGGCCGCGCCGTGCGCGGGACATGCGTGGATAATGGATACAAAGGTTATAATTGAGTTGTTTTGTTTGATGAATGTTTATGAAACCGAGGAAAGAAACAATAAACTAGCGGGATTCGGAGTTTGGAGTTTTAGGAAAACTGTGTTAAGGATGTGTATGAATATGAGCAGGAAATGTTGCCAGGCAGAGTGGAGAAAAAGGGGAAAACAAGTGAGAAAAGGGGGAAAACAAGTTCATGAAAACGATAAAGAGGTGGCACGAGTGCATGAAGCGTGGGACACTACTCACACACACTAGCACATTGGGTTAACGATATTCTACTTAAAAATTCTTTGAGGTCTTTTCGTCCGACATACCTCAGTGGCTCAAGTCGCGAGTTTTAGAAAGTTGTGTGTTGCCAGTGATGACATATTATGGAACTGAAACGTGGTTTTTTACTGTGGGCCTTATGAAAAGCTCAATGTAGCCCATCGTGCTATGGAGAGGACTATGCTCGGAGTTTCGCTGCGGGATCGAATCAGGAATGAGGAGATTCGCAGACGAACCAAAGATACTGATATAGCCCAGCGGATTAGTAAGGTACTATGGCAGTGGGCAGGGCACATAGTTTGGGGAACTGATGGCCAATAGGGCAGTAAAGTTCTCGAATGGAGACAATGCACTGGCAAGCGCAGCGTGGGACGTCCATCGACTAGGTGGACTGACGATATAATTACGACCGCAGAAACGCGCCGGATGCAGACCGCTTCCAACCGGGCTTATAAGGGAGGCTTATATCCAGCAATGGACCTTCTAAGGCCGACAATCATGATGAATGATGATGACTTAAAAATGCGGGTCCAACTTACCACATGGCCACGAGCACGCTGCTATGAGCGGTAGCGGGGGATTTCTTACCAGCCACCGGTAAAAAATGTTCGAATGAATCCACGACATCCCGCTCTATAGCATATTATAAGTAAAAGTTCTAGTGATCAAGCTATGATCTTTGATAACACGTGAAGCTATCGTTTTATCGGACTGCCTCGGTGGCTCAGTGGTTAGTGACCCTGACTTCTGGGTCAAAGAGGCGTGGGTTCGATCCCCACCCAGGGCAAACATTTATGTGATGAACGTAGGTGTTTGCTCTGTGTCTGGGTGTTATTTAGGTACTATCTATATAAGTATGTATTTAAAAATATGTATATGTAGTATATCAGTCTCTGGCAACCATATCACAAGCTTTGCTTAGTTTGGGGTCAGAGACCGTGTGTAAGATGTCCCCTAATATTTATTTATTTATTTATTTTAAAGAATCCGCGAGACACGCAAACGCCATGCAACAATGCAAAAGATTGGATTCGATTTGATTAAATTATAAGACGTGAGTTCATGAATCACCAAGCATCGCTATCTGTGTCTAACACACTTTTCCTTTTTTTACCCAGGGGAAATTATTTATGTAACACAGGTATTTAATGTCAACCGCTGTTTCGCAAGCCCTCATCGCTTGATGAGAACTAAGTGCCAAATGCGCTTTTTAACCGGCTCCCAAAAAGGAGGAGGTTCTATGTTCGTCTGTATGTATTTATTTTGTGTATGTGCATCGATATTTTTGCTAATTGTGAACCGAATATTTTTAGTACGAATTTAACAAAAAGATGGTTTTACCCCTATTTGAATTTTATCGAAATCGGCTGAGCCAACAAAGTGTACTCTTTTCATAATAAAAAAAAACATTATCGAAATCGAACTACCTACTCTATAAAAAGTTATGCGTGGATATAGATTAAAAAATATACGCGTCGAATTGAGAACCTCCTCCGTTTTGTCGGTCAATAAAAATCAGCAACAATGGGAAAATTGTATACATCAATTCAATGATGCAATGACTTTATTGGTCTATGAAACTAGGTGTACAAAAATACGTAGGTGTGGAAAGTATTAAATAACAATGTTTCTCTAGCTTCTACCTCAGGAGGCTTATGGACATAATATTGGCCAAAAATAAAACGAATAAAATACATATTTGAACACAATTGTTGGAATTAAATTAAAAAAAAATAGTTACTAAATTAGAATTGCTCTGATAAAATTTTCAGTCATGTGAAATAATTACATATAATGTCCACATAAAACAAAATAAAATGTCAATACCAATTATTTCACTCGAAATAACCTTATATCTTATTTTAGATTAAAGGAGCCATACAGAACACACTCATGCATGCTAAGTTACGTATTTTTCCTTCTTGTCTACTGCCGGCAGGCCACATCTCAAAGAGCTCGGGGTTCGTTTTAACAAATTGAGTTAAACAACAAATTCGAGCGAATTATTCGAATATTGTACACGATGGAAGTCGGTATTTCCATTTTTGCGACAAATAATTTTCTCAATCTGACGTACCAGTACTGTACCAGCCTTTTTAGTAGTCCACTGCAGGACGTAGGCCTACCCACGAAGGGTGATTGGGCCATATCCACCACGCGGGCCCAGTGCGGGTTGGTGGATGACGTACCAGTGGTGGCCCAAAAAAATCCAAGTCTATGAGAATCAAAGAGTTAGATTATTCCTAAATCATGAAAAAGATGCTTGTCTGTTTCCAAATAATCAGTCTGAGTCTGACCAACAATGTGCGTGAAGTGAACGAGCTGCTTTCTATACTTCGTACAACAAAATGTTATGTATAAAAAATGTTACCTGCGCTAAAAATTCAAAGACAGCTAGAGCACAAAATAAAATTACGAGCTACTGAAACATCTTAATCAAACCTTTGTATTGTTTTATAGAATTCCAACTAAACTAAATAAAAGTAGGATTGATTTATTTATGAACAACAAAATAAATTGTTTTCTTCAATAAAATTCAACAACACAAAAGTTCTAAAACATTTTCATTGTGCAAATTATATTTTTAAAGGAATGAGCCCTTGAATACATAAAATCTTGATTGAAATAAAACAATACCTATTCAAAAGGAAGCTTTTACAAATCCTTGGGAGAATTTGGTAGCCACAACAAAATAGCGAATGCTTACAATACTGGTTGTACTCGTAACAAATAAAATATGTTTTAAAAGTATTTTGGGTTCCTAAATGAAATATTATGACCTTACTAAATAAATAAATAAGTATTTGTGATTGAAAACCTGCAATCAAATTTGTTTCTAACAGGTTTACATATTATATTTTTCTTATTCATGTTGTTTTTAAACCTTTGCTATTTGAACACATCATTATTATATACCACGGGACTAACTACCCGTCTACCCGTGACCACGGTCGATGCAATTCGACCTAAACGTCGGGATGAGGAGGTATTTATTTATCTCGTAATTTTAGTGCGCGATTAGTCCCGTAGTATATAATAATAATTTCTTATTCATCTCTAGTAGGTACTGGTTTTTATAAGTGGTAAAGGTTATTCATTGGTTCACATTTCTTGTAAAGTGAGGTGTACCGAGATGATGTTTTTTTTCTTTTAATCATTTATAATTCGAATAGAATTAATTTTTATTAAAGTTATATAATTTTTCTGAAATCGGTAGTATATTTTAATTTAGATTTCATTATTATTCAGGCACTTATTATTTTATTGAATTAAACAATGATCTTACACTCCAAAAAATTTCACACATTTTTTTTTTTTTATTTAAGCCTAAAGACAAATTTCCACTTCTCGCAGCAAATATTTCCATCGCCGATACTTCAATCTGCTTTACATCCGACTCCCAAAAACTCCCTAACAAGATACCTACTTAAGTGCCATATTTTACAATCTTTACACCCAAATGTAACCTTACAAGTCCTCAAAATATACCAAAATCAAGCAATCAGGTTGAAACTTTTCGGGAGATTCCAAATTAAATTTTCAAAAAGTCTGCGTTGGTAATCAAGTCAGGGCCAGATGTGAATATAGGGGGGGTGTGTTCCCCCTTTTATATCCTCCCCCTCCCCCATGCCCCGCTTGCCCTCGGTTCAGACATACAGCTGAATTATGTAAAACTTTTAATTGTCCCTTTAGCCTTACCTTCATTAAAATTCGAGGTTGTTACGTTTGAACACAGAAACTTGTGATATTCAACGCTTTTGCATAAAATTCACAAATCTCGCGAGATAGGACATGTTGTCTTCAGGGTTATTTAAAAAAGGTATGCTCTGTGGGTATGCTACACCCAAAGCGGACTATCCAACTTATCTTTTCGATCAAGTTTTACTATGAGTGAAGTTGAAATTCAAGAAATTAAATCAGCTGTCCCATTCAAAACTTCTACTCGAAATTGATAAAATGTAACATCTGTTTTTTTCCTGAATTCCAGGTTGGTTCTGTGGTGAAAGTTTTTATAATGATGTTCTGAATCATTTTAACTTTCAACTCTTACTAAATAGCTCTGTAAATCTTGCAGGAGAAAATAATTGGTTTCCAATCTATTTGCATACCTACCTCAACTACGTATCACGACAATAATTACATACATACCTGCAAAAAATCAATATTTAATTATTTATATGCGCTTCCAAAACATTGAAGTCTCCGGTGTATATTCATATATGCATTTTGCGGTGTCTTCCGTATTTGCCACGCGTAAACACGGTAATGGTATCTACAACGTGTAACGGAAAGGCTGTATACATAAAAAATGGGTTGATACTATACCTTATAATTATAGATGCTGTATTCGAAATTCCGAGCCAAAATAACAACATTCACTTTTTAAAAAAAAAAATTAATATAACTGACTAGAAAAATCTTTAGCACGTAAACATACATGTCACAACAAGGAGGTGTGGTCTGATTTTGATGGGCAAGGTCGTGTTATTGACCTCACAGCTGTTTAGTGTGATAGTGCTGTGCAAATGTGAATTAGTCATAAAAATGACTAGTTTTTCAAAAAAAGATTAAAAATCAGCAAACGAACTTACACGGCTAAACATGCCCCCATCTAGTTTGTTACCGTTATCTGATTTGGTACTTTCAGTATGTATACAGTCTTTCCGTTACACGTTGTATACAGTATTGTGACTCAGCCCTGTCCTTGAAATAAATAACTACAGCCCCACGTGGCCACGCAGCACATTGCAATGCTAGAGCTGCACGCCTGGTAGGTAAATTTCACGCTTACTGATACAAACCCACACATTCGCTTGCCACGATTCCCTGCGACTGTTGTGTACCGAGTGTGTACCAAACTCCAAGGCGCGCAGGTATAATTCGCTGTCCTTTTATATGAAGACGGAATTTTATATACCATTACTGTGGCGCAAGTCTCTCGAGCATCAGGTAAAGACATGACCTTTCTCTAGAACTTTGTGATATAATTTCTTCGTTCGCTAATATTTGGCTTTATGTTGTAATTGAGTAGTATTTATTACCTGATTAATTAATTCTCGTTTAGTTGGTATAATTAATTTGACCTAAAGTTAATTTGCACAATAATGATGATTAAAATTTGTTAATTAGTTTACCGAACATTGCTTAGTACTCTTTTTAAGCTAAAGAGGCATATTATAAAGCTTAATTTTTCAGCTTAACTTATTAACGCTAAATAATTCAGTTTGGTTTCAAAATGATACCTTTGTAAAATTTATGTTTATTTAGTCATTATGAAAATTAAAATTTTACTAAAAAATATTATTATTTTAGATGTACTTTGTACGAAATATAAACTATATCTACTAACAGCACAGTAAGTAAATGTACTTTGCAGATAAACAAAGTTTGCTGCAGGACTAACCCTGAAATCTTGAAAGAAAATCGGTTCCAAACATATTTTTATAAGGTGAATGAACGATTTCTTTGAAACAGGTGATTTTTTCGTTAAAAAATTATTAATTTTGACGTACTTAGTCGTTTTTGAAATGTTGTCGGTAACCTTGTATCTTACTTATTGAAAATAATAATTTAATGAAATGTCTCCAAACAAAATTATAGTTTAGAGATAGAATATAGAATTCAAATGACAAGGTATCATACCTTAACTCTATTATGAAGAATAGACAAACTTAGAATAGTTGTACAACTCTGCAGTATTCGCTTCGCTAATGTTAATGGAATTATATCTCTAAACAAGTGCCTCGAGTAAAATATGTGAACGCGAACTAAGGTATAAGTTTCTGGAAACTTCGCAGACTGAGTCTGGAGTGAATTGAGGTGTTATTTATTGATGCTTATGCTTATTATACAGTTTTTATGACCTTTCTAAAAATTCATTGAAAATACTTAATTACCCCTTAATTAGATTTATACCCCCAAAATATAATTTTACGTGTGAGAGCTAGAATAGTTTTAATCTTAACTCATAGTTTTAGCATAATTTATTATCAGCTGGCAAACGTTCACTGATGTGTTTAAACGAACTCTTTTAAAGGTTTTCTTGTCGAGATCTCCCCTCTTGCAATTTTATGATATCTGTTTATTTACACCTTAGATTTTAGAATTAATTGGTAGTCTCTACATTCAACAACGTTACGACCCTAGTTAGTCATCAGTATTTCAGTTTCTAAACCATGGAAAAATACGTTGAATTCATCTGCTCTAACATAATAATGTACTTAGTAAAAAAATAATCTATGAGAAAAAGCCCTGAAATTGTGATAATAGTACCTACTATCAATGAGGGTCAATGAAAGTTTTTTCGAAGATTAAAGTTTATTTGCCATTGCACGACTTGCGCTTACTGAGCAAAGGCAAGGAAGCTTTTCAAATGTGAGTTCGGCTTGCTCATTGCTTTTACTTTAATACAGATTTCTCACAATATCGCCTTAAACCTTAAGGATATTTCCTATGCTCGTAGTGAGGTGCGAGTAGAAGCCAGTCACGGCAGCAGTCACGCCAGTAAAGTAAGCAATCAAGTCGAGCATTCGGCTGGCACGTGCCACTCGCGGGAAATACGAAACAAGTCGATACTAAATACAGGATGTTCGGGTGAAATAATAAACATAATTCAAAAAACGCCATAGAAGTCTAGGAGGAAATTTCAGTATCGTCACTACAAAGTGTCTTAACTAGGTATCAAGTTGCGATCAAAACAGCGTGGAGAATATGTCCCCATTAGATCGATGCTTTAATAACCGATTCTACTACAATATTTAAAAAAAAATACACAATATGCATGGATGTATATGTGACTATTATTAAATATTACAACACCACACTATACCTTATCATTACCAGTTTTTCACAATAAATTGTTATAAATGCTTTTTGACAGTAGATAACTTTATTTTCAGTAGTATATTGAAGAATTACCTCAACTCTAGCAAAAGAAGAATGAAGAAAGAAGAATTTTAAATGCGGTCATTGTTGCAAGATAGAAATCTGAAATTGCTTCACATTTAGAATCCCTGTTTTAGCAGTACTTGCATTACCTGAACTGGGTTATAATTACCTACACGAATTCTATTACTATTGATTTCTGTAAATTGTTATTTGCTTTGAACCAAGGATTGTAAAGCCCTATTTCAAATTATTAAGAAACATAAAATCGTTCATTTAAAAAAAAAACAACATTTCGTTCTGTCTTTCTAGGATCTACAAACAAAACACCCTGTATACCGTTCAAGTAGAATTTAATCAAGTACAGCACGCGACCTCTCACGCGATGCGCGCGTCGGTCATTGTTAGCAATTACCGCGTCGATTGGACTGATTGTGTATTTATATACCTACCTACGACGAGAACTACTAAATAATTACCTTCAGGTAAGTAAGTAGAAACCGGGTAGTTAGCCCTAGTGTCAGAGCTTTTAAGCCGCCTGAAAACATCTGAGATGGTTAAGAAAAAAGTTGTTGGGAAACTATGGTACAGAATTGCGCGGAAGAGAGAGGAATGGAAGCTTTTGGAGGAGGCTTTTACCGCTACTGGCGGTCCTTACACTATAGTTTAATTAATGTTATGTTTATGTAAATTGTTTATGTTTTAAGGAAATTAAAAGCTTTTTTATTTTTACTTTATTTATTTATTAAGTAAGTTTGCATAGGCCGAGTGCCTAGTCCTTGTGGCCCAATTTTTAAAAAGGTAGAATCTCTTCTAAAGTTGCTGAGAACCGCACGCTACGACAATTATCAAAGCACAGATTTTCAATGCTCGTTACAGCTCTCACTCGTACCTTGTGACTGTCTACGTATAATTACGTTCAGCCGTTCTAGTAATTCAATTATAGTGCCTCAGGCGTCACTTTTTGAGCCGCCTGAAAGCCTTTGGAATGGCTAAGCGGCACAACCGAGACCCATACTTTATCGTGTCATCCGAGCGACGGCAGCGCTCAGATGTAAATACTACCTGTAGTCACCCATACGTAGATTTACCGTGCTTGACTTTGGTCATTCCTAAGAAACACCAAGTCAAATTTCAATATACCTAAGCTTGGTGAAATATAGTTATACTTGTAACTTTACAAAGGCAAAGACTATAAAGTTAAGGCTTTGATTTGGTTACATTTACATCCATATTTTGTTCCTATATCTGTATGAATAAAAGTATTTTATCAAAATGGTACTCAAAATCATGATCGACATCTATTGCTTACATGAGCTTCCTCTATGGATCTCCAATAAAACAAGTTGAAAGCGTCTTGTTTCCAACTCAATCCTACAATCTTAATGAGGTTATCACGTCTACCTTGACATGCTTGCCAGTACGAAGTCCGAAAATTTTTCTATCTCATTAGTCGTCACTCCTCCGTGTTATATGCATTGCTCACTGCCATTTTAACTTGTCAATCCTCTGGGGTCTATCTTGTTAATTTTAAAAGACAACAAAACATTCCCGTGTAAAACTTGTCTCGCAAGCGCGCGCCCCAAAAACGGTAGAGCCAATACAATATGAGTTAGGTCAGGGATCCCACTTTTAGATCGACAAATCTGCTGCCAGATCTGACGGCGGATTGACGGGATCAAATATTTAAGGTCACTTTTAGAGTTCATCTACAAAAAGATACAATTTTAATTTTTTCAACACCCACTGATTTAGAATAATTCTGATTATCTAGTTCTGTCGATTCTATCACACATCACACACAGACACACACACAACACACACACACACATACAACGCACGCGCACACACGCACGCGCGTGCACACACACGCACACACGCACGCGCGTGCACACACACGCACACACACACACACACACACACACACACACACACACACACACACACACACACACACACACACACACACACACAAACACAAACAGAGAGATAGGGTTATATAAATACAATGGCATAATTATGAAAAACATAAGAGGTAAATATTAAAATTTCTGTCTAAGTACGTGTCATCAATCATTTTTACAATGCTCGTTGCTATGCACATAGATAAAAAGTTGCAACATCATTCTTGTTATGAGCAAAATTAATAGAAATATAAATCAATAGTGTAAGTTAGCTTATAAAGCCACATTTTTCCCGTTCAAACAAGCCCAGTGCACAATTTTATTACTAAAAGTATCGAATACCAAATGTAAAGTCTGAGAACTCGCAGCCATTCGACGAGTCGTGATAAGGGTAAAGGCACACCTTTATTGATAATGCATAGCGTTTCAAGTAAGTGGGGTCATAGACCGCGCGTTCACTTTAACTTGGTTAACTTAAGTACCTATTTACCTACGTAACTGTACCGGCCTGTTCCAAAAAGGTATAGAAATAGAAAAGTGAACCAGACTAGTCCTGAGAAAAGATAATAGGCTGTTTTACCAAACAATGAGTGCAATGATTTATTGACTGAGGGAACAAAGTTGGAGTTTTATTTCAATTGTACTTAATTTTTAATGTAATTTGTTGGACATTCACAAGTATACACAATTGTGTCTATGTTGAAAAATAAATGAAATGAAATGAAAGAGAGTCTCATTTTTGAATTGACCCTGACTCTCACGAGGACTTGTGTGTCGAGGAGACGACTCAATTGAATTTAGACTCATAAATGTCTCACACGCGCGCTCGCACACACACACACACACACACACACACCCCCACAAACAGACACACACATGCGTGTAAAACGTAAACCGCCTACCATCGTGTACAAAATTCGAATATTTTGCCCGAATTGTTTACATTAGATAGATAGATAAATAGAACTCTTTATTGTATGCACTAAGTACAGAGTAGATACTTAACTTATCTTAAATTAAATTAGTGCCACAAATGGCGGCCTTATCGCAGATAGCGATCTCTACCAGGCAACCACTGAACGGAAAAAGATCACAAACGAGTATAAATGGGAGGTACCAATCTAATAATAATATAAATGTAAATAATGTATAAATAAATACTACAAAAATATAATTATATATACATTATTGTTGATCTATCAAAAACGACTCAGCCGATTTCTTTGAAATTTAAATGGGACCACCTCGGGAGTATACGCTTTCGAAGTAAAAATATTTTTTCGATTCGGTTTACAATTGGCGAAATTATCGAAGAACATACACAAAAAATATACATACAGACGAACATAGAAACTCCTCTTTTTTGGAAGTCGGTTAAAATCGCCGACGATGAAAAAAACTCATAAGTATATAATTTTTTTCAATTTCAAATATTCTTTATTTAACATTATAAGATATTATACAATTATGCACAGTTACTAGTGTACGTTAAAATCCTAGTAGTACATTTTATTTAATTTAAGTACTGTTTTGAGAGCAATAAGCTCATGCAAAACTTAGAGAAATTCTAATAGGAAGTTACAGATATGACATTAAAAAGGCACTTAATTCACGAATTACACAATATAAACTTTAGGTTAAGTATTATATTTATGAAATGTAGCTACTTAAAGATAAGTATATAGAACTTGTGCACCAAGTTGCAGTAAGATTCGTTGAAAAATGTGACTTGTAGAGAAAAATCAACATCCACACACAAATAAATAATCTTGAATCTTGAACATCAACATGACAGACGAAATCAAAATCGTCGAGTTGACGCAGAGACTTCGCTTCGCTTTGATCAATCATTAGAACATATTTATAGTGAAAATAGAATTAAACTAAATAAAAATAATACTTGTATCAGTTAGTAGCAATATTTTGGTCTAGTGACCGCTCATAGCTTACGTTCGAAAGTTCAATTCGTTTTGTATCGTTTTGTTGACGACCACTATTTGCCGCGCGACTTTTGTTGCGCAATTTATCGACTGTGTTCTAGAGTAGACGGAGCACTGGGGTCCAATCTATTCACTTATAAGTAGGGGGTGGAATAGGTAGTTTTACGTATTTGCAATTTTGTGACATCAATAATGCGGATATGCTTCCGGGATCTTGACGACGCACGACTTGCTATATTTAGAGATACCACACATAGAAATAAATCTGAAAACTTAACTTTTTTATTTTAGTATAAAAAAAAGGGGCCAAACTTCTAAGTCAGTCAATATGATACCCCACATGATACGAATCATGTGGGGTATCATATAAAAGAACTTCATTAGCACAAGCTAAAACAGGTTTTTACTTAATTATCTTTACGATGTGTAAATTTCGATATGTAACGTATGTGATTATAATATTATTTTTAGTTAAGTACGCCCTGAGGTTTTAACAACTTAGTTCCAATTTTGTGGAATTTTCGGGATTTGTACGGAAACATTGGGCTGCGAGCCTGACTCAAAATAGTCCAGTTATATTATTTATAGTTAAATACGCCCGGAGGTTTAAACAACTTAGTTCCAATTTTGTGGAATTTTCGGGATTTGTACGGAAACATTGGGCTGCGAGCCTGACTCAAAATAGTCCAGTTATATTATTTATAGTTAAATACGCCCTGAGGTTTTAACAACTTAGTTTCCCAATTTTGTGGAATTTTCGGTATTTGTACGGAAACATTGGGCTGCGAGCCTGACTCGAACTTTTTCAGTTATATTATTTATAGTTAAATACGCCCTGAGGTTTTAACAACTTAGTTCCAATTTTGTGGAATTTTCGGGATTTGTACGGAACCATCGGGCTGCGAGCCTGACTCGAACCTGTGCAGTGATTTTGTTTTAATCCATGTTATACTTACTATATCTTTTTACAAGCTTTTATTTAACTTGCAAGGGATGTACCTATGTAATGTAATGTACCTAAGTTCGGGTGGAATCTTGCAAGTTTTTGACCAACTTCCCGGTTTTCGATTGGTCTGAAATTTTGCACGCATATGTATATTGCTTGACAATGCAATATTATGGCACCATGGAGCTGATCTGATGATGGATTCGGAAGATGGCCATAGGAACTCTTGTACTAAACAAGATAGAACCGTCGTGTTTGGGCTCGTTTTACTTGTCATGCCTAGCACTCTGCTGCTACATGATATTATCCAAGACCTAGCTCTAGATCCAAATTCTAGTATTTTAAAAACATAAAACATAAAATTGAACTGTATGTTCCGATCCTTACTTAAAAGAATCTATGGTTTGTAGAACTATACCAAGATGGAAATCGTCAAGCCAATGTTGATATTTCACTGCTAGAATATTTTTTGACCTCTAAATGATTTTGTCTAACTACGTTTTTTGGCAGGCAATAGACTTTCCATGCCTAAGCAACTCTCTACTCTTTCTTAATTAGATGAGACATGTGTTCAGCAGTGGCATAGTTTAATACGGGTTGAATTAACAAAATAGTGATACCTACATTTTTTAATTTTATTGACCCGTTAATCCTAGACTAAAAGGCATTTTTTGCTCTGATTTTCGGTACATTGTGCCGGGGCGTCCCGAACCGCACTCATTCATAGATTCACGCTTTACTGCATTGTGCTTTTTATTTAAACTGTATTTTGCTTTTGTAGAAAAATATTTAAAATATCTCCAATAAGACTGATTGGTAGCGGCTTGCATCCAGCGCGTTTCTGCGCTCTTAATCAGGTCATCCGTCCACCTTGTGGGTGGACATCCTACGCCGCGGTTGCCTGTACGTCTCTACATTCTAGAGCTTTTTGACCACATCGGTAATCAGTTCTCCGTGCTATGTGACCTGCCGCAGCTATTTCAACTTGTCAATCCACTTAGCTATGTGGGTAACTTTGGTAATCTCCTCATTCTTGATTCGATCTCGCAGAGAAACTCCGAGCATAACCCTCTTCATAGCTCGTTGGTCTGCTTGTAGCTTTTATTAAGACCCATAGTGAGAGACCACGCGAATCTCTTTCTGCGACTGTGTAAAGTGATAAGGTTCATTCCCGCTTTTGTTTCTAAAGTCTTCATAAAACCTTCAAATGCACTGCACTGACTTGGTCCAAACGACTTTTTCATATTGAAAGAGCTCTCGTCTGTCCACATCGGGACTGAATGTTATTCGAAACGTGCATTCCGTTCACTCGTTCCGCACAGAGAAAGAACATTTAGCCGGGAGTGAACAGTTCACTGGTATTTATGGTTCCGTATAGATTGTAGCGTTAAAATAATAAATATATATATATCTTTATTGTATACCAAGAATTACAGTAACATACAACAAAAACTACATACAAAATGTTGTAGGTACAAGAGCGGCCTTATCGCTTTTGGCTATTTCTACCAGGTAATGTTTTATTACACTGTTACTGCTCTAAGTTTTCAATGTGGAAGCTCTATTTTTTTTTCTAAGTTAATTATTTATTCTTACAAGTTTTTTAAGTTTTAGTTCAAGAAAATTAATTAGCTACAATTAAACTAAACATCTTTACACATAATACATTTCACATTTCATATGTTGCAATAAATGATTTGACTTTAACTTTGACTTGGACTTTGACTTTGACTTTGACTATATTATTATGTCGCAGACGAATGCGAAACTAAAAATTTAAAAATTGATTCACTAGCTAGAGTTTAGTGAACAGTTTACTGGTACTCGTGGTTTCGAATAAATTGTGAGACTAAACTTTTTTAAGCTCTCAGTGTGGATGCTCTAATTTATTATACTCTAATTATTTATAACAAACTTGCAGTTTCGGAGTGTAATTATATTTTTGTCATTAAATTATACACTAAACTAGTATAAACTATATTACTATAAAATACAACGTATTTTAATTATTTCAAAGATAAAAAAAATATCTTAGAAATAGAGTGCCAAATGTCTTTGTTAATAAATATATTTATTACTGGTTTTATCATAGAATTTGCATGTGCAGTTTAAAAAATAGGAGCATTAATCCAAACTATTAGTTTTCCTTTAAAATGCAATTAGTTTTCACTTCAAATAGCTGGTCCGGAACCCTGAAAAACGAATAGAAACCGCAAAAATCCGCGTTGCAATCGGCCCACTTCCGCAGCGCTGTGCTCGATCCGAAATGTGTCGCGATGATTGCATTTTTTGACCGAAACGACTGCTCTTTTGTCATTTTTCTGAAAAAATGCCTAGATTTGACGGATGCAAGTTTTTGTAGCGCGCTCCCGGCAAATCGGTACGTTTTCAAATTTTTTGTAGAGGCTAGTACTCAATACTCAATCATATACCTTTTGCAACATAATATTATGTAGCATATACATACGGTTCATTGTTAGCATGATCTATAAAGTTATACATAAAATGACCCTAGCAGGTAACATAACTACTCGTAACTTGAAAAAACTTTTTTTTTTTTGGATCATCATAATCTTCAGTCGTTTTTTTCGCACTGCTAGATATAGAACTACAGTCATCCCAAGTTTGAACTGATATCTTTTTCATTATCAGATAGAGAAAACTACGTTTTTACAAATATTTCATTACTGAGAAGGAAAATAAGACAAAAAAACAAATCATTAAAGACGAGCTAGTATTAAATAAAGTAAATTGAACAGAATAACGTATAAATAAGTAAGTGTAAATAAAAATTGTTTAAAAAGTATTTAGTTAGGTAATGGCTGACGTTATAAGTTATATGGATGCATCTGAGTAATTTTGTTTAGATACATCATACTTAATCCTGTAGAAATTGAGTTATTGAAAACTTTAAAACGTAAGTAGTATTTTTCACATTAATTGTGATTTAGATATTAAAATCTTCAAAATAAAATCCAGCCCAATCCCAAAATGATATTTAACTGTACGCTGAGCCTAATCTTACCCGATTTAGTACAAATTACTTTGAAAACGAAGCTAAATTCGAATGAATACTGTCCACAGCAGCCCTTTTATAATCAGCTTAGGAGAAATTACTTGCGGACCCTGTTTTGATTAAGAAGCTATACATATATAGTATATATATAGTATGGGGACATTTCTCCTAATACTTTTTCAAACAATTTCGGGTCCCAAATTGAATTAAATTTACCTATTAGTGATATTGATACCTTATTTTTGGGGTTCCGTACCCAAAGGGTGAAAACGGAACCCTATTGCTAAGACTCCGCTGTCCGTCTATCCGTCTGTCTGTCTGTCACCAGGCTCTACCTCAGCGTTATAGCTATAAAATTCAACTTTTCACAGATGTATTTCTGTTGCCGCTATAACAACAAATACTAAAAATAGAATAAAGTTAATATCTACAGGCGGTCCCTAATAAGTAACCTGATTTTTAGCCGTTTTTCACACGATATTAATAATGGTATCAGGTAGATGCTTGAAAATATTCACTGAATATTTAGTTGTATATTTTCTTTTGTAATAATTAACTAAATTAAAATAAAATAAATATTTAAGGGGGGCTCCCATAGAGTACGGAACCTTTCGTGCGCGAGTCCGACTTGTACTTGGCCGATTATTTACTTGTTAATATTCTAAGTGAGTTTCCGATCGAACCTTACATATAGGTACCTACTTTTTTTGTTGTAAATGTTTTATTTGAGCTTCATAATGTTTTTAAATATCTAAAAATAACAGCGTTTTTTACTTTTGCGGAATTTATATTGCTTTGCGCTAATAAAGTTAAAATCATCATGATTATCCCTAAGTTATACTGTTAGGTTCGAGTAAAAACTTGAATTTGATTTTCCTTTCAGTATCCAGTTCTTCTGCAAATCTAATTCATTGTTCTTTAACTAATATTGAAATACTAGTATAGATGTTGAATACGTCTGAGTTAAACAAATAATATATAATTATCTTTACTGGGAAAATTGCCTCTAAAACTGTAAATTAGTAAATTGAAAAACTTTAAATTATGAATGTATTTTGTCCGTAGTGACTGCAATGATGGTATCATTAACACTGGTTCATTGTCTAGTCAAATAAGAGCTATAGATTTTCTTATAACGCGAATCATATATGTACCTATATCAAAGTTGTGATTTTGGACGATGAGTCCAAAAATCTTATTTCTTGCAGCAATCCTTCAGAGAATGAAATAACTGTCGTCGTCCAATCCCGGCGATAAATCCCTCCTATCGTCACATTTCTTGTAATCCGCGGGAAGTAGCGCCGGTAATAGGATTTGTAACGTGGCGATCGGCCGCTAAGTGTTTCACACCAATACTGAGCTTTCTACGCTGAGAAGGAAACTCATGAAGATACAGCTCAGAAATAAATTGGGAAAAATTAGAGGTCTATAAAGTTGGTTTACGGATAATTTTACCTAAGTGATTAAGTCATATACGTCACAAGCCGAACGCCCAGACCGATCGTGTTTCTCTATCGCTTGTTCCGTGCTGTCGGATTCAATGTAAACTCAGGCGGATTGTAACTATGGGTCATGCTTTTTCGTGCACGCAGCAGGTGTTCATCGATTTATAAGATGTTATCACATCAAAAATTAGGAACTTCAATCATTTAACTAAGAAATATGAGCGAAATATATCTGCACATCTGCACCAACCTGTTAAAGCTTGTTTTTGTCCGGATATCTTGTTTATTTGTATGTTGGGAATCAAATAAAGGTCGTATTTTTTTAGCGAAACTTGGTTATATGTAACCATGTTTCATTAAATAACTAGCTTGATCTGCGCCTTGGCTGTTTTATGCTGCTGCATGGGAGCATTTTATATTTTCGATATAAAATTTTATGTAACCAAAGACTCGCCGAATTTTAATATAAATCTATGCAATAAATCAAATCTATAGGTAGGTTAACTATTGTTTTCTGGAAGAATATCTAAAAAAAGATCTATTTAACTGTAGTTACAGGACATTGAGAATATTCTTAAGAAAATCTAAAAAACTATATGTAGGTAAAAATGCTTGAGCTGGATGCGCCGTTTGTAGAAATAGTTTTAGAAAAAAATAAATGTATTCTTCTGTTTATTGTTTACTTGTAGCTGGAGGGCTGCGGCGAATTGCTTTTACAGTGCTATGTTTACTAAAAGTTTCAGTTTTGTTGTGACCGTCGCCGCGTGTTGTTGCAGCTGAATGTAACGTCCCGGGTCTCATAGCCAATGAACTGTGACAACAACTTAGCAGTTCCACTGCAGTTTTTTTTATTTATTTATTAATGCTTCACATTAATAACTACATTATTATAATATAATTATAAACACTTACAATATAATTTAACTTAATGTGCTATTTTTTTAAGGAAGCACAGCATGCATTTAACTTTACATAACAATAAAGAATATTAGTAAAAATAAGATTGTAGTAGTATTTCATAATCTTCAGATAATTTACTAGACTATTTTAAAAGACATCAACAAAACTTACACGAGCAGAGGTGCCTTTTAAGAATGCTATCCTCATATTAAGCCCAAATATAAAAGCGCCATCGTAAAAATAGCAACGTAAAAAGTGTTCTCTCTATAATGCCTAAAGTGAAAAAGAAACAGTAAGATTCTAAATTGCTTTTATAATTACGATGGTGCCTTCATAATTGGGCCTATTACCGGACTAATAGCGCATTCGAAATTCTAGACACATAAATAAATACCTCAATATACGTTTAGAAGTTAGTTAATTAGGCTCTGTTTCCACGAGCGAGCGAATCGGTACGAGTCCGCCCTCATATCGTCGGAGAATCTCCACGAACGAGCGATAATTTCGCCGCGTATCGTCGCGAGTCGTAACGGAATCGCAGCGATTCCGCGGCGACTCGTTACGGTATCGCCGCGTTTCCTTGACGACGCGTTGTGAAAGAAATAATTCAGTAACAGCGTTTGACAGCGCGCCCGCTGCGCGCTCGTCGCGAGAGCGCCACGAGTGCGCGGCGGGCCTGCTGCTAGTCGCGACGGGCTAGCGACGATGTAACGACGTTTCACGCGCTCGTTGCCACTCGTCGCATCGCGGCGATAATATTGCCGTGTGGACACGGCTTCTAGAGAGTGTATAGAAATACGTGGCACGACGATAATATCGCCGCGATTCACTCGCTCGTGGAGACAGCGCCTTAAGGACAACGCCTTTTAAGCAATAAATAGCGTTATTTACGTATAAGAAATCCGCTCCAGAAAAATCAAATGGACAGGTATGAATTAAAAACGTGAATAAAATGATCCTAATTCTAAATACCTAATTATAATGGGAAACCTCTGGTATTCGATTTTAATGGAAAAACTCTCGTGACCGCCGTTAACAAATCTGGATGAACAAATGTAATAATTTTGGTTGAATAAAATAATACTTAAATTATTTCGATGATTGCTTCTTTACTCATCAAATAGCCCCAGAAAAAAACTAACAATCTATGAAAGCGTATTATATTTCATAAACAAAACTACCTAGGCCTAAGTAAAGTCTAGGAATATCGTTTTGATCTACAAGGACGCTATTTAAAAGCACGTTAAAATATTATTTCTAATATATTGGACCGAAAAAAAAAGAGATTCTGATATTGTTATGATTAGGTTTATGTTGAACACAAAGCAAATAAATGAGATAAAGCTTATTTCGATCTATTTCTTTATTACTAGCTGTCCGTCCCAGCTTCACCCAAGTACGATTGTCATAACTGCAAACCTTCTCGTTGAAACACTAAATAATAGTGAAAACCGTATTTGAATCTGTTGCGCAGTTTGGAAGATATAAGGGAATACACAGACAGAGAGATAGACAGACACACAGAAATAGCGACTTTGCTTTATACTAAGTAGTGATAGTGATTTGGCTTCATTTCTAACCCCTGACAAATAATAAAGGTATTAGAATTAACTCGGATGAAGGTTAATGTGTCTTTGTATGTCTGTATGTAGCTTCATAACTACTACATATGGGTCGATATTTTTTAAAAGTATATGAACAATAGAGCCAAAAAGTTCCACGTACGGGAGTCACATACCGTAAAGCACAGCGTAAGATGTCCACTCAGAAGGTGGACTGATGACCTCGTTAAAAATCACCATCACTTTCAACAGATCTAATCGGAGATCCATAGGAGAAGCATATGTCCAGCAGCGGACGTCATATAGTTGTTAAATGGATATAACACGCTGAGATGATTCTTAGTTATAGGTATTTCAAGTAAGTCTCTCATCAGGGGTTAAAGAAAAAACAAGAATTTGCAAGTAAGTCAATTAAAAGTTGAATCTTAAGAAGTATGGGCCCATTTGCCAAAGCTTAGTTTAACTGTTCATTCATAAACACAGTCGAGTTTTTAAATCCTTAAATTAACTGCATTTGTGTTGTGGATAAGCTAGACAGATAAATTTTGATTGTGGCTCTTACAATTGCATTTTAAAAATAAATTGTTAAGGTTAGGTCAAACAAGGAGCGTCAGATACAATAAAATACGTTCCTACGCTTGCTGATTAAAAAAAAATCAATATGAATAAAGTACCTAATTGCTGTGGATATCATTTATTTAAATGAGGTGTTTTGCAAAGGCCCCCAAAAACTATAATACGCAGATTTTTTTATCTAAATATTAGGCCCAAATTTAGAGGCGCCATCGTAACTATAATAGCAATTTAGAGTAGCTCACTATATGCATTTGATATTATACTATTTTACGTTGCTATTGATGGCGCCTTTAAAATTGGGCCTAGGTGTATTAAAAAAATACACGAAAATTGCAACAGCAGACTGAAGACGGAAAACCTGAGAAATAGAAATAATCGGCCAAGTACGAGTCGGACTCTCGTACGAAGGGTTCCGTACTTGAATATTAATTTTATTCTATTTTTAGTATTTGTTGTTATAGCGGCTCCAGAAATACATCATCTGTGGAAATTTAGCTTTCTAGCTATAACGGTTCATGACATACAGCCTGGAGACAGACAGACGGACAGAGCGGAGTAATGGGGTCTCGTTTTTACCCTTTGGGTACGGAACCCTAAAAATGATTGCTCAGCAAAAAAATATGATTGTAGAACCACGTGAAGTGAAATGAAATGAGTATATTTACTAACATGCTGCAAAACGCTTTATACATTCGAAAGTTTGAAACTAATAGGTACAATAGTTATTTTGAAGTGACCAGCCCCTAATCCTAACCTAGCTCTATGCTTTTTAACGTTTGGCTTCGATTGTTCTTCCACTTCCTCCCGTGCTGCGAGTGACTGACGCGGCAGGAGAAAAAGCGAAGCTCAACGTCAGAACGCGTACACAATACGGCCGCAGGCTGCGTTGTCGCACGTACTATATAACCGCACCTTTACCCCAACCCTATAACGTCATATTAGCAAAACAAAACCGCTCTACACCGCACTTTCAACTATACTATTAATTGGTATTCTGACATTTATGAATAATGAAATAATCGCCTCCTATTCGACTCGTGTGGCGGCGACTCAAAAGCTCCATCGGCAATTAGATACCTAGTAACTAAGCCGTATTCTGTGGTGGGTAGCGTTCGCAGCGTAATTAAAAATAAAACGGATTAAGCGTGAGTCAGACGCGGGAGCGAGGGTTCAGTACGTGTGAGAGACATTGGGCGTCGGCGCTTAATGAAAAAGTTTAGCTTGAGTGGAAACAACAGTGGTTTTAATCTCAACGTACTGAGTTATTTATTGCGTACCGCGCAATGTTTTGAAAAGATATTGTGAAAAATATTGTGGGAAGGCTTTTAAGAAAGGTCAAAGTTTCAAAGTCTGTGCAAATCGGTAGGCATTGTAGAGCAAATAGTTATAGTAAAGAACTGGTCAGCTCTTTTCACTAGTTTATAATATGTATAATTAACGGGACTTCCACCGGCCTAGACAGACCTAGACAGATGACCTGAGTAAGACCGCAGGAAAACGCTAGATGCTTTAGTAGTCGCTTCTAATTGATCTTATTGAAAGTCTATAGGGGTAGCCTGTATCCAACAGTGAATATCCTACAGCTGATATGACGATGATTATGGTATATTTCAGGTAAGGTCCGTTTACACTCACTACTCCAGTATTTAATTAAGCGGTGGTCTTCTAGAAAATGGATATGACGTTTAATCAGAATCAAACTTCACGGCTGTGAACAAGTGTGTAAACAGTGTGTGTTAGCTACAAGCTACGGAAAACCCAATCCTCGCTCAGCTGTTAAGTAAGCTTCAGTTAGGATTGGGTTTTGCGCAACTTGTAGCGGACAGCACAGCCTTGAAGTTTGATTTGACACTTGGAACCTGTCGTATACAAAACACACAAACCACCTCAATTTCCATAAGAGTAACTAAGTTCGTATAGGCCGGGTGGCTAGCCTTGGTGCCAGTTTTTAAGCGCCTGAAGGACTCTGGCATGGCTAAACGGTTAAAATAACCGTGGCCTGCAATCTAACGTGCCATCCGAGCCACGGTAGCGCTCAGTTATAACATAATGCCATCCGCGGTCCACCATTCGAAGACTGTCCTTGACGAACGTAGCATAACTATGATGATTGCTAACGAACACACCTAGTCAAACTATGAGTGCTACACTGCCGTCTATAACCTAAAAAGCCGTTAAACCACAAAACCAAATTTTTGGGTACCAGCGAAAAACGCGGGACTAGACAGATAAAGTACTTTAACTATGATTTAGACAATTATTTGCAAAAACGGCATTAAAAGTAAGCTATTATTTGTAGAATAATGATGTTTTCAAATAATTATGGGATCGTAGCGGTATTTAAGTTATGTTTTGTTGGATGGCGACTTTATTGACTTGTAAAGTAGAAATATGAATGTCAATAGCGGTGTTTTCACAATTTCTTTCTTCTAAACTATAAACGATATAAAAATAATTATTACAGTGACCGATAGATAATTTTAAACTTTATAAGAATGTGTTTAAAAGTGAATAATGACCTCCTGTGGCTTAACGGTGTTATAGCTTGTGGACGGCAGTACAGTTTCCATAACAAACAACAGTTACAAACAGCTAAAATGCTAACCACCGAGCCCTAGGTCCCAGCTACCCTCCCGATAATGACAATGAATATTTATGAAAGTCTAACACACGGTACCCAACAAAATCCAACAAGATATAGGTCAACAGCTGTCGCAAAATTGAGTAAACGAGTCCTCCTATAGAGATTTAGCCTCGTTCGGCGCCGGCAATCTCATAAATTATTTAACTTGTTTGAAAAATGTCGCATCGGAATAATTTTTCATACGCACCACTCCGGCCGAGTGATAGTTTTTATTTATACCGCTATGAATACGTTCATACTTGAGTGGTTGTCGTGGGGTTTGCTCGATTTTTAAGTAATTGAGTGAGTGTCACAAAAAAAATCTATATAAGTCTTAGTTACATATTTTACACGCTTCAGTGTTGTACCGTAGTTCATAAAATATTCCATTGTAAAATATTACATAAAATTGCAATCGAAAAACGGATGGTTAATAGGGTTGTAAAGTTCCGAATGGAGACTACGTACCAGTAAACAGAGCGTAAGACACCGATAAAGTAAACCAGTGATCTAATCAAGACGTCTTACGACTGAAAGAAATTACACCTTAGGTAAGAAGCGAGTTCAACCCTTAAATGCATGTTGTTGCCAAATGTCTACAAACCCAATGTTTTTTCTAATTTGTAGACTGAAACTAGTATCGGCAATACATTAATTCTGTAAAATAAAAATAAAATTAAAATTTTGAAAAGTCAAAAATATTCCTTGGTCTATTTGATATAGGTATTTGACATGCTAATCTACATATAGGTAGAATGTAGATATTATGCCACATGAATTATGTGCACGTTTTAATTATATTGAAAGTTGATCCTATAAGTAATAACAAGAAAAATAACTTATTTTAATGAGTACAATTCGAATCTGAACATTTTCAGCGAATTGTCTTGATGAAACAATATAACATAATGATGTTTTTGTTCTACCAATTTTCGATAAACAGTACTTTGTCCAATTGTATTGATCAAGAATATTCAGGATATTATGACGCCTTTAAAAAAACAGGACACAATCACTTATTTACTAATTAATTTTATAAATTGGAATGCAGTCTAACAAAGTTAAATATAATGTAGAGGTATCTGAAAATAATAGTTTTGAGGGTCTAAGCCTTGAGGGTTTAGGAGACGACTAACATGATAATATTTATTGTGTGTTCGAATGAGAATATGCCTACCCCCAAAAGTAGCTGTACACATTTGAAACATATGTACATTTTTAGGGTTCCGTACCACAAAAGGAAAAAACGGAACTCTTATAGGATCTTTTTGTTGTCCGTCTGTCCGTCTGTTCGTCTGTGTGTATGTTAAGACTCTTTATCTCGGGAACGCGTTAAGATATCGAGTTGAAATTTAAACTGTATACGTATATCGATGAACTCTTGCAGTTGTTGTAAAAAAAACTTCTCAATTATCGTTTAAAAAAGTTAGAGCCGTTTTCTATCGTAAAAAACCGCATATTTCGCACTCACAAAAATCAAAACCTACAGGGTACTTTCCGTTGACATAGAACTATGAAATTTGGCGAGAAGCATTGTTTCAGAGTACACATATGGGAATAAATCTGAAAACTGTAAATTTTTATTTAAATCACAAAAAAATAGGGACTCAAAATTCACAAAATGTAGGTTCAAAATTCAAAGTGAGTAAATCGTATCATGTAAGGTATCATATTAAAGAACTTTATTAGCACATGCTAAGACAGGTTTTTAATTATTTTAACATTTTCATTAATAAATTTTCGATGTATGACGAGAAAAGTGAAAAAAAAAACTTTTTTGTCGATGGTTATAGTACAGAGATTTTAACAACTTACTTCTCAATTTTGTGAAATTTTCTGGATTTGTACGGAACCTTCGGTATGCGAGCCTGACTCGCACCTGTCCGTTTTTTTTTCCATTTCTATTTTGTCTCTGACTCGTTGGTTGAAATACCTATTATTTTGACGCCATTACAATAATTACACGTTTGCCGCTAACGAGGCGCGATATTGGTTGCTTGACATGACGCTGTCAGCTGTATAGCTGTGGTTGTATACCTTTCCACAATGCTCCCGTTTTTTTTTAGCCCGAACAAACCCCGTTAAATAAAGTATTAAAATGTAAAAAAAACACGTTAGTTTGCATAATAAAACATTAATATACATAATTATATAATAGTATTGTTCATAGTAGGGGATTTTCTTGGAGTCTCTCTGCGAAATTTGATCAGAAATTAGATTTGTAGAAAAACCATAGCCCAGCGGATTGGCAAGTTAAAATGCCGGTAAATAAGTTCACATAGGCCGGGAGTTCAGCCCTGGTGTCAGAGTTTTCATGCCACCTGAAGGCTCTGAAACGACAGTGTTAAGGCGGACTGATGGGGTTCCATTTTTTTTGTGTAGACCACATACTAGTACGCGTAGCGTAGGATATCGACTCACACGGTAGACTGATGATCTTATTAAGACAAAAGAATCGCAATACAAGTCGCTTCCATATGGTCTTGGAGATTCCTAAGACATGCCAATGTCAAGCAATGTATGTCGTAGGCCTGATATTTGATTTTTGAGTTTATTTTCCCACGTGTCTGTGGAAATAATAATTACTATAACATATTAAAATAACAGAAAAAGAAAAGTTAAACCGCAAAAATTCCATCGAAGCGGAAAAAATATCTATCATTTGCCATCGCCACAAATCATAGCAAAAAGCTTTCAGGTCAAACGGTTCTGTTAGTTGACGTAGATCGAGATCGATGTGTGTGCTGTGTATGTACAAGAATAGCATAATGGGGTGCTAAGTTATAAACAGCGCTATCTAAATAAATAGATGTTTTAATCATATTTTCAGAACTTTTTTGGGATCGAAAACTTCTTTAGCGGTGTTGTGCACTTTTTTAAACTTGCGTCAGAACTCGTGACTTGGATTGCAACCCGTTGTTTTTTTTTTAACTAAAAAGTCTGCGCTTGACCACACCTTTAAGGGATGTTGTGGTCAAAAATGAAGCACGCAGACTTATGACCTATTCACTCTGGTTTTATAAAGCCTCGGATTACCATATCAGTTGTAGGGCAACTACTGCTAGTTATATCCCTTCCACTATACTTACGTCATCGTTCGTCGTCGTAGTTTCAACAATAGAGCGTCCGTCGTCCACTGCTAGATATAAGCCCCCTTATAGATCTCCAATAAGACCGTTAGGAAGTGGCTTGTATCCATCGCAAAGAGATCATTTTCCAAAGTCAAAGTCAAAATTTTTATTGCAGTTTGTATGTACAAAAGTTGTATAGATATAATATAATCATGACTCAATACAAACTTGCCTATGCAAGGCGTGCAACGTTACTGGCAGCTTTATTTATTATTATTACCTAAATTAAAAAATTAAAATTCTAAAATTATATTTAAATTGATTACAATGTCAGGTTTAGTTACCTAGTCAATATGATGTTAGTTAATTACAATGTCATGGGTTAGTTATTATGTTATGTTAGTAGATTGCAATGTCATGGATTGATTAGTCAATAATAGTATTCCAATTAATTTTTTTGTCAGTCATAAAATCACTAATAGTGTAATAACACTTAGTCTAAAGGACTTTCTTTAATTTAGTTTTTAATAGACTGTGGCTGAGTGTTTTCAGCGAGTTCGGTATTTTGTTGTAGATGACACGTCCCATACAGAAAATACTTTCACTTGTTATCTTTTTCTTACGTTGGTCTATATTAAGTTTTATATTTGTTACGTCAATTACGTTATATCTATCTATCTATTATCCAAGTTATAGAAATTTACTATACGCTACGCTTTCCAATATGTGGTCACTCAAGACACACTGAATAAATTTTCGACCCCATCGGGCATCAATCCTCCGTGCTTAGAGCCCAGCTTACTACCATTTCAACTTGCCAATCTGTCCTTATTTCCATTAAATCACCTAAACAAAAGGTTACAATATTCAGGCTTCGAGAGGAATGTTATTCAGACGTTTGTCCCAAACTAGTAGTAACAAAGCGTCGGATCCAGCTCGAAACAAGCAAGCTGGAGCCGCGACATGATTGCACAAGTTTTTGCAAACGGACCGACCGCCGACCGCGGTCGCTGGTGGCGCGAAATGAGAAAACTTGCGACCTTGGCCAGCTCTAATAGATTATGAGGTTTTTCCTGTACTAACAGATTTTAATTATAATTATATAACAGGTATTAAGTATAGACTGAATCAAATAACTTGGCGGCTGAGATGATAGCAAGGCGTAGTCACTCTTTTCTATTTGTATTTGCAAAATTTTACATTAGTTTCGTAAAATAATGATTACAGCGTGTTGATTAAAATGATGTGCTTTGCCACGAGTGCAAATCGAAAAATATTATTTTACATCTATTTAGTTTCTCTTCTCGTTTCCTGATTGGCTGTTTTAAAACCACGCCGGAATCAGTTCTTATTGGTTAAAATTCCGGCTAGTTATTAAATCGGCCAAACATAAACCAGAGCAATGTTACCATTACAATATTAAATTTGACGGCCTCGGTGGCTCAGTGGTTAGTGACCCTAACTTCTGGATCAAAGAGGCATGGGTTCAATCCTCACCCAGGGCAAATATTTATGTGATGAACATAAGTGTTTGCTCTGTGTCTGGGTGTTATTTAGTTACTATCTATATAAGTATGTATTTAAAAATATGTATATGTAGAATATCAGTCTCTGGCAGCCATATCACAAGCTTTGCTTAGTTTGGGGTCAGAGACCGTGTGTAAGATGTCCCAGAAAATATTTAATTTTTATTTAAGAACTAAAAATATCATGTGACAATATATTTAAAAACCAGATCAAAATTCGTGACATGCAGCTGTTAAGTGAACTTTCAATCTTTTATCAAAAAAAAATCAAAATAAAAAAAAAATCAAGGTTGGAGCATCCGCAGCTTGTTGTTAACATCTGAAAACTTTTTTTAAGATTGTAGCTGGTACTATCACGCGAACTGATCTCGTATACCTACAGAATGCATGAAAAATGCGTAAGTAACACGTGTATTATATTATAAAAGTAACGTGAAAATTAAAGAAACAAGATAATTTAAAAAAACATTTTAGCAATTTTAAACCCATCAGTTAAATACGGCTTGGTTGCGCCGCGCCGGTATTCTATGACGCGACACTCACTGAATACTAAATGAGTATTTTGACGCTAGCTGTCGCACCGGGCAATGCTCAATGCGACCAGAACTTTAGTATTTATTCATGAACCAAGAAATTCTTCAAAATTCCAAAATACCATGGTGAAAAAAAAACTTATTTATTTAGGTATCATAATAATTATAATATTTCAAGGACACAATGTGGGAACTATGAGGAGCGCTGGATTTTATTTGGTCAAGAATAAGTATTTTTTGATCAACTTAAGGCCAATGTTCCAATAAGTAAGATAAAAAACCGCAATACCAACTTCCACCGTGTACAGAATTCGAATAATTTGCACGAATCGATGTGAAATCCGTGTATATTTTTGACAGTAGTAGTAAGTGTATTCTTTCGAACTAAAAAGATTTCTTCAAATAGGTTTCCAATTGACGAAAGTATCGCTGAACATATACAAAAAAAAAACCGGACAAGTGCGAGTCAGGCTCGCACATCGAAGGTTCCGTACAAACACATTGTTAAAATAATTAGAAACCTGTTTTAGCATGTGCTAATGAAGTTCTTTTATATGACACCTTTCATGATACGATTTACTTACTTTGAATTTTGGGCCCATATTTTGTGATGTAAATAAAAATGTACAGTTTTCAGATTTATTCCTATATGTGTACTCTAAGACAATGCTTCTCGCCAAATTTCATAGTTCTATGTCAACGGGAAGTACCCTGTAGATTTTTAGAAGTTTTATTTTTGTGAGTGTCGAAATATGCGGTTTTTTACGACATAAACGACTCTTACTTATTTAAACGGCCACTGAGAAGTTTTTCTTTCATACAACAGCAAGAGTTCATCAATATACGTATACAGTTAAAATTTCAACTCGATATCTTTACGCGTTCTCGAGATAAAGAGTCTTGACATACACACAGACGGACAGACGGACAACAATGTGATCCTATAAGGGTTCCGTTTTTTCCTTTAGCACCTCCTTCTTTTTTGAAGTCGGTAAAAAGTAGCTTATGACACTTTCCGACATTTAAATTACCTATATCTAACTATGCCATAAATCAAGACAATCCGTTGCTCGGGCACTACGTGAAAGAGTAACAAACAAACTGAAACACAGATCAGATGGATGGATTTTTAATATTAGCTAGATTAAGGATAATTTGAAACTGTCAAGCCAGCCAGTTCTATCAGCCAAAATATATGATGCGACAAAGTTCTTCATGAAGCTCAATTATGTTGCAAACCCACCTTGTAACATCAGAGGTCAATGTAATACCAAACTAAACCTAAACAAGCGAATGAATCCGTCGCCTCGAGCCACGTCGCAGCTACAACAGTCGTCCAAACTGCAGCCGTACAATAACTTTTCTCATTTTGCTCTCTACCAAGATGATATAACTCGAACTTTGCTCTAAGCGTGAAGGGTACGACTACCCAGATTGTACAACACTTGTAAAATAATTATCTTTCACAGTGGGTCTATAATGATTGTGGGTATAATAAGCTCATAATAGCCTAATTTGCAATGGATATTCTTTTGATAGTGAGAATGTTACTCAAAACTAAATTTTTTTAGAAATATTAGCGTCTTCCTCTCTACCATGTTTTCCTAATTTTGCTGTGGTCGACCGCGACAATAATTTTAAAATTGACGAGTTCGCCTTATTTTGAAATTATATTTTTGTAATTATTATGTAAATATTGTAATGATAATATAGTAAACATATCTAATATAGAGCCATTTTAATGTAAATAATAAGTTGCCATAATTTTATAGGATCATTTGTTATTTGATTGAATCAGGCGTTACTTTGCGGAAATTCATCTTCAAATTGTATTTTACGTTAAACATTTCATCTAAGAACCGGCTTGGCTGCAATAAATGATTGAATTGAATTGAGACGGTTATGGTCAATATCTCTCTGCGAAAACGAGCTAGGAATGATGAGATCCACTGAGAAAACCAAGACAAGGCAATACAGTTGGACCGTCAATACCAATCCGTCGGTACCAATGGAGACGTCACCGATATATAAACAATCGTACTGTCAAATTCCATGTGATTTGGTTTATAAACGTGGATGTTAAATGGCTTTGCAACATTGGGCTGGACAGACAGACGGACGGACACAACGAAGTTATGAGGGTTCCTCGTTTTACTACGAAACTCTAAAAATGTATCACTAATTAAACTTGTAGAGTTTAATGAACCGGTCACTGTTGGTAAAGTTATGAGCACTGGGATTCTTGACCTTACGATGTAGCGACCTCGTAGTTCGAAATAATCTCAATGAAGCAACATCATGTTTGCTAGAGATGTTGTAAAATTGTGGAAAATAACGATATTTCAAGCTCAAACTGATGAGAGAATGTTTCAATACAATAAGGGGAAATTTGATCTCTTTTTCTCTGGCTTCGCTTGGTTGTTTAGGGTTTAAATATCTCTATCTCGCGAAATATTCAGAAAATATTTTCATCTTAATTTATTTTGTTTTTCACGGACCGCAGTTTTTGGGTGTGTACGTAACATTTTAACGGTATTGTTTCATAATTGAGATAAGCAGTATTAGATTTTAGAAAAAAGTTAATAGATAGCTGAAATTTGATTTATTTTCCACACAACGCCGCCCCCGGAGAACAAAATGACAATCGCTATTGTCTTGATTTTAATGTTATACCATATTCGACTTTAATGGAGCTTAATACATCTATACAATTTTTTTCATAATTTTTTTGTCGTTACTCATGAAGTTATAAAATAATGCAATAGTATTCGAAGTTTTTTATTACCTAAATAGTTTCGCAAATAAAATTGCCAGATAACAATAGTAAACATTTTCAACTAGTATCAAAATGATAATATCGATAGCCACAATATTCCCGTGCAAACGAGTCTATAAAAATAGTGCTATGGATGTTGTCATTTTATTTTCTATAAAATTAAAGCAACCAATGTTTACCAATAATTTGTTTCATTTTGAAGGCAAGAACAACAGTCCAAAGTTCTATTACCATACAAAAATGGAAAAATTATAACGAGGATACAATGGTAAGTGATATTAAATTTCGACAATTGAGCTGTTAATAATCATTGAATAAAATTATTATACAATATTGCAATATTTGTTTTCGCTTAGATGAACCGAGAATAAAAAGACAACGGACATAGAAAAAAAATGACGTTGATTAATTTTTATCAATATCTTATTTTGTTAATATCTATTTAATTATTCTACTGTTAATTACAATACTTTTACAAAAAAAAATATTTAAAAAAATATCTTTCATTTGAGCTCATTCACTTACAATACTGTTCAGTGAATCATCAGCAATCAACGAAAAACGGTTTTTTATTTTTCCTGGAAAGTTGTGATTTTGCGATTGCCATTTTGTTCTCCGGGGGCGGCGACAACTAGACTGCCCTAAAAGACTAATGTTTTTTAGGGTAAAAACGGGACCCTATTACTATGACTCCGCTGTCCGTCCATCTGTCTGTCTGTCACCAGGCTGTATTTCATGAACCGTGATAGCTATAACAACAAATACTAAAAACAGAACAATGGGCTCCCATACAAAAAACCTGAATTTTAGCCGTTTTTTTCTCCATATTAATAACACTGACAGGTAGACGTTTGAAATATTCACAGAATATATAGTTAAATATTGAATTTTAAATATTTAAGGGGGGGGGGCTCTTATACAAGAAACGTGTTTTTTTTTACTCGATGTTAAAAACGGTAATAGCAAGATTCCTGAAATAATCACAGAATATTAAGTTGTAAATTTCCTTCAAAAATAAATGAGTAAATCAAAATAAAATATATCAAGGGGGGCTTCCATACGGTACGGTACGGTACCCTTCGTGCGAGAGACCGACTCCAACTTGGACGATTATTAATGTTACGTTTAACGTATTTGTTTGTATAATAATATGCTTATACACCGACATAAAAATAGTTATATTACTTTTAGTTTTTGACCGACGAAACGGAGGAGGAATAGAGGGGCGCCTTCGCGCACTCCTCTATCGTAGTCGAAAGGAAACAATGTCGCTTTGTAGAATAATCGTTTATATTGTTTCGACCAGAGTACAATAATATCAATAATTACGTCCAAAAAACTACATTAGTAAAATGATATCAGATCTCTCCCAGTGACATTCCTTTTCGCGGGAACCTCTGCCCTTCTGTCATGACGTTTTTAGTGGTGTGACACTTGCATGGCTGTTTGACCGCTAGTGATGCGATTAACAATCGCTACAGAGGTACTCAATTCGACGATATTTATAATTATTTTTATCTATAACCACGCATAACATTTACATTTTACATAGTATTCGATATTTTTTTATTAGAAGGAATATACCTCGAAATGGGTCCCATTTAAATATTATCAAAATCGGCTAAGCTATTTTTGATAAATTAACAAAAATATAAAAAATGTTACATCGGTCCGTGCGAAATATTCGCGAATTCTGTACATGGTTTTCATTTTTTTTTAAATATGACAATACTACACTACTACTACATAGAAATCAATTGGATCATCCACAGACCCTTGAAGGTCTAAAGATGTACATGGTTGAAGTCGGTCATGACATTTTTTGCGAAAAATAATTGTTGATATTGATGACAAAAATAATTGTTGATATTGATGACAAAAATAATTGTTGATATTGATGACAAAAATAATTGTTGATATTGATGACAAAAATAATTGTTGATATTGATGACAAAAATAATTGTTGATATTGATGACAAAAAAATCTGTGTTTCTGAATCAATTTTCATACGAGTTATATTGGTTTCAAGAAATGTTACAACATGGCATGTTTCCAAGACTTATACTGTCTGTATAATTTTACATACTGGTCTGTCAAATATTTTTCACGACATTTTTTTTTTATTTAAACATTTATTTTCCTGAAACACAATAGATTTATATCAATTAGTTATTTTGCAAACAGTAGTAATGCTCTGCAAAACTTTGTGCAAACTTTTGTACCAATGAGTTAAGGTTGATGCATTGATGGACACGTCAAACCAAAAAATTGAGAAAACTGCCATTTTGTTGAAATTCTTCGATCAGGAATACACCTGATTATTCCTGATCGAAGTTGGAATCACACTATAGTCAGCATACGTAATGTAAGGATATGATTCAAATCTATTTATAACCCAAAGGCTATCCCAACAACGGATACGAAAACTGGACAGTACACCCATAAACAAACCTTATTCCATTGGGAGAAAACCGACGCATTTCTGAACGCACCACCGCGCCGCCATATTGTTAACGTTCTAATTTCAAATTTCAAATTTGGAACAGGCAATTCCCGCGCGGCCGTTGAATAGTTCAGTTCCACAGATGATTAATAACTAGATATTAATCAAAGCATTATTCCGAGGATTAAATTCCCAAAACGCGGCGCGAAATGGGAGAAATTGTCGAATACGTTTTGAAATCTGTTTGCTTTTGGCAGTTTTGTTGAAATGACGGTAGTACGCGATTTATATTGAAGTGCTTCGTGTTTCCCGGTAATGGATTAGTAACTATTATAATAATTGTTCCTTGTTTTGTGCGATCTCTAGTTCAGTGGAATTATACGCTCGAGTTTGTAAATAAAATAAGCTTTGAATTGTTTCAAATTAATTGCTGTTGTTATTTAACTAAGTAGTGGTTGTATGGATTTGGATAACATAAACATAGAAGAGATATTGCATAAATATATAGAAATTGGGCCAGCAAAGGGTACAGTATTTCATAATTTGCTTCGTTTCTTTCGGAAAATTATTTTTCCGTTATTTTTTACAATGACAGTGGCCATTAAAAGTACTTTTTTGTATTCGGATTGAAAATTACATTGACATTGTTTGAAAATAAGGCGGCCATACTCTTGTTCTTTTATATTTTGGTGTCGCACGGTTTATGCATTTGCTAGTGTTAAGTATAAGTTTTGAACCTTTTTTTGGTATTTTATCAAAATAGTTACAGTCTAAGTCACGTCATAGTCCAAAAAAGTCGCGATCAAGTTGACCTCACTAAAGCATTGGCAAACTAATTATCAGTGATAGAAACATGTTTCACAAAATAATAAAATGCGGCCACATGATTTTTCCGCGTTCCCGCCAAAAAACACGGGGCTATACTAGACTTGAAACATTAATAAAAATAAATGTCACAAATGATAAAAATAGGCTAAAGGTTTGTTTAAAACTGATTTCTATATTATCCTGGATTCTTATAACAATGAAAAGAACATGTTTCTTTGCATTTCTAAGGATAATTTTTATATGTTAACTATTATAGGATTTAAACACCTTGTTAGGCTAAATATTTTATTCAGTATTCTCCATAATCCTAGTAATATATGGTTTATCTTCTTCGCTCCATTTCCACATCATCGATCCTCCTTAGTTTCTCCTTCTTTTTTCCGCTTTCCGCCAAAAAGTATTCATCCTTCATTCTCTTCTTTTTTTTTTAAATATTCGATCTAACTTGTCCCGCCAGTTTGATTACTAAGGAGGTTTTTATGTGCTACGTGATCGACGTTAATGACGTTTTCTTATTATTATTATCCGTAATTTATCCAGGTGTAGCAAAGACAAGTCCCCTTAGTCTACCTAGGTGAACCTGTTAGGTGGACTACGTTTCAGAAAAGTAACGACAGTGTAAACGAGTGAAACGAAATCGTAATAATCTAACCAGTTTTTTAATAGATGAATCGTTATGCCATCGTCATTTAACCCAGATAGAACTAAAAATTTGTTCAGTATATCTCATAGTAGAAAATAATTTCCCAATTCCAAACTAAGTCTGTCAACTCTCATAACGCTAACCTTTTACGTACCAACATAACAACTTTACCAAACAAGTAAGTACGTAACCCCACTAATCCAGTACTTACAACTAGGGTTGTTGTTCTAATATTTTGAGTGAGCATTATTAAGATAGGGGTCACACGTTAAGGTAAGGGTATAAACGTCCCGCGTATTTGGGGCAGCCCTAGCGGCGCGCGGGGAGAATACAAATGTAAGAACCACAGGGAGGGATTAGGAGATTTTAACAAATACGTGCACAGTTATACGAGAAGGTAAAGACGAGGCTTCAGTCTCTGGAGGGTGAGAACTATGTTCGGCAGTGGATTCTACGGCTCATTATGATGAATTTCCATTTCAGCCGTAGACATCCGCTATAATGACAGGCAGAGTTGAACGTTAATGGTAGCAATGTTAGCAGGTGTTGTTTTTAAACTTTCGCGATTTGAACACATAATTATTATTTACAACGGGACTAATCGCGCACTAAAATTACGAGATAAATAAATACGTCCTCATCTCGACGTTTCGGCCGAGTTGCAACGACCGTGGTCACGTGGACACGGTCGATGCAACTCGGCCGAAACGTCGGGATGAGGAGGTATTTATTTATCTCGTAATTTTAGTGCGCGATTAGTCCCGTAGTATATAATAATTAAATGTTAGTAGGTACTTGTATAGTAAACTGAACTAGGTAAAACTGGCTTTATTTACACTTAACTTAAATAACATTTCATAAACTTATCTATATATTACAACTACTACGCTAAATGTACAAACCTAAACAATTAAAAAAAAAACACTTGATCTAAAAAAATGAGAATGTACGAGTATAGATGACGATGAAAACCCTAATCTAAAAGCCCACTACCAGCGGGCACAGTTCCCAAAATAATGCTGGCCCCATTACCACGTTGGATAGCAAATAAATAATATAATCTTAATAGTTTTTGGAAACAATTTTTGGGAGTGTCTCGGAACGAGCTCATTCACTTCATTTTCAAAGAACATACATTAACAAGTAGTTAATAAAATAGGCCTTTTAGTCCTTTTGTTTCAGAGCTATTAAAACAGAAACTGATACACTCATAGTTCTTACCAAAAATATTTTTACGTAAATGTAGTCAAGACATAACTGCGACTAGCACTTTCAAAAAGTTATCAGATAAGCTTCTGACTCTACACGCCCTAAATCTGCGAGCCCTAACTTTACAAACTCTACACTTTAGTCAAAATATCTTTACTGTTTCGTTACTACAAGAACCATATCAAAACATATATAAAGCACTGTACAACTTGTAATGAAATAAAATTTAAAATAAAATCGAATGTACTTAATAGCATGATGTACTTTTGAAACCACATATCCTCTCCTAATCCTTCCCTGGCCACAGATGCCCCAGTCATGCGTATATGTATGTAATATGACCCTAATAAATATCACTTGGTACACATATTTCTACTCACTACATTATTTATATGTATGGGTATAAAAATATAGTAGTTTTTCTTACACATAGACACCTATTCAGGTCAACCGATTCCCTCGGCGGTGGAATTTTATGTGCTTGGAAAGAAAATAGATGCTTAGTGACTATTTTGTGATGTAGAAAATACCTGTAATCTGTACAGGTATTGTTGGTTGTGGAATCCAGAGTTAAATTAAAAAAAATATCAGTATTTACTTCTAAACTGGTTTGTTTCTATAATTTGTTTCTCAATACTCTATCATTTATAATAGCAATCTATGTAGCAGCAGTTTTAGATCCATCGACACGACGACGAGGAAGAATCAACCTATGTCATATTTATATGAGGTTCGTAAGTAAGAAGTTGTGTATAGTTATAACGTATGACCCTGTGAAGCAATTGCAATTTTATTTACTGTGCCTAGCCTTTAGCATGTCTCCAATAATCTCTATAGCCCAGTTTAAATACGCTTGTCCAATAATAATGAGATTGTTTGTTTAAATCACGATTCCGTGCCTCTAACTTTATCAAAGTTTTTGTTCGAATTAGCGTACCATTACATTGGATAAAACTGCAACTGAACCAGCGTGATATGTATGTGGTTCCATTACCGTTCGCGGCTACGTCTATGTTCAGCAGTTGAATAATAATAGTTGTAACAGTACGAAAATCTGTTTAAATCAAATTTGTTTATCGAACAACTTAATCATTGTGTGGCTTCCATGACTTTCTGACACAGGGATTTTTAGTGAACAACTCTACTGTACCCGTCTGTGTGCTCGTCTTCTGGTGGGTAACTTCTGAATATAGGTCTACCCATGATTGCCTTGATGCCGGGGCATTAGAATACGGCATCGGTATCCCCTGCCTGTAGTAAGAGCCTACTAAAAGGGGACCCCTGGGCTCGTGAGAGATCAGAGTTGGGGCTCTGGCCATCCACTCAAGCGGGCCCGAAGAGGACGGCAGCGTTTGTGGCATCGCTGTCGTATATGACCGTTCAAGCCTGGTTCTACTACCAGGCGAATAGACACACAAAGTGCCGGGAGCACCGGTGCGTTCCTTTTGGAGATCCCAGACCCGGACACCGACGAGGTTTTAGTGGGTACAATCCCACATAACCCGACTGCACCCCAAAGCGGTTAAACCCCAAAGCATATTTGGAAGATTTTGACCTCGTAAAAATAAAAAAAAAGGCCACGGCAAAAAATACCTACCACGCTGACCAGGGCACGCGGGCTGACGAAACTATAGTGTAGTAGTAGTATAACAATAGTGTAGTAGTGTTAAAGCATGATTTACTTTTTCTTATTAAAAAAATGAGAGGAGTAAAACCAAACGGTAGAGTTAGTATAATTCCATTTATCTAACTGACCATAAACATATTACCTCGAGGCGCCATATTGAAAATAACACTCATGTACTATTAATATTTCGCCCTCGGCCCGACACCGGCGCGGCTAAATCGTTTTTTATTGCGATCGTTTGGCCCTTTCCTATTAAAAAAACGTATGTGATTTCTGCTTTTTGGTTAGCTTTTTAAATTATATAATTTTTATGAGAATTTAATGAAAAATGTTGTTTTTTTTTTTGTGAATAACTATAGTATAGGTATAAAGAGTTTGTTTGTTGATGTGGTACGCGTCACCATTGATAATAATATGAATCATTCGTTATTTAAATTCGTTCATTCATTCATTTTTATCATAATCTTTAGTTATTTTATTATATAACAAAGAGTAAGTGCGTGTCATTATCAAAAATAAGTATTTTTTATTGCTGCTTGCGGTTGAATTCATCTTGCTCATTAAGCAGCCTCAAATGATTTATTTATTGAAGTAAAAACTTATTTAACGGCGCTTTGCTCTTTTTGGGATGGGTTGAAATGAAAAAACTCGCGTCAGGACACGTGACCTCATTGAAAAATCGTGAGACGGAGGGAGCAAGTTTTCACTTCTACCGACACTCCTGGAGTGGAACGCGTTGTTTTTTTTCCACAATTTTAGTTTTATAATATTTACGATCGACGAAGATCAGACGTAAATTACCTGTCAATGTCACCAGATTGGTTACTATTGAATTAAAAAGAGATTTTTCAGATTATGGGCTCAGAGCAAATAATATATCAAGAGAGAATGTTGTGAACAAACAAGAGAAGCCAACCAAAACTACGCCTCGCCGTGTACAGACAATTACACACACATCTAGGTAACTATGAAACTACGCCTTGGCTTGTCAATCAAACTATGGCGGTGCAATAGCGACGTACTCATACATGTATAAAAACCGGCTTCATAATTATTATATACTACGGGACTAATCGCGCACTAAAATTACGAGATAAATAAATACATCCTCATCCCGACGTTTCTGCCGAGTTGCATCGACCGTGACCACGGTATTTAGGGTATTTATTTATCTCGTAATTTTAGTGCGCGATTAGTCCCGTAGTATATAATAATAATGTGTTCAAATCGCGAAAGTTTAAAAACAACATTTGTTAACCGGCTTCACTTGACTGTTCAACGACGTTCCCTCTGGATTTTTTATTTGCTCTGAGATTATGGGCAGGTATTTCGAAAACACGTCAGCAAGCAGACTATCGCATCAAGTTCTGATTCGACTTACCAAAGGAATCTAAAGTCAGAAGACAACGCAAAATGGTTTAAAAAGTGACTTGAAACTCTATTTCCATTGCGATTTAGTCGCCGTCCCCACATCGAAGTTCGATATTGCATCGGATATCCAATTTGGCTTTATACGAAGGCGCGCAACAGATTGGGGATCTAATCGAACGCCAATTATGACGCTTAAAGCTGAGTTACACTATCTTGTGTCTATTGCATCTTTTTAATCGACTTCAATAAAGAGGAGGTTTTCATTTCGACTATTTGTTTGTTTGTATGTACCGCGGCTTCTTTCAATTATGAATCGATTTCGATATTTTTTTCTTGTTTTGTAGATCTTATTACGGGTAGTGGTGGTGCAAAGCTTATTCCTGTATACTCGATAGAGTTTGTACAATAAGAGAAGCAGCGTAGGTGAGGTCGCCTTTGTTTAACTAATTTTATCACGTTGACAACACTGCTCTGTCATTGCTAGTACAACTAAAAATATAAAATACTTGGTAGACACCAATTCGGTTTTTATCACTACTCGCGTCTACCAAATAGTCGGTACCTTGGCTGCTGATTAAAATCTTATTGTTAGTTCATCGTAACGCCACGACGGTTCTCTTTTTGCACAAGCTCTAGCAGTACAATGGAATCGTCATCGATGGAAGCTTATTTTAGTGCACTATGGAAGCTTATTTTAATGCACTATATGGTATAATTATGCATCCTTTTTTTATCATGAATTTATATATTTTCTTATCTGTTTCGCGCTAGTCTTATCCAAGAGTTACCGATATAATCTTTTTATCAGTAATGATTGACGTCATTGCGTTATTGGAAAAAAAAATCATTTTTTTCATTCCATTTAGGTTTGCGTTAGACTACAAACTACATGTTAAGCAATTTGCGGTCTAGGGTGTAGCACCCTTACCTAAAATACCTACCTATTTACTCAGGATTTGAAGACTCACGTTGTGCTTTAGCGGGAAGATATCCAGGCAAAGCGTTCCACATTCTGGCTGTTCGTATGAGGATTCAAAAGGCTTGGTTCTGACGCATGGAATGTCTACCATAAAAGGGTGGCGCTTTGGTCGCGTCTGGTTAGCCGTGCGATAGAAGAAAGAAGCAGGTGGGACCAGATTGTGCAACTCCTGGGCGCACTCTTCCAAGTGTGTGTGTCTTCGAAGTGTTTTATAATTTAACTAATGTTACAATAATTTTTTTCAAACGTGTCAATAACTCGGCTAAAGGGTAACTTACTACACATTTCGATTTCCATTGGGATTTACATCGAAGTTCGATATTGCACCGGATATCCAATTTCGCCATATCCGATGCCACGTACAACAGATTGGGGATCTAATCGAACACCAATTATGACGCCTTAATCTGAGTTACACCATCTCCCGCTGGCGACAAACTATTGGAGATTAACATGATTTTAATTTGCATAGTTTGTTTATGTGTTCATTTGCATAACTGTGGTGAGAGTTGTTATTTAACATTTTCACAAGTGCGTGTTTATGCTCAAATGTTTTGTACTTGAAATCGTAATTTTGTATTTTTTTGACATGATGTATTGACAAATAAATATATAAAAATAATAAATTTACTGTGAAAACGAAGACTGAGGTGCAAAATTTAATTAACATTGAATTGCAATTAATTTTATTTTATATAATTTTATTTATTTTATTTCACTAATTTTAAGCTTTTCATGACACATATTTTTATTTTTATATTAACAAAATATCTTTATTAGATTCAGAACATTTATTGGCCATTCATTAAATGTCAGTCTTACAAGGCAAGGCAGTTAACAAAATTAAAATATAGAAACTAGATATATAATTTAAAAATTCTGAATCATAAACAATAATATTCAATAATAAATAAAATAATAAGGCAATAGCTGGAGGGGAAAAAGTGTGAATAAATTGTGTGAAAGACGACATGCGAGAAAAAGGAGTTGATGATGAGATGTGGTGATGAGATGTGGGAGAATGATAGAGTGAAGTGGCGAAACAAAACGTGCTGTGCCGACCCCACCTCGTGGGATATGGACAAGATGATAATAATGAATAAGAATCAGATGAATAAATAAAATAATAACAAAAAGTCAAACTATACATCAGCAATACGTCAAAGGAAATCATAAATTATTAGATGATTATGATTAGAATTTGGTTAAAGTTAAAGTAATTTGGTGCAACCCACCCTAAATGTACCTATATAAAATTGCATCCAATTATAGAATTATAGAATCAATTTCAAACATAATTGTATTAATCATCAAATTAAATAATATAATGTATAAGTGATCAAAAGAATTATCATTTAATTTCATCGCTAAAAACTTACCCAATTTATATAACACATTATTTGTTACAAATATTTAATTTTCCTTTTAATATCAGTAACGTGGATCATTAACTAAAAATAAATTATTTAAACTACTATACTGTACAATCATCAAAAAGAAAAAATGTCAAGTCGATGTGTATCATACTAGTCATACTAATATTATAAATCCGAAAAGTTTGTTGGTTTGTTCCTTTTTCGCGCAGAAACTGAGCAACGGATTGACTTGATTTTTGGCATGGATATAGTTCAATGGCCGGAGAGTGACATAGGCTACTTTTTACCCCGAAAAAATAAAAGGTTCCTGTGGATAGCACAAAAGTCAAAATACCACGCGGAAGGAGCCGCGGGCAAAAGCTAGTAATCCATAATTTATAGGTATTTTCATCCATCCATTTTCATTTTGGACAATACAGCGTAGCAACTGGCGTAGCGACTCTCGTAGCGTCGTAGAGTCGTAGAGTTTATGTAAATGCTACGGACTAAGATTGTTCTTAGCAAATAGTAACAAACTGTAACGCAGTAATTATTTTATTGACTTACGCTTGACTGACTACATCAACTATAATTATTTCAGTATTAATTTGTTTCAGATTTGGTATTCTTCTTTTATTTAGTGTTTTGGTCTTCGTTAGTACTATGTGCATTTTTAGTTTAATTTTTGCATGCGTTGTACTTATGTTTTAAACAAAGAAAAATCTGGTCAGTATAATAACTTTAGACAAACAATTTTGAACACAAAATGTAGATAATATTATACTTTGCAGACTAAAACTAAATCAAGTTTGATTGATGTATGCCAAAAATTTATTTTACAAAAAAGTTGTTCCAATATTTGCTGCGGTCCGACGTAATCAAATTTCATTAAAATTGAAAACGAAAGTATAGAAACAAAATAATTCTAAACCAAAGAATTTAATCAATTCTGAAATTCTAGATGGGGCGCGGCGCGAGGCGCCTGGCGTACCTGCGGTTCCATGCATGCTCCAATCTTTTTGCTTTGTTTCACACAATATCAAATAACTTATTTATATTAGAAAATGTAATAATTCATGAATATTCAAATAAGTTATTGATGCTAATATCAAGTTAGTTATTTTTGTTTTATTGATTAATTTTAGTTATAAATCGTGGAAATTTAATTTTATTTAAGCCTTAACTATGGGGCGACTCAAGTAACTGAATGACACGCACTTCCTAGGCAATGAAGTGAAAAATAGGAAAAAAGAATTAAATATCTGACAAACGTAAAAAAAAAACAATGATATAGTTATTGCTGTTGTAAGTAATACCTGATATAGTAAATAAATAAGGCATTAATGAAGTGCACGAAATATATTTGCGTTCATGAAAAACCACTGAAGAGAAACGATGTGTAAAGGAGGTGATAAATGTAGAATGGAATTACAAAAACATGACTTAATTCCGATCTTTTGATGGTCTACTAGATTGAACGTTTAGTCATGTGGCGGCTTAGAAACACCAGGGCTAACCACTCAGTCTATACGAACTAACTTACTTACTAATTACCTATTGCTGAACATAGTGCAGCAGAACTCAGCCTAAAACACAGGTTTAACCTAGTTCAGGCAAATGTGTGTGTGTGTCCTTTTTTAAATTGTTTGGGATTTTACAATTAATTATGGCATTGATGTTTATAAATAAATTATTTTTATATTTTTTGACCGACGAACCACCGGAAAGGGTATAAAATTCGACGCGTATACATATATATTTTTTAAGTAAAACCACGCATAACTTTTTTGATAGTAGTACGATTTCAAAATTTTTTTTTTATTGTAACATTGTACTTCAAAATTGGTCCCATTTAAATTTTATCGAAATCGGCCGAGCCATTTTTGATAAATCAACAATAATGTGAAAAATGCTACATTTATCCGTGCTTAATATTTGCGTTCTAGCGATGCGCCCCGGCTTCGCACAGGTGTATTATACATATAAACATTTCTCTTGGATTACTCTATCTACTAAAACAAACTACATCAACATCCGTTGTTTAAATAAATAAATAAATTAGTTTTAAAGATATAAGTATACATATAATATAAGGGGACAGACAGCAAAAAGCGACATTGTTTTATATTATGTAATAATTCTGTACACGGGTAAAGTCGGTCATGCTAATTTTTGCAAAAAATAATTATTATATTCGTACTTACGATAAGTAATGGCCAACTTGACAGACCAATATTATTTGGCAGATCAAAACAAAAATGCATTTTGTAGAATAAACTCGTCCGCAATACTCCTCGTTTTACCGAACAATTTATTTTATTCTGTAAAACGAGTTATTCTACAAAACCTCATTTTTTTTAAGAAGAACCTCAATTTAACCAGAAATACACAAAATGCCACTAAAGTTTCCACGATTCTTTACCCGGTTATGTGGCCGCAAAAACCGATAACAAAACGAATTTCACTGATTTATAAAAATGTTAAGGTAGCCTTTGTTCGACCGAATTATGTAATGAGAAAAAAGGTTACTTTCATACGTTCCCAAAAAACGAAAGGTTTCTCCCAATTTATCTATGTCGTAGATTTCAACTCGCATAAATGGAATTGGGTAGTATTTGAATGGTTAACAGTAAATTATCTAGCTCTAGTGTAGTCCGTATATAGTGGTCAGCAAAAAGCTCAGTCAAGTCAGTGATCAAAATAATTTATAACTCTAATAAGTGGCTCTAAGCTAGTTTTAATCGCAAAGTTATAGTGGCTAAGTTAAAAAAAACCGGACACGTGCGAGTTAGGCTCGCACACCGAGGGTTCCGTACAAATCCAGAAACTTTCACAAAATTGAGCAGTAAGTTGTTAATATCTCTGTATTATAACCATCGACAAAAAAGTTTTTTTTTTCACTTTTCTCGTTATACATCGAAAATTACTGAAAATGTTAAAATAATTAAAAACCTGTTTTAGAAAGTGCTAATGAACTTCTTTTATATATCTTACATGATACGATTTACACACTTTGAATTTTGAACCTATATTTTTTGAATTATGAGGCCCTATTTTTTTTGTGTTTTAAATAAAAATGTACAGTTTTCAGATTTATTCCTATATGTGCACTCTAAGACAATTCGTCTCGCCAAATTTCATAGTTCTATGTCAACGGGAAGTACCCTGTAGGTTTTGATTTTTGTGAGTGCGAAATATGCGTTTTTTTACGACATAAACGGCTCTAACTGTTTCGAACAATAACTGAGAAGTTTTTCTTTTACACAACTGCAAGAGTTCATCATAATACGTAATATACAGTTTACGGTTTATCTCAAAGAGTTATTTTTGTGACGAAGTGGCAAGATTCGAGACCTGCATCCGCGACTAATTTTTGAAATGTTTATCACAAAAATAACTCTTTTATATAAGACAACTTAATAATATTTACTATATATTTATATAAATAAAATAAAAATGTTTTGTGGCACAGGTACTTTATTTGGTAATCAATTTTGTTTTTGTTTACTTGTACCACTGGACTGAAAGTATTGTTTTGCATTTCAAGAGTGACCAAAAACTTTTTATAGCGTCATCATTTCACTACAGACCGTTTAAGTGACGCCCGATTTCCCAACGCATAAACGGAATAGGTCCATAAACCAGGCATCCTCTCGCCTGTCAACACATCGGGTCCAAAATGTTCGTCACAAACGTGCCAGAATTCCCTCGTAATTTTAACCTTTCAATATTTACTTCGAAAGCCTTTTATCTTTGAAACTGGGAATAAAGTCATTACTTTGTAACGCAAGATCAGTCAACTCGGGACGTGTCTTAGGAATATTCAGCCAAATGGGGGAGATCAGAGGTAATATTGACACGGGCGGCGAGTGTAAAATGTGTCGTGTTACGAAAACATGACCAAATAGTGCAAAAGCTTAATTTCGGATATTGCAAATAATGTATTACCTATTTTTATTCTAATCAATTTTTGTGCTCGGATAAGGTAGTCATTATTTGAGGTAAGGAAAAAAAACTTGTCAAAAAAACATTTAATGTACTGGTACTGTACCAGTTTTTAGGGTTCCGTCCCTCAAACGAAAAAATCGGAACCCTTATAGGATCACTTTGTTGTCCGTCTGTCCGTCTGTGTGTATGTCAAGACTCTTTATCTCAGAAACGCGTAAAGATATCGAGTTGAAATTTAAACTGTATACGTATATCTATGGTTTCTTGCAATTGTGTAAAAGAAAAACTTCGCAGTTATCGTTTAAAAATGTTAGAGCCGTTTATGTCGTAAAAACAGCATATTTCGACACTCACAAAAATCAAAACCTACAGGGTACTTCCCGTTGAGATAGAACTATGAAATTTGGCTAGGAGCATTGTCTTAGAGTACACATATAAGAATAAATCTGAAAACTGAACGTTTTTGTTTAAATCACATAAAAATAGAGCCTAAAAGTTCACAAAATATGGGTTCAAAATTCAAAGTGAGTAAATCGTATCATGTAAGTTATCATATAAAAAGAAACTTTTTTGTCGATGGTTATAGAGATTTTAACAACTTACTTCCTAATTTTCTGGATTTGTACGGAACCCTCGATGTGCGAGTCTGACTCGCACTTGTCTGGTTTTTTTTGATAGTCCATCACTAAAGCGGCCCACTCACGACAAGTGGTGTAGTGTAGTGTTAAACAATGATGTTGTCTAAGGTGTAGCACGCAACAGACCTCAATAATTAAGTTTAAAAAAATTCTCCACCTTGTAGAATAATGGGCAGTAAAATGATGATGCGGGCCCTTTTTATCTCACTTTTTAATACTACGGCTTATTATCATCATATAACAATATTCGAGAAATAAATGCACGAAGGCATCTGTTACAAAAAAATATTTTATAATTGTTGTCAAAATAATATGAAATCGATGAAAAAGAAAACAACACAAGCCACGTAATGAAACCTGTACCATTGTGAATCATTGATAAGTTTATAGTACATTTTAGCGAAATTTAACTGACACATCTCCATTTATATCTATTGTAAGATTAAATTGTACAAAGATGTATTTTTCTAGTCACATTTCAAGGGAAACACAGCAGACGTAATTCAGCAAAAGTGGCACATAACACTGTTGGAAACAATAATGCCGGCGGAAGACAGTCCAATTTTCAGATTGCACCTTATTTCCTGTTTGAAATTACAAAAACAACGCGTGTGAGGGTGTGTACGCTCCCTTGTCTTAAGCTTTAGGCATATTTTACACCGAGGATGGCGCACAAATTCATTGACATGAACGTGAATGAAAATTAAATATAAGAAATCCTGTACCGTGTTGATTTAGGCAACTGATTTGTTTCCTGAATGTTTGTTTCGTAATATCTAAAACGTTTTTAGAAAAGTTACAAGTAAGAGTTAGGTTCATTAGTAGTTTGAACTTAGAATTTGCATCAAGTATCCACAATCAAGGTATCAAAGTAGTAAAATACTGCAAATGCAAAGTGCAGATCCAGAAAAATAGAATTTCTTTTTGTACTAAAGCTGGATAGAAAACAATTTATTTTAATGTGAAATGTAGTTTTTTCGTACTTTGCGTGGTGTGATCCTTGAGTTTCAAATATTTTGTGATCCTTGACAGACTAAGAATTTACTATTTCCACATATAAACTTATAACCTATTCTTTAAACTGAGAACGGATCCTTTATAATTATACACTTGACCGACATAAAATCAAACAACACTCAAAATAAAAACTCTTTTCAGAAAAATTGTTCAAATAAAGCTATTTATACAGCATGAAATTAAAAAATCCCACGCTAACATGACAGCGCTAGTAAATACAAGGGCTCACGACATCGATGCTTTGCTTCATTAACATGCAAATTACTAAATGTTGACGTCCCCTTTTTGGCCCCGTTTCTAAATGCCGTGCTTGAAGACGCGTGTCTACTTCAGAGTTTGATTTTAAAGTTTTTAAAACAGTCATTTAAATAACATCGTCAATTTCGAAAGAAAAAATAATGTAAAGAGACAGAATAAAGGACATGCCCACGAAATGTATGGAGGCTTGTATAATAATAATCAAAAATTCTAACTACAACCACTCGTTACATTTCAAGAAAGTTCATATTTTTCTGAGTCTATTCAATTTTATTTGAATTTAACATCAGTTAAAAATATAAAAAGCACTCCAATTTCTTTTGATTAATTTTGAATTTATTAAATAAATATATTTGGCTCTATAGGTAATTCATCTCAATCAACCCTGATTAAGTAACCTCCAAATTGTTAAATAAAAGCATTAGACAAACTTTTTAACTGTTTTTTGTAACATTGTACCTACTAACTGGTCAGACTGGTTGGTTATAATTTATAATTTTAGCAATTAAGAGATAAATATGGAAGAATCAGCTACAAATGGAAGTATAATAACGAAAGAAGCTCTTTATTATTGCTAAACTAGTAAAAACTAGCTGCCCGCCCCGGCTTTGCTCGGGTACGATTGGCTAAAGAAGACAGATTAAATAATTGTTGTGCCTCATATACTTACCACGTAATGTAGGTATACGTCACACACATGCTAGACATACCGGATGAACCATTATGATTAGTTAGAACCTACCCAAATAGCGGAAGTTTCCGTAGTCTTAAACTGTTCTAAGTTTATGTAAAAGAAAGATAGTATTAAAATAAAAAAGTCATCATATCTAAATAAAAGTGAGTTCGTATGTGGCTGTACATAATATAGGTATAGATGATTTCAGAAAATGACAATGATGAAAATTAAAGAGACGGTTAAAATATTAGAGACCTACAGTCCATCTACATTCTACCTATGTGAGTTAGTTTCTTGATCTTGTCTTCACTCGAGAACTTTGCAAAATATTGGACATCAGTTCTACGAATTGTGTGCCCTTCCTATGGCCTCTTCAACTTGCTAACCCAAAGGGCTGTGATGGAAGGAATCGAAGCGCTGGCATTTAACGTGTTTTGGTGGTCTCAACCAGATCTTAGATTCACGTGAATACCTTCGCTACACTTGCCAATACATTGTCTACATTCGAGAACTTTAAGGTCCCATCGACAATTTGTTTCACAAACTATGTGTCAGGACACATACCTATAGGGGTGTAGCTACCGCAGTATCAGCCGTATCAATGATACGGGGCCCCCGGGCTACAGGGGCGTTAACGTGTTTAAGTAAAACTTAGTAAAATGTTATGTCAATGTCACTTAATCTCGTAATTCCCGAAAAAAAGTCATCATTTTTTTCCCGGGTTAAACGATCGCCCAAAAGTTGTCTATAGAGGCAGACATTTTAGAACAACTGAAATCGTCTTCAGCTAATTACTTACATGATATATTATTATATTCCATTAAATCAATTTGCCGAAAAAAAGGCAAGAAAAGTGTATATTTAATTTGAATTGTTTGGCTAGATCAAATTCTAGGAGGAAGTGACAACTTATGTATAAATAACCGTGTTACCACAAAAGTTTTACGTACGCTTTAGACAATGTTTAACAGTACAAATTGTATGGCTAAACAGTGTTTAAAGCGTGTTTAAATCTTTTGTGGTAAGGCGGTATATATTTCTCTATCTTTCAATTTAATGCAAGCATTTTTGTTTCTTTTGTGAGAAATGAGTGATTTGGGCTTCCCAACTATTTTTGATTCAGGGCTCCTCCAAGGAATGCTACGCCACTGCATACCTATTCACTACCAATAAAACATAAATCGATACACTAATGGCGGAGATATATAGTCGTGGTGGTCTAGTGGTAGTATCGCCTGTCCTACAATTGTGAGGTGGTGGGTTCAAATCCCGATCCCATATCAATGAGTTTATTTGGAATTTATGTACAGAATTTCAAATCATTGGCTTTTCGGCGAAGGAAAATATTGTGTGGCAACCTGCACCAACCCACACTGGGCCCTGGCACTGGTGGTGGATATGGCCCAATCACACGTATGTCACGTTACGAATCATTGTGTAATAACTAATCGTCGATTATATTGGCGCACGTTTGACCGCAGTTCTAATTAATTCGATATTATTTAATTAGCAGATTAACGATATAATAGGTCCAATAATGAAACCACCATCGTAATGATATAATAGCAATTTAGAATATTTCTGTTTATTTTTTCACACTAGGCATTCGATATAGAGAGAACACTTTTTACGTTGCTATTTAATTTACGGTAGCGCCTTTATGATTAGATCTAATATAATTTTGTTTTAGTTCAATTTAATTATTTTATACTACGGGACTAATCGCGCACTAAAATTACGAAATAAATAAATACCTCCTCATCCCGACGTTTCGGCCGAGTTGCATCGACCGCGGTCACGGGTAGACTGGAATGTAGAACAGCTGGTACCGCCAATTCAATTTGAACTTGAAAAATTGTCACTACGACACACAACACTGACGGTATCTAACAATGTCCTTCTACCTACACTACGCGATTTGCTTTTGTTGACAACAGGATTCCACGACGCCGATAACTTAAATCCATCCTCCCGGTTGAAATTCTTATGTTTTTTGATTTCCACCGCTTTCCAAACTATTCTTGAAAAATAGTGTCGATCCGTGGAGAGGACTTTGGGTCGTGGAGCTCGATCCAATGACCAGTACCTCCGTCAAGCAAATGCTCAGCTATAGCAGACTTCTGTATCTGGCGGTTTTTGACTGCTGCGATATGTTCTTTGATCCGTTCAGCAATAGTACGCTTCGTTTGACCTATGTAAGAACTACCGCAGCTGCAATCCACCTTATATACACCAGGAGTCTGAAACGGAATGACATCTTTCGTCGTTCTGACTTGGCCCAGTAGTTTGGATAAGGGAGTATACACTGTCTTGATGGAGTAATCCTTATTTATCGAGCATTACGTTAGATGATCCAACACAGAGTGTTTTAGCAAAAAGGATGAATTTTGCATTTACACCTAAACGGGTTCCGTATGAAAAGGTAATTTGTAGTGTGGAAGAAGCAATATTACGAAACAAAGTCCCATCTACTGATGCTGAATCGCTTAGACAAGATGTTTCGCGAATATTGCGTAAAGCAAAGCCACCTAGGAGTAATGTTACGACGGAAGAGCGTCTAGCTCTAAAAAAGATTCGTGAGAACGAGGAAGTTTTAGTGCTAAAGGCCGACAAGGGAAACGCCACCGTAATAATGAACTCTGTTGATTACGATTCAAAACTACGGAGCTTGTTGAGTGATACCAGCATTTATAAACCGGTATCATATAATCCTACTGACAGAGTGACTTGTCGCATTCGAGCCGTAATAAAAGATTTCAAGGAGCTTTTCACGGAAGACGTTTTCGAAAGCTTACACAGCTGAGGAGGTATTTATTTATCTCTTAATTTTAGTGCGCAATTAGTCCCGTAGTATAAAATAATTATGTGTTCAAATCGCGAAAGTTTAAAAACAACATTAGTTCAATTTATCAGGCGCCATAACTTATTGCACAGCACTCGATGTGTACTTGGTAGTCAATCTAACTCTTTTATTTTGCATGCAGGTATTTCCATATTGTACACACTGGCGGCAAAGTTTTATTTTAATAGAATTTTTAAAATAGGATACCTATAAGAAATTTTGGAAGATAACTAATTTTCGATTGATTGTTTTAAAGTTTCATTATCATCGTTATCAGCCGTAGGACGTCTACTGACGGTTGGAAGCGGCTTGCAAATTAAGTCATTTTTAAGGTTCCGTGGCTGTTTTCTTCGTTTTGATTAGTTTATTTTGTAGTAATTTTGATTTCATTTTGTAATTAGCTTGTGCGTGCGGCTCCGCCCGCGTGGTATTTTGTCTTTTGTACTATCCCAAAGGAAGCTTTTATTTTTTCGGGATAAAAAGTAGCCTATTTCACATTCTGGCTTTTGAACTATATCCAGGCCAAAATTCAAGTCAATCCGTTTCTCCGTGAAAGAGGAACAAACCAACAAATTGTTTGGGTTCATAATATTAGTATGATCATTAGCCGTCAAGTCTGTTCACCGTCCGGTGGTCAAGTGCGACAACACTAGCCTTACAAAGACGTGGTCGGAGTTTTAACTAGATTTCCGGTGAAGGAAAATATCGTGAGATAATCTGCGTAAGTTCCTGTGTACCTATGTCAATCCACCGACCCGTACTGGACTAGCGTGGTGGATATGGCCCAATTGTCCTTCGTGGGTAGGCATCTGTTCAGCATTGGTCTGTTGACAATTATATACGTGTGAGATGCTTATGAGACTTTGTGATATGTGGACGGGTCGTCAACGAAATAGTAAAGGTACCTTGTTGTTATGGAACTCAAAAAACCGTAGACTATAATAATTACTAGTCAAGCGTAGGCAAAACAAAGTAATCCTTTATTTTATAAGCTGATAACATTGTACCGCTTTCGAGAGTTTTGAGTTGATATCAGCGTAGGAACGATTTTAGCGTAGGTACATATATTTTGACGTAGGTAAAAGTCTAGAGTCGAGAACGGGTCGCTCCGGGCAGACTGTCCTTACTCGTATTTGACAGCTCGTATCTGTTTAGAGCTAATCTTCGTCTATATTGGAGCTAGACTAATATTATTAGCACATCATTACGGTACAGCTTACTCAGTAGAACAATGCCTAATTTTCTGTGTGAAGTAGATAAAACAGTCCGAAGATACGTAAGTTAAGCTATGAAAACTATCACGTCACATGACCGGTATTTTAAAGGAGAGAGAGGTTTAAAAATACACAGAGCACGATGCCATAAGGCAAGTAACATAATCCTTTCTGAACCAAATTCGACTCAAAACCAAATTCGGAGCACCCATTTACAGTTTCAACCTATCTGGAAAATTTTGGCGTACAATAAAATAAACTAACCCGTAGTAAAACGCATCCCTCGAGGTGCCCGCCTCTCTGTGGCCATGACTTTGTCCCATGCCATAAAGAAAGTTGTCCAAAAAATACCAGACACTCTTGGAAACATCTGTTATTATTTCCATTTTCTAAGCTCCACGTCAATTCTGACGCCAATACTAAAAACTCATTGACATCAAGAATTAAACAGTACTGCAAGAAATACGGCTCACAGCAAGAATATATTTCGTGCTATAACACTGATTCTACGCAAAATTCAAAATTTCTTTCTGCTGACTCAACATTTTAAAAAGTTGTGGAAAGTAAGATTAGCGACGGTGATATTAAAGGTGCGGCACGTGTCCTTTTTTCTGGTGAAATTATTGTCCCAGCGAATGCTGAAACAATAACAATTTTACAGGAGAAGCATCCCCTTTCAGCAAAAGATCGATCCCTTCCTGAGGCACCGTTGAGAAGTGACGTCACTATAGAAGTGATGGCTTTAGAAGTTTCAACAGCCGCAACAGCCTTCCAAAGTGGATCCGCTGGTAGGCGGTCAGTCTACCAGCGGATCCACTTTGGAACCTGACTCCGCAACACCTCAAAGATTTAATTTGTGGTGCGTCTGGAGAAGCTGGAGGAGCTCTCTTAAATGATCTGACGGATTAAATAAACTTGATGTTGTCAGGACGCGTTAATAGTGACATCACCGAAGTTCTCTACGGTGCCAATTTATGCGCTCTTAATAAAAAGGATGGTGGTATACGACCAATCGCTGTTGGCATGACATATAAGCGACTTGCTGCCAAAATATGCTGTTAAAAGATTGCACCAAGTTTAACAAGCTTGTTTCAACCAATCAAGCTTGTTTCACCAATTGGGTTTTGGATTGCGATGTGGTTGTGAAGCCGCCGTCTATTCAGTCAGAACATTTTTGGAAAAAAATTATGATCTGTTGTTGAAGGTGGATGTAAAAACGCTTTTAATTCAGTAGATAGGTGTGCAATATTAAACGAAGTCAAAGAAAAAATTCCAAATTTATATAGTTTTCTTTGGCAATACGGGATCTTCAAAATTGACTTATCATGATACAGAAATTACGTCTGCAAAGAGCTATCAACAGGGTGACCCTCTCGGCCCGGCGGTTTTTAGCCTTGCCATTCATCCCATCGTCCAACACTTACAATCAAAGCTCAACGTATGGTATTTGGACGACGGGACTTTGGGCGGAGACCCAAATACCTTATTAGATGACCTTTCTCTTCTTATATCTGAATTTCATGCAATTGGACTAAATTTAAATTTTTCAAAATGTGAACTTTACATCTCTGACACATTCCCGGGTAAAGACTTGATTGTACAAAAATTTAATAGTTTGGCTCCAAATTTTAAGATAGTTAATAACAACACACTTCGTTTGTTGGGCTCACCTATCCTGGATCAATTGTTTCTTCTTTTTATAGAAGAACAAATTCAAATTTTTTTTCAGGTTTCGGATCGTTTAGTCAAATTCGGATGGCATTTACCATCATACGTTTCTGCTTATTTATCCCTAAATTTACATACCTTGTTCGTTGCTGTCAGCTATGGAAGTATCCAGACTTGCAGCAGAACTTAGATAAAATCATTAGAAACACTATGGCTTCTACCCTAAACATCAATTTTAAGGATCGAGAGTGGATGCAAGCATCACTTCCAGTGCGTTTCGGAGGATTAGGTATTCGTTCGGTTTCTGGTGTTGCTCTCCTCGCTTTTCTGTCTTCTGTCCATAGCAATCAACAATTGATTGGCGAAATTCTTCGAAATTGTCATCATTGTGTAAAAAACTCATGCAAGGACGAGGCCAAAGATGCATGGACAGTACTGTGCCTAAATACCGATTTTCCAAAAATACCATCCTCGCAGCGTTTATAGGACGGGCCGATCTCTGAGCAAACACGTAACAAACTTCCTAATACGTGTTCAAGCTCTACAGATCGTGCCCGTCTTTTAGCGGTTGCTGAGTGGGAGTCGGGATTGTGGCTAAAGGTCTTGCCATCACCGAACATCGGTACTCTAATAGATGCCTCTACTTTCAGGATTGCAACTTGTCTCCGCTTGGGCGCACCGTGTTGTGCTCCCCATCATTGCCAGTGCGGCGTTGCGGTCGACCACCTTGGTTACCATGGTACCTGCATAAAGAGCGCAGGCAGAATTCCGCGCCACGCCAGCCTGAATGACGTCATCCGCCGGGCTTTAACTACCGCTAACTGCGCGGCTATCCTAGAGCCAAGTGGCCTCGCACGCAGCGATGGTAAAAGACCCGATGCGATGACCCTGGTTCTTTGGAAGATGGGACGGCCTTTAGTATGGGACGCTACGTGTGTTGATACTCTCGCTCCGTCCCATCTTTCAAGAACTCAGAATAGGGCTGGCGCTGCGGCTGAATATGCAGAGAGCCTCAAAAGGAAAAAATATACGAACATTGACAGTGGTTACATATTTGAACCTTTTTGGGTCGAAACTTTAGGACCGTGGGGAAAAAAAACATTTACAAATATCTTTCATTACGACTGGTTGGCAACACGTGACCAAAATGCTGGCCTCTATTTTATTCAAAGGATCAGTATTGCCATCCAACGTGGCAATGGGGCCAGCATTTTGGGAACTGTGCCCGCTAGTAGTGGGCTTTCAGTTTAGGGTTTTCGTCGTCATCTATACGTACCTACTCATTTTTTTAGTCCAAGTGTTTTTTTTAATTTATTTAGGTTTGTACATTTAACGTAGTAGTTGTAATATATAGTTAAGTTTATGAAATGTTATTTAAGTTTTGTCACATGACTTAATTACGTTTTTTATGTGATAGGTGAATGTTTTTCGTGCACCGTCATTAATATAATTATAGAAGTGCTTCTGGTAAGGAATTACAATAAAAGAAATACACAATTCGCATGTTGCTAGTTAGCTCTTTATAAATTGATCGCTATGACTGTGTGCATTCGTTTAAATGTATCTTGTAACGGCAAACAATAAAATTTTGACTCTATCTATATTTTGAAACATAAAAATCACAACCATTAAACTGCGTCGTCATACCGAAAAAGAACAACAGAATATAAGGAACAAGAGAGAGGATTGCAAGCATTCTAAGGCTGCTTTCCCCAATCTTAATAGAAATATCACAAATGACCTGTTGAGGTTGCAGCGACAGGACCTTCGACTTATGGTAGGCCTCGTTACTGGTCACTGCAACTTAAATAGTCACTTGTTTAAACTGGGAGCCACTGACAGCCCACTATGTCGCGGCTGTTTGCAGGAGAACGAAACTGTAGAACATGTTCTGTGGTATTGCAAAGCCACAGAAGACATTAGAATAGCTAACGGATTGCATGATGCTTCTGCACTATCATCAGCTTTGTTGCCTGAATCGCTATCATCTCATTCACCATCTAAGCTACTGGAGCAGTTATGCCAGCGGCCTAGAGCCACGCTCTGTTACTTTAAGGAGCTGGGCTGGCTCGGGTAGACGCTGGAGGGGGAATGCACAAAACACCCCATGCGGGACGTCAGTGCAGGACTCATCGCCCCTAATTAGAATTAGAATTAGAACCATTAAACTGAATGACAGTCAATTATTATCATGATTAGTGATGATGATAATCAGTGGACATCCCACGGCTGATGGGTTGAGATGGGTTATGGCCCCATCCCAACCCATTAGCCGTGGGACATCCACTGCTGGACATAGACCTCTACTATGGTTTCCAAATAGCCCGGTTGGAAGCCGCCCCTGGAGATTTAAAATTGAAATTTATTTATTTATTTATTGCAACATATGTAATAATTTGTACATGCGGTTCTTAAATTACATGTTTACATAATATTGTCAAATACATATGACCCTTTAAGGGTATGGCAAACTATTTATTATATTAGGGCTGTTCATTATCATTATAAAATTAAACATAAATTGTCTTAACAAAATCAAAAATAAATCTACACAAAATTAAAATTAAATTAACATTACAAAATCAAAATTATATCTACATTGTCATAGCAAAATTACGCAGTCGGTCACATTATTAAAATTATAAATCATTAGGAAAGAGGAGGACGCTATAATTATTTCCAAAAAATAAATATCAGCTGTGTGTTACATCGTCATTTTCATTTAAATAATCCGCGAGTGAATAATACGCTTTGTCAAGAAGATTTTTTTTTTAGTTTTCTAATAAATAAATTGTCGTTACAAGTTTTAATATGTTCAGGTAGCTTGTTATATATATTTGTGGACATCACTAAAGTACTATAGGCGTGCATCTTCAGTCGGGACTTCGGTGGCACCAACCGGTTGCTATATATACGTGTACTTTGGCTATCAGTTATGGCTAAATTAAATTTATTTTGCTGCCTAACCTCTGCGATCCTGTGTCTCGATATTTATAGTCAATCTTGGTTATTAAAACTGCCGGCAGTTCATCTGTGATGAATATTGCATCCGACTCGATGCAACTGAATGTACCTAATCGATTACAACCACTATAGATTATTGGAGCTTGATGAGGGTTATGCGTGACTGGCGATTAGTGCTGGGTCAATATAAACTGCGTATTTGATTACTGTTTGTGCATGAAAAAGAAACAAAGGAACCATGATATTATAATTAATTAATTTTAAAAATAGAATTAAGATTAAGGTATATTTATCTTGGTTATTAAAACTACCGGCAACTCACCTGTGATGAATACTGCATCCGACTTGATGCAGCTGAATGTACCTAATCGATTAGAGCCATTATCGATTATTGGAGCTTGATGAAGGATACGCATGACTGGCGATTAGTGCTGGGGTGATATAAACTGCATGACATTACTGTTTGTGCATGAAAACGAAACAAAAACCATGAAATAATATAAATAAAATGTATCTTGCTTATTAAAACAGCCGGCAGCTCACCTGTGGCGAATACAGCAGGCGACTCGATGCAACTGAATGTACCTAATCGATTAGAACCACTATCGATCATTGATAGATATTAGATATGTAGAGCAATAGTAGTATCGAGCGTCTTGATGAACAATTATTTCTTCATTGATTCACATTCACACACACATAAAACAGAAAAATTGAAAAAAATAGCTGCTAAAACATGTGAAGCATCCAGCCGCCTTATCACTGAAAGTGATTTATTCCATGCTTCTTGTTGGAGCTTGATAAGTGATAATAATATATGGGCTTGTCGGGGTTTGACTTAAGCTGCGAATCCAATTACTGATGGTGAATAAGTAAGTTCTTATAGGCCGCGTGGCATGCCCTGGTGTCAGAGTTTTTAAGCAGCTCAAAGGCCTTCAACATAGCTAAACGGTTAAATGACTCATTATTCTATTTTTAGTAACCTGCCTGTTTGTGCATGAAAACTAAATAATGGAATCAAGAGGTTATTTTAACCAAATGATAACAAAGTTTAAAATCTTCGACATCCAAAAGTTGGCTGGGAGAGATCGTTCCTAGCGATAATGCAATGTAAACTGTCGCAATATTTTTTAAACTATACTGAGCACATTTTGTCATATTTTTTATATCAAGATTATAGTTTGCATATCTTATGGAAGTCTTATTCGTAGAACATAATCTTTTGCGATCATTTGATTTAATTTTACATTAAAACTAGTCCTCAGGTATCAGTAGGTACTTACGCTTTTTTAACAGCTATACTCGTATGTCCTATATAACACTAACCAATTTTGCATATCTTAGGAAGTCTTATTCGTAGAACATAATCTTTTGCGATCATTTGATTTAATTTTACATTAAAACTAGTCCTCAGGTATCAGTAGGTACTTACGCTTTTTTTTTAACAGCTATACTCGTATGTCCTATATAACACTTATGTCGTGCTTCATAAGTACCTCGCTTATTTGATGCGTCACTTGCATCAGCATTAAATTCCTTAGTTTATGTCTTAAATTGTTTATACTTTGCAGGTTCCTTATTAGCGGGCTTATATCTATTATATAAAAGGCTTCCCTGAGTGACTGCCTGACAGACAGCCTACAGCGCATACCGCTTGAAATTTGGAATATAGGTACATTGAACGACGTAATGGAGCACTAAGGACGAAAATTTTGAACTTTCGACCTCTAAGGGGGTAAAACGGGCCCTTTTCGTTTGTATGTAACTTTTTATTCCCTGTACCGATTGACTTGAAACTTTGTATACGTACTTTTCAAACAAAATAAAAGTTACGTTTTTTCCTGTTTTTCCGAATTTCCCTCATCTGAGGGGTCAAATAAGGTCCCAAAGTTGGTGAAAAAAGAGTCAATTACATCGAACCAGCTGAACGGTTATAGTTGAAAATTGGTATGAAGGAAGCACACAGTATGTTTTAATACAGGAACTAATAAAATCCAGGAAAATCTATAAGGTTCCTTAGCGATACGCAAAATTAATAAGTTTAGGCTATAGCCCAAACTGCTGAAGATATGAGCTTGAAATTTGGAATATACGTACATCGTACGACATAATGAAGCACTAAGGATGAAAAACGTACCCAACTCTAACTTACGGGGTAAAACGGGCCCTTTTTGTTTGCATGTAACTTCTTATTCCCTGTACCGATTGCCATGAAACTTTGTATAGATGCTTTTGAGACTAAATAAAAAATATGGCTGTACCTGTTTTTCTGGATTTTCCTTCAAATAATCCTTAGGGGTCAGATACGTTCCAAAACTTCAATGCGCTTTTTTAAATAATGTAGTATCTAGAATAGGATTATGATAATGATAGTTTATCTTTAAATGGGGCAAAATGGGTCCCGAAAAGTATACGATTTTTTTTTATTTTGTGAGCCAATAGTCTTAAACTTAGCGCACATATGGATCAATATAGGTATTTTACTATGGGATCAACCCTGACAAGCGAAAATTACCTACATTTCCCAATGTCTGTGAACCTGGCATATCATTGTCTAGCAGATCAAGAATAAATTAGAGCTCTATTCGCATGCAGCATAGTTCTATAGTTCCTGATACTTTTTAGAAATAGATCTCCTGAAAAAAAGTTAGTTGAAAAAATGATCTGCTAACATCCGGTAGCTGATCATTTTTCTGATTTTTAAAAACAAATCAATGTTCTAGTAACTTCCAAGTGTGCTCTATAGTTCCTGATACTTTTCAGGAATAGTTCAGGAGTTTTTCCTGAAAAAATGTTACTTGAAAAATATCTGATCTGCCAAATATACGAGAGGATCAATTTGCATCACTACAGGAATAAATGAAAGTTTTAATCGCATGCAAGCAAGTTTGACATTTCTTGATACTTTTCAGGCGTAGTTCTGGCAATTTCAGCTGAAAAACCAATGTCAGATGAAGATGAATATCTCAAATATAAAAACCAAATAATATGAACAATATTAAAATATTTTTTTCTGACTTCTAAAATTGTACTAGGGGGCCAGAACTCCTTGGTTTTAGATAGAAACAATTCTAATCTTAACTACTGATAACAATTTGGGTACAGAACTCACGCGACAATATCAGCAGATCAGGGGTCAAAGTCTGAAAAATGAAAAATGCTAACTATTTTATTTGGTATGCTGAAATTGTACAAGGAAGCTGGAACTCCTTGGTTTTAGATAGAAACAATTCTAATCTTAACTACTGATAACAATTTGGGTACAGAACTCACGCGACAATATCAGCAGATCAGGGGTCAAAGTCTGAAAAATGAAAAATGCTAACAATTTTTTTTGGTATGCTGAAATTGTACAAGGAAGCTGGAACTCCTTGGTTTTAGATAGAAACAATTCTAATCTTAACTACTGATAACAATTTGGGTACAGAACTCACGCGACAATATCAGCAGATCAGGGGTCAAAGTCTGAAAAATGAAAAATGCTAACAATTTTTTTTGGTATGCTGAAATTGTACAAGTAGGCTGGAACTCCTTGGTTTTAGATAGAAACAATTCTAATCTTAACTACTGATAACAATTTGGGTACAGAACTCACGCGACAATATCAGCAGATCAGGGGTCAAAGTCTGAAAAATGAAAAATTTTTCAGACTTTGATGAAAATGAAAAATTTTTCAGACTTTGACCCCTGATCTGCTGATATTGTCGCGTGAGTTCTGTACCCAAATTGTTATCAGTAGTTAAGATTAGAATTGTTTCTATCTAAAACCAAGGAGTTCCAGCCTACTTGTACAATTTCAGCATACCAAAAAAAATTGTTAGTATCAGGAAATGTCAAACTTGCTTGCATGCGATTAAAACTTTCATTTATTCCTGTAGTGATGCAAATTGATCCTCTCGTATATTTGGCAGATCATATATTTTTCAAGTAACATTTTTTCTGGAAAAACTCCTGAACTATTCCTGAAAAGTATCAGGAACTATAGAGCACACTTGGAAGTTACTAGAACATTGATTTGTTTTTAAAAATCAGAAAAATGATCTGCTACCGGAAGTTAGCAGATCATTTTTTCAACTAACTTTTTTTCAGGAAAAACACCAGAACTATTTCTAAAAAGTATCAGGAACTATAGAACTATGCTGCATGCGAATAGAACTCTAATTTATTCTTGATATGCTAGACAATGATATGCCAGGTTCACAGACATCATTTCCCATACATTTTGTCGCAGGTCGATGAACTTTTTCTGTTGAACAGCTGATTTTATTCACGTGCTTTTGGGGTTGGTACCATTGTAAAAGTTAATCAAATTATGAGTATAATAGCATCCTAGAACATGCCTGACGAGTGACGTCTAGATACACTATGTGTTTCTCAAATAAAATAAGATATAGGTACCTACTTGTGTGCCATTTTTTCATTTGCCTGGAAAATTAAATTTCTAATGACTTAATGAAACATGTCGAATGCCTGTACCGGCCTTAATTAATAGTGCACTACTGAACATAGGCTTACCCGCGAAGGGTGATTGGTCCATATACATCACGCCGACCGAGCGCGGGTTGCTGAATCCACAAACGACATTGTTTTTTTCTTTACGGACGTACCTATACAGGTCGCCTCAATGTTTTCTATCAATGAAAAGCCAGTAGTGTGAAATTCCTCACATAATTACTCATACAATTATTATTATTGGCTCCCTCGGTGGCTCAGTGGTTTGTGACCCTGACTCCTGGGTCAAATAGGCGTGGGTTCGCTTCCCACCCAGGGCAAATATTTGTGTGATGATCATATGTGTTTGCTCTGTGTCTGGGTGTTAGTAATGTATTTTTATTTATTTAACACTTTCTTACACACCATTTGTACAAAAGGAGGACTTAACGCTAAATAGCATTATCTGCCAGTCAACCTACAGGTACATGTATATGTAGTATATCAGTTTCTGTCAGCCAAATCACAAGCTTGCTTAGTTTGGGGTCAGAGACCGTGTGTGAAATGTCCCTCAATACTTATTTTATATATTTATTTATTTTTGAGTTAATTTCAGGAATTCGGCAATTTATCATCGATAAATTCACGTACTCCGTCCGTAATGAGCTTTAGGTACACGTAACCATATTAAAAAACCAAATACTGAGACAATGCAGTCCAATCCGTGGGATATTATCATTTTAAGCAAATACTGATACAATTCAGGCTAAACCGTAGGCATTATCCTTTCAAGTAATTCGATAATAGGCTAAATTATGAAAGCGCCAAGGTAAATATAATAGCAACATAAAAAGTGTTCTCTATCGAATGCTTAAAGTGAAAAAGAAATAGAAATAATTATGCTAATTAGCTATTATAATTACGATAGCACCTTTCATAATCGAGCCTAATGCGGGCTTAACCACAAGCTCTTATTATTTTAAGTAAGTGCCAAGAAAACGCGGGCCAAACTGTGGGTTTTTATCATTTTAAGCAATTACGAAAAAAACGCGGGCCTGACCGTGGGCTATTATCATTTAGTTCAGTAATACAGTAATACAAATATGCAGGCTAACGGCATGCTATTATAATTTTAAGAATTCATTAAAACAACGCTGGCCAGACCGCGAACTATTAGATATTATTATAAGCAAATGCCAAGATAACGCGGGTTGAACCGCGGGCTGTTATTTTAATCGAGTAAGTACTAAAACAACGTTGGCAAACTGTGAGTTATTATTATTTTAAGTACCTAATTATTAACACAACGTGGGCCTAACCGCGGACTATCATCATTTTGAGCAAGTACTAAGACAACACGGGCCAGACTATGGGCTATTATCATTGTAAGTAATACGACAATGCAGGCCAAACGGCAAGCTTTTATAATTTTAAGCAAGTATTAAGACATCCCAGTCCATGCTGCGTGCTATAAATAACCATCTTAAGCAAGTACTAATAATACGCAAGCCAAACCGTGACCTATTATTATCATTATAGGCAAATACTGTTACAATTTTGGCCAAACCGTGGGCATTATCCTTGCAAGTAATTTTAAGCAAGGATTAAGACAACGCGAGCCAAATTACAGACTATTAGATATTAGGTATTATAAGCAAGTACAAAGACAACGTAGATCAAACCGCGGGCTATTTTCAATTTAAGCAAGTACCTATGTACTAAGACAACGCGGGCGAAGCCGCGGGTTTTAAGCTAGTCTCTTATTTTATTTTAGATCTCCATATTGTTACTGTTAGGATTGCAATAGAGTATAAATCCTGAAACAAATGGCTTGTTTGCAGAGCAACACAACAAAGTTGCGTCCACATTTCAACGGGGACAGTCGAACAGCGGCCAAGTTTAACTTCGGACAAATCCTCGAGCTCCCGCTGATTTATACAGACATGTATGGAAATAGGGCGCTTCCACACTCGTCGCATTTCTTTAAAGTAAGTAAATTCGTATAGCCTTGGTGTCAGAGTTTTACGCTGCCTAAATGACTAATTGGTTCCAAAGACGGAACATGCGCAACGTTGCTTAATGTTCGTAGCACTTATAGCGTAGTCAATGATCAACGAAGTTACGCAACTTTTGCATTTTGCTAAAATTATTACTGTACTACAGGATATAAATAAGTAGGTTTGAGACTTTAGAGATGCGGTGCTGGAGATGGATAGAAAAATCTGCTGAATAGAAAAGTAATCGAACCAAGAGATGCTAATTCGTCGTTTATCGTAAAGAATAAAAAACCAACAACAGTTAAGATAGAAGAAGAAAGAAGATTGGCCAATTTATATGACATAGCAATCTATTGAAAACCATAATAGAATAAAAAATAGAAGGAAAAAGAGGAAGGTGAAGACCGTAGAGGGCATTCTGAGGTTGATGTCAAGTCATACAGGGAGGTGAAAATACTAGCCGAGCACCGCAAGACGTAGGAGTTGCTCCACCAACAAGAGTCGAGTCTTAAATTATGAATGAATGAAAGTATATTCTGGTAAGAGGTAAACAAGGCGTTCTGCCTTTGGTTCGGAGTCCTAGTCATCATCATCCAGCAGCCGTAAGACGTTCACTATTGGACATAGCCTCTCCTATATCTGCTATGAGATCTTTTAAAAAAGGTTGCATCCTGCTTTCCTACGAGGTCGTCCACTCATACATTGAGACATAGTACTCTTCGCTTACCGATAGTCTCCAACCCATACGTTTTAACTACAGCCTTTATGAGTTTTTCGTGCTATCTGCCCTGTTTTGCGAATACATTCACCAATTTCGGCTAAACTATTTTTGAAAAATCACCAGTAATCAAATAAATTAATAGTTTAAAAAACACTAGAACAACACGCTTAGTCCATTACGTGGCCTTTGTCACAAATGCAAACACCACTATGATACGATATTCCATCATGGAATGCCAGTGCCTATCTTCCGGTTTCATCATCATACCTTGAAACCTAATCGTGGTCAAAGTTCGCTACAAGACTTTTCTAAGAAATCCAAAACAGCTATGATACGATTTTCCATCATGAAATTCCAGTCCATATATTCCGGCTCCATCATCAGATCAGTTCGACTGTACCATATTATTGTATTGTCATCAGAACTACATACAGCTGCCAATTTTCATTACACTACGACCCTTGGAAGATGTTTAAATTAGTTGCCTTAGATTCCATTACATAGTTACATACAGGTTGACTTAATAAAAGCGTGTTAAGTAATATAAATATAGTTTTAAAAAAAAACGGACAAGTGCAAGTTAGGCTTGCACACCGAGGGTTCCGTACAAATCCAGAAAATTTAACAAATTTGGGAAGTAATTTGTTAAAATGTACCATACTCATCATCATCATCGACATTTTTTTTTTATTTACTTTTCTTGTCATTCATCGAAAATCGTTAAAATAATTAAAAACCTGTTTTAGCATGTGCTAATGAAGTCCTTTTATATAATAAGGTAATATGATACGACTTACGCACTTTGAATTTTAAACCCATATTTTGTGAATTTTGAGGCCCTATTTTTTTGTGATTTAAATAAAAATGTTCAGTTTTCAGATTTATTCCTATATTTGTACTCTGATACAATGTTTTTCGCCAAATTTCATAGTTCTATGTTAACGGGAAGTACCCTGTATGTTTTGATTTTTGTGAGTGTTGAAATATGCGGTTTTTTACGACATGAACGGCTCTAACTTCTTTATTTGATAATTGAGAAATTTTCCCTTTACACAACTGTAAGAAATCATAGATATACGTAAACAGTTTAAATTGCACCTCGATATCTTTACGCGTTCTTGAGATAAAGAGTCTTGACATACACACAGACGGACAGACGGACAACAAAGCGATCCTATAAGGGTTCCGTTTTTTTTCTTTTTGAGGTACGGAACCCTAAAAAACTATAAAACTCCTTTAGGAGTCAACATTTTTTTTTTATATAAATGCATTGTCATCGGTCTTTGATATGTGTACAGTTTGAAGAAAATCTGATCGCTCAAAGTAGGTCAAAATTGAGCTGAAAGGGGTTGGTTACACGCAAACAAGCAAGCAAGCAAGCAAACATACAGGTGAAACTAATAAAAGCGTGTTAAAAATTGTGTACACCGATTCGAGCAAACTAATCAAATGTTGTATGATTGAAGTTGGTTGTGCCATTGTTGGCAAAAAATAATTATATTTACTCTTACCAGTGTAGAAAGCGTCTAAACCACGAGAGAGGCACATCTCCCAGGATTTGAGGCGGCGGTCAAAGCCTCCGATTCAATTCAGCGTTTGAATCTGAGTCGGCCATTGGCCATTACTATGTAAAGCCAGGGTCAGACTGAATCAAACTATCTACGTGTTCCGGATGTGTGGTTGTGTGGTAACTGTAGAGTGAAGGGATTTAAGGAACCTAAAGTAAATCATATTATGCATAAAAAGAAAATAATAATCTCGCAGAAGAAATTAAATATTACTATTGTCTAATGACGCTTGTTAACGAGTCGGTTTCTACTCTGATCCAGCGCCGGATCGGGTGCTGGCTAAGCTTGTTCACGAGCAAAGTTTTTACCTGGTTTGCTTTGCTCCACGTTCTTGCGCCGTCGCCGGCACCGGTGTCGTTAACAGACTAAGTACATGTTTCATACACTCACGACCTGACGTACCCATTGCTTAGAATGGTGTGTGGCCCCATTGAAAAACCGTCTCTTTCACAAGCTTAGCCGGCACCGACCCGGCTTCTAATCGGTAGAAACCGTCTCGTCAATAAGCCCCCCAACTAATTTATTTTTCTAGTTAATTTTCTTATTGTAAGGAACAATTTTTATCCAAAAAGCAACTTAGCTTTGTTTACGCAAGCAAAGCGATAGGTACATTCAGAAAGCATGCGACTAATAAGACGAAAGGGCATAATACAGATCTTTATTGTGATCAACTTTTACTATGAGCCCAACCGGAATTCAAGAAAAAGAAACTGCATATTTCAAACATTTTGTCGATTTCGAGTTGCGATATTGTGTGGAATAGATGCGTTTTTCTCGAATTCCGAGTTGGCTTTATAGTAAAAGTTATTCATAATAATGATTTGCAATACCTTTTTTCAACTTTGGAAAAAAAATACACTCATTTGAAAAAATAAGGACAGGTATAGTTTGCAAAACGGCCCAAACATATCCTACCCTTGATATTGAAAAAAACCTAAGCCCTTCGTATGAAAGTATCGTTTCGCTGGGAAAGGGAGTTTTTCCTAATCGTCATATTTGAACAGGCGCTATGAAAGCGTTGGTCAGTAGGAGTTTAGTTTCATAGAGCGGGATTATCCGCGCTTGGCGGGGCCTATGTCTGACCGCTCAATATATTTGGGGGACTAACTTTATATTGCCTTTTCTGTGGTATTGAGAAAGGGTATAAAATGTAGTTAAACGTTTTTTTAACCGACGAAACGGAGGAGGTTTTTTAACTATTTACAGAGTGGCCCGATTTCGATATTTTTCTTTTGTTTGGTAGACCATACTTCAAAGGTCACATTTAAGTTATATTGAATTCGGCTGAGCCATTATTGATAAATCAACAACAATGTGAAAAATACTTCATCGATCGAATTGCTGTACAGGGTTGAAATAAACATTTATTGTTCATACCAGTTCATATAGAAATTACACAAAATGGTGTTTCCATGCGATCACCAAAGTTAAGCAACGTTTGGCATAGTCAATTTTCGGATGGGTGACCGAGAGTGTCATTTACAACTGAGCTAAACCATGGCTCGGATAGTTTATTGAATCAGGCGTTACTTTGCGGAAGTTCATCTTCAAATCCTAGTTTTGAATAAATATTTAGTGTATTTCCGCTCTGTCGTAGGCATTTAAGTTAAAGGTACTATTCAACAAACCAAATTAAATCACAAACAAAATTAATAATTAATCATCAAGCTGTATCATGGCGCGGATGGCACATTAAATTGTGGGCCCTGTTTATTTTAACCTTTTAGCCATGTCAGAGGCCGTGAGATACCAAGGTTAGGTCGGTCTATACGAACTAACTTTAATAGCAATAATACACAGTTACACGAGACAACATTTCTTCAAGATCTAAAATGAGAATCATAAAAAGTCAGTGGCAGTACTGTAGCCGCTATAACCAGGAATGTTAGCTCCGCGCCGGGTTATCTCGCTCGTAACTAACGCTGTATCATAATTTCTTTACTACGCCCTGGGTGAGAACCCACGGGGATGGGGTTAGGAATATCTCGACTGCAACGTTTTGGACAAAAAATGAGCATTTTAAATACTTAGATAGTTCTAACTATATTATATTTTGCGAGACGTTAAAATACGAGTAAGTATATTATGCGAATGTTTTGTCTCTGATGAGTGTATGTGTGCCGGACGGGTACGAGACGCGCCGCGCTGCCGACCGCGGTTGTTTTCGGTGCTGCTAGCTTAGCATACAGGACCACGACAAGTGTTTACCGACGTGTGCAAAGGTGACAGATATATGCTTCATCATAACTCTGTCACGTTCTGACACGTGGATAGTATTATTTTATGGTCCGTATGCTAAGCCCGGGACCTACAATTACTCGATAAGTCGCCGCTGGTGAGGACGCTGCACGCTCTAAATCGAGTAGCCAAGAATATAAAAGGGCTGTATTATTTGACGCAAGTTATAATACTAAATAGTTATGACTCATATTGTACATTGTTTTTGTGGATCTGTGGACATGAATTTTGAATTTATGTAACTTATTATGCATGTGACGTTTTGTAATTCTTAATTATAAAGATTCTATTTATATTATTCTTAAATATAATAATTTTATAAGACAGACATACACTAACATACAAGAGTGAAATACGCTATTGCATTAGGCTAAGCCTGTAGTAGTAGTATTTAGTGTTTCCATATCCAAGAAATTCAATTTCCAAAACAATCTAAAGTAATACGGCATAAAATATAAGAACGATGCTAGAGTAAATGAATAATATTTATAAATGTATAAAATTCACTTATAAAATAGGCAAAAGCATAGCTTAACTTATAAACTGGGAAGCTTACTGACAAAAATAAATAATTTTACAGAGCTGCAAAGCAAAACATTGTTTACTCTTAATCTTTGTAGAAAATTATATTAGGTAAATAAAATCTGTGTAGTACTCTATAAAGGGTTCAAAACAGCATACAATAATACCTACTATACAGTCGCAGTTTAATTCCACTTTGATCAAAAATATATTTTGCGATTTAAAACTCGCGTAACATTAGCATAGTACTAAAATCGACAAAAAACCGTCGAAATCAGCCATATTTTGCGCACATAACAACCCAAAATGGCCGTATTTTTCGCCCAAAACCGGTATCAGGCGGATATCTCTTAGAGCGCTGAAAGACTGAAATTAACGAGCCAATATGGCAACATTACAATCGTAACATTAAGGCAGTTATATTACCTCGTAAATTACTGCGCTCCGTCGCTGCAAAGGGAAGGATTAGGTTGTACGTAAAATACAGTGAGCTACAAAACGACGTCATGATTATGGCCAAGTAAATAAGGCCGGGCGGCTAGCCCTGGTGTTAGAGCTTTTAGACCGCCTAAAGGCCTCTGGTTGCACACATGGTTAAACGGTTAAAACAACCAGGACCTACAATTTAACAGTTGGAAAATGCTACCCGCGGTCACCATTCAAATACTAACCGTGTGGAACGTTGCTTAATTTCGTTGCTCTACGAGTGCTTAGAGGTAGTGACTCTTGCATACACGAGTGTAGTTAAGAGCTGGGAAAAAAACTCAGTGAAAGAGACCTCTTGCACTGGGTTTTTCTTCTTATATTCACTTTAACGCAATGATTTTGCTATCACTTGTTTGAATGTTGATTTTCCTGGTGGCATTTTTCAACAAATTTCAACGAAACTTGGTACACAGGTTTGATAATATGTAAACGAATTTTTTGTCGTCGGTGATTTTTTTATGTAGGGGATGTTTCCCTAAAATATGAGGGATAATTGTTGAAGCTATTTATCAGCCGATATCGATAGTATTTTTCAAGTTCGTTTAGTATCTGTCAATATTATACAAGGTTTGAGAGTATTAACCAAATTGGTCAAAAACAAATCAAGAAGATTCCACGTTCGCGAGGTTTACTGTTCTAAGAACTACCAGTTTAAAATAAACAATAAATATTTTGGGACATCTTACACACGGGCTCTGACCCCAAGCTATGCAAAGCTTGTGATATGGCTGCCAGAGACTGATATACTACATGTACGTACGTACGTACATACTTATACAGATAGTAATTAAATAACACCCAGACACAGAGCAAACACTTATGTTCATCACATAAATATTTGGGTGGGGATCGAACCCACGCCTCTTTGACCCAGTTTAAACATAAATGTCTCGTGTGAAAATATATTTACAGAGTTGTCCACCCGCCTGTACCCCATACCGCTATGCCTACCGCACTAGGTACCAATATCGAATCGGGGTGGACCGAGAGATTAATTGCACTCTGATTTCCAGGTGCTAAGGGCGAAATTGTTTGATTTCGTATCATATATCATGACTGTCGCAAAAATTGTGGGACATTACATTGGCACCGACATTTTTTGCACTCGACCCACGCATTAACCATCGTCGTTTATTTGTCATATTTTACCATTAGGTACTCGTACATACTACAAAGGATTGAGGACCGATCGGGTCAAACGGATCTCTAGTAGAGACCACGTACCAGCAAGCGCAGCGTATGACGTCAATACGCTTAATGAACAGTGACTGAACGGAAGCCGCTTTCAACTGGTCTTTTTGGAGATTTAAGGTGACGCATTGATACATCATTTCAAAACTTCTTCCTCCACTCGGTTAATTTTTACACGGTCGCGCTCGACAGGAACGCGCCAGAGCGGCGGGCGGCAGTGAGTTTTTATTCAATTACTCATAATGTACACATTAAAAAAAAAAGTTCTCGGTCTACAAAATAGAATAGCGGTCTGGCTATTTTATTCATAAAAAATAATGGGGTGTTGTCGCTGATAATTCTGAGCATTCGAATTATTAAACTTATTTTTGACGTGATACTTTTCAAAATTTTGTCCGGTTCATTAAATTTTTGACGATTTTCCCTTATCTATGATATTTTTTAAATTCGAATCATTATCATTCGTCCTCTCTTATTGCGCATTCAAAAGTACTCGTTTTCGTGTTTCTCGGTCCGACGCCTTGTCTTAAGTATAGGTGAAGTTTATTTACCGTAGTGGACGTCTAAAAGATAAAAAGACGATGATGACCATTAGGTAGATAGAGAGAAAAATAGGTTACTGTTATTCGTCAGGTACTGACCACATTTTTATTTACAAACGAAAATAAAAAAAAAAAATACGAATTCACAAATTACAACTTAGTTTTTCACTCGCACGAAATAAGCCATTTCTTAGCAACCATCATTCAAGCCAATAGTTAAAGTTGTACTTTTCAAACAATGCAGTTTCTAGATCTCAAAATGACTGAAAACAAATATTAAATATTTAAGAAAACAAAAAAAATGCTACTTTCGTGGCAGATTTAGACTCAAACGGCAAATATAGCCATTTGAGTTTTAAATCTGATTTATTTAATAAGATTTTAAAAATAATTTATCAACCGAATAAAGAATATTACGAGTACTAAATGCTACATGACCTTTACGACATTCAAGCTCTTGCACGTAATTCATAATATACCTTTAATATTGAGTGGCTCATTACTTACGTTACACTTACAAAATAATCCTGAACCTAACATAATTGGTGGTCCGTCAGTGAGCAATCAGGTTGCGTGCTCGCGTGCCTCCATCGCGTGCCGCGGTACCTGGTCTTGAGCACTCAATGAGAAAACACGGGAAAAGCCGTGCTAAGCTTCGTGAAATCGTGATTGAGTTGCCTCATATTTTGAGACAAGATTTTTACGTCTATCCCCCGTGACTCAACTGCTTAATACCCTAAAGTAATTGAAGCATCATCATTCCATCTACACATACACATTATCGTTTCAGCCACAGGTTACATTCTGCACATGATAGAAATAGTCCTTCCTAATAAGTATTTCATTGAGAATAGTTGAAAACTCTTTTGTGTCTTTCTGTCCATTATCCAAAAGACGTCCACTGCGGGAGATAAGCCTCACCTATGTATTTCTCTAATAAAACTGGTTGAAAGTGGGTTCCTTCCAGTGCGATCATTCAGTCATCTGTCCAATTAGCGTATGATCTGATGAAGATATGTGGGTTATGCCAATACCACAAAGAATACAAATGACATTTCATTAAGACCGCAAGAACTCGCTGGGTGCAGCCGCTTCCAGCCAGTCTCATTGGAAATCCATTGGGGAAATACATCAGTTAGACTCCCACCTGATTATCTACCAATAATGGAGTATACTACCAATTTCGGAACAGACTCATTCTTCACTCATACTGTTCAGCAAAAGAACCGCGTAAATCCATAAATTGCAAGTACTCATAAAGCAAGTACTATGGGACTGTAAGAACCACACTCGTATATTAAGAGCTGTTTCCATGCGCTTATAAGTGAGTAGTCGACTCGTGCTCCGAACATAAACACAGATAACCACGACTGCGCCGATAAATTAGCTGCTGCAGGTGACGACAGCATAATAGGGATGTGCCAGTGTTTGAACCTGAGTCTCAGTCATTTGGCAACGTTTATTACAATCAGCCATTGAATGGGTGGCTGCAGGTAGCATTTACAACTGACAGTCACCATGGCTCAATTTAAACGTTAAATTGTAGTTCCTGGTTGTTTAAACAGGCATGTCAAAGGCGTTCAGGCGGTTTAAAAACTCCAATAGGGCTGGCCACCCGGTCTATATGAACTTACTTACTTTTTAGTAATATTTATTTATTTATTTCCAATCAGTACATAATTAACAGCATAGATCAAAACATTACATACTATAATTTAGATGAGCAAGAATAGTAATATTAAAACTGCCCAACCTATCACAGAAAATGTCCAGATCAGGTTGTTGAGATAAAATGTTATTTATGAGCACAATGAAACGTGAAGTAGGTGCGTTATAGGCACGAGCGGTGCGCAGACCGGGCGGCAGCGCCAGCAGGCGGTGCGGCCGCCGCGAGCCGCGCGCTCGCTCGCACGGGCGCACCATGTAGCCGTCTGGTGCAAGTAAGCGTAGCTCACTTATCGCATTAGGATTATCAACTTTGTTGTGGAGAAGAATATATATGTTGTTAGACCATTGCTGAGCATGGTAAATGATGATCAGCAGTGGTCTATCAACGACAAATTTTGATATTATTGAAAGGCCATTACCCATTAGTCCACTACATACTAAGTACGTAGTAGGTCTAATTGCTATATATCGCGATCTACTACGTAGGCCTAGCATTGTTAAATGTAGCGTGTCTAAGCAACGTTCCGCACGGTCAGTATTTGCATGAGTGACTGCGGATGGCATTTTCCAACCCAGCGTTACCGTGGCTCGGATGTAACGTTAAATTATAGGTCCTGGTTGTTTTAACCGTTTGGTCACGATAGAGGCCTTCACGCGTCCTAAAAGTCTGACACCAGGGCTAGCCACCCGGCCTATGCGAACTTACTTTACTAATTATAATATTCTATTCTATTGATTAGTCGGGTAAAGTTATACTAATATGAACCTGCATAGTGGTCTAGTGGCCATGGTGGTCTAGTGGTAGTAATGCCCGCCTTACAATCGTGAGGTCGTGAGTTCAAATCCCAGCCATGTACCAATGAGTTCTTTAGTATTTATGTACGGAATTTAACACCACTGGCTTTTCAGTAAAGGAAAATATCGTGAGGCAACCTGTGTACGTCCGTTGAAGAAATTTAATGGCGTATGTGAATGTACCAACCACTGCACTGGGCTAGCATTGTAGATATGGCCTAATCACCCTTCATGGGTAAGCCTACGTCCTGCAGTGGACTATTAAAGGGCTAATACATTACAGCTCAGCACATTACAGTACAGGACCTCTATCAAATACATTAACAATAAAATTTAAGTTAACGGATTATTAGGAGATAAATGAAAATCATAACGATTACTCACCATCTTCGCAAGCAGCATTTTTTTGAACAAACACTGTACTGATTAGTTGTGTTATGTTCGAAATTCACGCCAAAGTCAAACTAAACAGAAAATAGATCTGGCTAATTTGAATCCCGTCAAAGTGGTTAACATAATCGATATCAGTGTCGCAGTGCCATTAGCCTTATCCTCCTTAATCTGTCTTCAGTAAAGTCGTATTCAATGTGGTACTATTCAAATCACTAGCACGCACTCCCATTAATATCCTGAGCTCAGAAATCTGTATAAGCTATATTGATATATCTCACTAAGCTAAAGTACAGTGAAAAGTCCGCTTTAAAATAAACTGTATTGAAATATATCGTAGAGCTTAAAATATGTTCTTGACTTATTAATGTTACTGGTAAGCTCTCAGGTGATATGTTGCCACAAGAAGATTAGAATAGGTATAGAACAAAGTAATAGAAGGATTTATTGGAACAGAACGTGTTCAAACTTATGAGTTTGGCTTATGCATTCAGCTGTTGTTTCATTCGTGCTGCAATACTGGTTTGGCTTTTTTCTGAATATTAAGGCTTGTTTATACTTTGATTAATGATAGTGTAGAAATGGTAAGTGATTAGTAGTCATTCACTGGCACTGATCAATCGTTATCCAAACGTATTACTACTAATCACTCAACATTTGCACTAATTATTAATCAATTACTCGTATGTAAACACTTCACTTGTTGAAAAATATTTTTAGACGCCTAAAATGTTTGTCAATAAAAGTGAAATAAAAAAATTTGTAGTTTGTTCAGAAGGGCTTCAAAAGATTAAAATCTATAAGATATGCTTATTTAGGCTGGGTGATTGGTTTTGATGGGCTTACTTGAACTTATTCATCGAATGATTAAACAACTAATACGTCATTATTTATTGCCAAAAATGGTACAACCGACTTCAATCACTGCGATCTACGTATGTCACAAATTTCGAATATTTCGCTCGAAAAGATGGTATGTCATGGATTTTTCGAACACCCTCAATTGATCAAATTGAAAACATCAAATGATTTGATTTTTAAATGAAATCACCTCTAAAATATGAACAGAAAATAATCATCATATTAAGCTAATTACCATTTAGATTTACTCTCTGAACTATAACAAGCTACGGATAATTGCGTAGACGATATTTTTATGTATAGTTTATAAATAAGACTCCTTTCATTAATCAAAACGATTTTTGATTTCTCTTGATAAATTGTTTGTAACAAGTAACAATGGTCTTTTCACGATTTCCAAGTCCACATTCAAATACCAGCTTCCTAATTTACCATTTCCGCAAATTATCCAAAACTTGAACTAAGTAAAGCGTAACAATATCCTCAAATTACTAAGAAAGTGTACTTCCATTTACACAAGTAGGAAACAACCCTTGAACCACACAAAACAATGCCAAGCCAATTTAATATTTGCACAGCTTAACTTCGTGAGGGTCTGTCAATAGGGCATTCACGTTGTAACAATGGACGAGTGGGTGAGTGTCCCGCGCCCAAATAAACATCGATTTTGCACAGTATTTGTCTTTGGGTACGCTGCAAATACGCTCATGGTTTTGGAACGGACGGGCATCAAAAACGTCCAGTGCTTCAACAAAATATGTTTTTTTTTTAATTAGCTGCCATTTATTAAACCGGCCATTAAATTTATTTTATTTTAGTCATTGGCAAACATTTACTAAAGGCCTGTTTACACTATGATTAGTGATTAGTACAAGTGCAGCGATTAGTAGTATCAATTAGAAATCAATCTAATTGACAATCATAAAATGAGAGTAAACACAATTACGAGTACGTTCCATGGGATGTTCATAACATTAGCCTGAGAAACTGAGTTCAAAATATTTGCGAAAACCCGATATTTGCAACACCGTATTATATGACTCAAATGGTTCTGGGCTGGACACCAGGTTAGTCAATGGGCCTGCAGGTAGAGAACAGCATGTGAATGATTGGATCCCCCCGATAGCTGACAAGCGTTCCGTAGACATACCATGATATCAGACCAGATCAATCTAATTCTGAGTCCTGCGTCGTTTCGCCCCGCAAGCGGTTGGTCCCGCGGGGCGAATCGACCAAGACTCTTTTTGAAGGTCCCCATTCGGCCCGCTCCAAACAATGCGGGGCGAATTCTAATGTAATTATATTATACGTGAATAAATACATACAACGAGAAACAAAAAAGGCACATAAGAGAGAGGGTTTATGCCCAGCTGTAGAAAGATGTAAAACAATAATGATCAATAAATCAAACATCGTGGAACTTCAAAAACACATAATTTAACGCATAAATACCGCTCGTTTGCAATGGTTCAACAACTCTAAACCCCAAACCTCAGTACACAGCTCTTGAACATAAGTATTAGACTCAGTTCGGTGCCGCTCCCGGCTGCCTGTCGGCTTCCCGCTTTTATTTTGACTCTTCTGATGACTGTTTTCCATACATTTGGGGCAAGTTAAACTTACACGCACGTTTGATACCAGTGATTCCCCGCCAAACGGTAGATCTCGCATCTGTATAACGGAATCTTCATAAATAAGCCTATATCTCGACTCGCCGTGACCGATTTGACTCATCTACTCATTAATCTTGTAGATATAAATATCAAACCATCTTATCAAATTTGTATTATTGAAAACGGCTAATAAATAGCGTGTCAGGGAATTACCCTCTTTTTGAGAAAATACCCTGCTATCAAAAATCACCGACAAAAAAGCATCAATATATGTATTGTATAAACTTATTGGTACGTAAGTTTACGTACGTTTCGTCGAGATTCGTTGAAAAATGCTACCTGTAGAAGCGAATTAATTATTAACATTCGGACAGACGACAATATCGTCAAGTTAAAACTGAGACTCTCTCGCTTTATTCGCTCGGTCAAAATTTTGTATTCAGCATTCTCCATCGAAAATTAGCATCTTTTGTTTTGAATTAGATACTTGGTATTTCTCCGTAAGTTAAAGGTATGTTAATCTTCTGTGATTTCAGATAGTGCACTTTCTGTTCAGTTCACACGGCTGAATCCAGGTTTGATGTGAACTCAGGGAACATTTCTTGGTTGAGATTCAAACTGTTCATCCGTACGTTTTATTATAAAGCTGTAGGATTCCGTTTTTTTTTCCTAATTGGCCGTATGATAGCTATCTATATGTTACTATTATTCTTGAGGTATCATCTAAATAACCTAGAAATAAATATTTGGGGAAATCTTACACACGGTCTCTGACCCCAAACTAAGCAAAACTTGTGATATGACTGCCAGAAACTGATATACTTCATATACATATGTGTATGTTTAAATACATACATATTATTATATAGATAGTAACTAAATAACACCCAGACACAGAGCAAACACCTATATTTAATACTTACACTGGGTGGGGATCAAACCTCTTTAACCCAGAAGTTAGGGTCAGTAACCACTAAGCCACAGAGTCAGTCAAACTGTGATACGATGAAAGTCAAATAAATTGATGACGTTATATTAATATACCAACCCGTAACTGGACCAGCAGGGCACAGTCCTATCCCCCTTTGAGTCTAGATTTAAGCCCGACTCACGAAAAGAGTTCTGTTAGCAATACATGAAAACAATTCTAACGAATCGGCCATGCGACTGTGGCGACGGTGTCTGCGGGAGTTCATTTGAGACTCGGTGTAAGTACTTTGGAACGTCGACGTTTTTCGATCTTTTAAAGTCAACGGGCTGAAGTAGCGATGTATAGGATTCCAATTTAAATTTATATCATGCACATTCGAAGCAACACAACAATTTTACCACAACGTTTTGCTAGCAAAATTTAAATGCTTGCATTATTGGAATGTTAGTAGTAATCCACTCAGATATGATTTGCATTAGCAAAACTGCAACCGCAGTACCGCGACAATATTGTGATGAAATTATCAGTGAGCGCAGCATCAGGATAGTTTGACTGGATTTTAGATATTGTCTTGATTGATTTAAAAAGTCTCTCAAGTATGGAGCTCTAACTAAATAATTAGAGCTCTCTACTTGAGAGACTTTTTAACGTGCACATTAATATCATACTAAATTTAGCGTCGTCCGTCCATTAATCCATTTATCAGCTGTAGGATGTCCACTTTTGAAAAATATCCTCTATGACTTTTCATCAAATCCGGTTGAAAGCGGCATGTAAAAGACGTTAAATTGGCAATAACCATTTCATCTTCATTATCTCAAAGCGCTGACTTATTTTTAAATAGGTACGTGAATTTATTGCCATTTACTTTTTTTTTTTTTTTTTTTTTTTTTATTTCAAATAGGTTTGCGTTTGACTACACACTGCCTGATGTAAAGCAGATATGCGGTCTAGGATGTAGCACGCTTACCTAGAAGATACCCTTATACTCGAGATTTGAAGACACCTACATTGTACTTTAACGGAAAGACAGACTTAGGCAAAGCGTTCCACACTCTGGCAGTTCGTATGAGGAATGTGGACTCAAAACGCTTTGTTCTAACGCGTGGGATGTCCCCCATAAAAGGGTGGCGCTTTGGTCGCGTCTGTCTAGCCGTACGATAGAAGAAAGGGGCAGGTAGGACTAGATCGTGCAACTCCTGGGCGCACTCACCGAAGTGTATCCGATAGTAGACAGACAGACACGCCACCCTACGTCGATGCTCAAGACTTTGCAGCTTCGACTCAGTCAAGGTTTCGTTGCCTATAAGCCTCCTGGCTCGCCTTTCAATGGACTCCGAAGCCTCCAACTGGTATTTGGCAGAGCCATCCCAAAGGTGAGAGCAGTATTCCATGCAAGACCTGACTTGCGCTTTATAAAGACTAAGCAGTTGCTCAGGTGTGAAATACCGTCTCACCTTAGAGAGAACACCAAGTTTTTTTGAGGCTAATTGGGCTTTTGACTCTATATAAGACCCAAAGTTGAGAGTCGATGATAGCGTTACGCTATCATCGACTAATAGTTCCAGACTGTTAGTTACCGGAACGGATACACCACGGAAAGCAGGAGACAGTTGGAAGGGCCTCTTTTTGGCCGAAAACAAACAGCTTTGAGTTTTCGTGGCATTAAACTTGACCAGGTTAGCATCACCCCAGTCAGATACCGCCTCCAGACTCAAGTTAAGCCGTTCGACCATAGCCTCTCTGAGTGACTTGATCTGTGCCCCGCTCGTTCTTGCTTCGGATGTGAAGCTCTCCATGACTGTACTGTCGTCTGCGTACCCAAAAAAAACAGGCTTTAGCAAGTCGTTAATATGCAGTAGGAAGAGTATCGCAGAGAGCACAGACCCCTGAGGAACACCGGCATTGATAGCCATTTGGTCTGACGAGCAGCCATCAACGACAACTCGTATCGACCGATTCCTCAAGAAATCTGATATCCATGTGCAGAAATCAGCAGGCAGGCCGTAAGATGGAAGCTTGCCAATAAGGCTCTCGTGCCAGACCCTATCAAAAGCTTTCGAGATGTCCAAGGAGACAGCCAGCGCCTCCCCGTGCTTCTCAATGACCTCACTCCAAATGTGTGTGGCGTACGCCAGAAGGTCCCCAGTAGACCGGTTTCGGCGAAAGCCGTACTGGCGGTCACTGAGTAGGTCATTTGCTTCCAGGTAGGCCAGGAGCCTGTTGTTAAGAACACGTTCCATACTCTTGCAAAGTATGGACGTGATCGAAATCGGTCTGTAATTGGCAGGGTCAGCACGGCTACCTTTTTTGGGTACAGGCTGCACGTTAGCAAGCTTCCAAGATTTGGGCGGGTCAAGTACCCGTCTTCAGAGAGAGGCGAAAGAGGCAGGTCAACACAGGCGACAACTCAGGCGCACAAGTCCTTAGTACAATAGCTGGAATACCATCTGGGCCACTGGCCTTATTCACATCTAGACTGCGGAGAACTTTGAGAACCTCCTTTTGCCGGATATGTATTTCACTAACTGAGGTGCCACAGTTTGGCAAAGTTGGAGGTCTCGCACTACCGGGGTCCAGACGCGAAGACTCCGCAAATTGAGATGCAAACAAATTTGCCTTCTCTACCGCGGTATGAGCCAGCGAACCATTGGGTTTCAGCAACGGAGGCAATGAAGGGCGGCAGAAGTTCTCTTCGACTGATTTAGCTAGGGACCAGAATGCCTTGCTACCCGCAGGGAAAGAAGCAAGCTTGTTCCCTATTCGACTAATATGCTCAAAGCGAGCCCTCCGCATAACCTTTTTGCAGGACTTAGCAGCCTTATTGTAAGTCTTCTTCCTCAGATGTATGTCCTTCGTCTTACGGTTACGAGAATCGACCCAAGCCAGGTATGCCTGATGCTTTTGCGCTTCGGCGCGTCCACATTCAGGCCCAAACCAGGGCCGAGCTTTGTTGGACAGAGGCACGTCCGAAAATGGGATGAAGTATTCCATGGCGGTACGAAGCACGTCTGTCACGGCATCCGCGCACGAAGAAGGATCATCAGAAGAGAATCACACAGGCTGCCAAGGATAAGACGCAAAGAAACACCGCATCTTATCCCAATCTGCCAACTTGTACCGCCACACCCGCCGTGACCCTTTTGGACTGGGGTCTGAAGGGGAGTAGACGGATACGGATTTCACCAGACAGTGATCAGATGTACCTAACGGAGAGGAAATCGCCACTGAATATCGGTCTGGATCAGTTGTTAGCAGAAGGTCCAAGCAGTAGGCCGTATGCGAGTCAACATCAGGTACCCGTGTGGCGCCATGAACCAGCTGGGTAAGACCTAGCGTCAAAGCTAGCTTGCGCGTTTCAAGCCCAGCATGGTTTGTGTCCAGGTATGGGTGAAGCCACTCCTTATGATGGCCATTAAAGTCCCCCAGGATCACTAATTGGGCCGAAGGGTAGCTGAGCTGAGCAGCATCCGCCACCTCACTGAGGTAATCAGTAAGTCTAGTTGCCTCCCGGTCTCCGCTATGCGATCGGTATACACAGGCATAGACAATCTTCTCTATGCCAGTGTCCGCCAGAGCCCAAAGCACTGAAAAAGAAGGGTCTTCAAACCTTCGAAGACGCAGAAAACAAATGTCATCCCGGGCGTAAACGCATACACCCGCACGTGGTTTGAAAAGATGCTCCAGAGAATACCCTGGGTAGGATAGATACGACAAGTCGGATGGACCAGCAATCTGCGTCTCCGTGAGAAACAATAGGTGGAGTCGTTCTGTCTCAAGATGATGATGGACAGGCGTGAGATTGGAGTGCAGGCCCCGAATATTGCACAGGTGCACTTTGAGTGAGAGGGAGTGCTGCCGTTGTGTATACGTTCTTTTTCTTTTATTGTTTCTCATGCTTGCGGAGTAAAGTAGGTAGGAAGTCAGCAGTGGAACGAGGCGTCACACTAAGTAGAATTCAGTGGTACAACACACAAACCACACACATCTATGGGAGACCAGCCTGGAGACCGCGGGGACGCCCGAGCCCCCCCAAGGATGTCCATCGGGCCCTTTCGTCCGGTCGCCAACCGGCACGAAACGTTTTACGAAACGATGGCGCATCCCTGGGATTTTTCGACAGATGGCGGGGCAGCCTTTCATGAGTGGCTAGCTCACTACTTGGGCCCCCTACTATCTGCGGTCGGCCAGCGACAAACCGTGCCTCGGATCCCGCTGCCCTCTACGGCTGGCCGTCCGATGCGGTAATCGATGTGTGCACCGTATTCATCCACCAGACGACGCTACTGTTCCGACCCAACTTCCCGATTGACGTCACCAGACTTCGCGCCGGAACACGATCCCAAAAGAGCCGCTTGCCGGCGCGGCTTAGTCTGGTGGGTGGTCTCTCGCCACGGCTAAAGCCTACCACCAGAATGGTTGTTGCCTGGTTAGCACCACCCAAGACCACGTGTGGGGGATAAAATAAATGGGTTCCTACCCACGGACGAAGGCAACTTGGTCCCAAAAACTTACTTTACTTCAAACGATGAAGGAAAATATAATGTGTGTACGATAATTATATTCTCCAAAACATGTGAAGTCAATTCATCAATATTTTAACCAGCGTTATGGGCTTTAACTTATTTTTACTATTTTAAGATAAGTTAGATAATTATTTGAATGTAAAATTAGGTAGTATTAAAGTATTAAATAAGGGCGGTTTCAGACAAGCATATAAGCTCGTTTTCGGAAACGCATGTAGGCGCGCCTTTTGACACACACGAAACTTGTAGGAGCGTTGGCGCACATCTAAGCTCGTATACTGACACGACACCACTACTGGAACCAATATATAATACCTACGCAAGTCCGATTTTTTTAAGCCCGTTATGTTGCGCGCGTGTAAGCGCAAATGCCAAAACCACCGTATACGCGCAAAAAACGCAAATCTGAAACCGCTTTAAATAGTTAAAATATACAAAGAATTAAGAGCCTTTCATATTTTGGAAGTCGGTTAATACAGTGTCGATTACGACTCTATTACCAAATTTTAAACCTCTATCCATCAACTACTGAATGGTGAATAAGCTAAGTAAGTAGGTACCTACGTTATTTATTTTGATAAGCATCGCTGCATTCGGCAGTCACTGAGCATCAACATTTCCGAACGTATCCGATACGTGTTTCGGCGAGTCATTGACGAATGATCGTCGAAGATGGATCGTCCGATTTGACAAACGACGGGACGGTGGACGATGAATCGTCGGCTACGTGCTTTGCCGAATGGCTGAGTGTGTTGTTGTTTGCCTTAATTAACTGGATATGATATAAACCAGGAATTCCAAAGAAAAGCATTTCACGATGCATTTTTGGGAGTTAAGTTAAGTCAAATTATCTTTTTAGTTCTTAAACGTTATAATTATATTTTTGCACCAGATGAAATGGCTTTTTGTTTGTAAATATTTATATGACGGAGTGAGACAGCATAGCTGGTTTTATTTGAAAGCAATAGTGATGATTTTAACACTGCATGCTTATGTCGTAATGAAATGACTTTGACAGATGACGGAGAAACGTCATGCCATTCCGAGCGCGAGGCGGATTGCACCCGTGCAAATTCATTGACTTTGAAATCTGTTTTCATCCTCGATAATTCTTGTTAAATTGATTACCAAGTGATACTAGGTCAATAAAACCTACCCATTGCAGTAGTACAGAGTGTTTATTTTGGTGAGATGGACAACTGGAGACCGCCGGCGAGCTGTACCAATGAATGACCCACAAATAACGATGTCGGGTGATTGAGACGATCACTATCAGTCCCCGACATGTATAATAATGTGCAATTTTATTTAATATAATGTGTGTATGTTTATGCCTATGTACATTCTATTAGATCCATCTCGATTTGTAACTTATTGAGAAGTTAATTACCAAACTTTAATCGTCGAAGATGGATAGTCGAATTTGACAAACGACGGGACGGTGGACGATGAATCGTCAGCTACGTGCTTTGCCGAATGGCTGAGGGTTTTGTTGTTTGCCTTAATTAACTGGATATTACATAGGTTGTGGTAAATACATAGTCGGTACTATTGCACAACACAGAAAATTATATTTTGCAATCACGAATCGGTAGAAGTAAGCTCGTACTTTTTAAAGCGTCATAATTATGATCTAGTCCAAGTTTTTAGGAAAAAAATATTTCCGTATTTGTAAAAAAAATTGTATTTCATTATTATTTGTGATTCTAATGTATGTTTCTATATATTGTCAAATAATGTACAAATTGTTACATTAGTTGTTAATTTATCAATTTATGACTGTCGAAGATGGGTGGTAGAATTTGTCAAATGACGAAACGGTAAGACGATGTATCGTACACTACGTTTTTTGCCTAAATAAATGGCTAATCACATTGTTAACAACTATTACATAAATCATGCCTAGCAAGCTTTTTGTAGCGTTGTACCAGCCTTTTTAATAGTCCACTGCAGGACGTAGGCCTACCCACAAAGGGCGATTGGGCCATATCCACCACGCTGGCCCGGTGCGGGTTGGAGGATTCACATACGCCATCGAATTTCTTCTACGGACGCATGCAGGTTGCCTCATGATGTTTTCCTTCACCGAAAATCCCGTGGTGTGAAATTCCGTACATAAATTCCAAGGAATTAATTGGTACAGGACCGGGATTTGAACCCACGACCTCACGATTGTAAGGCAGGTGTCATTACCACTAGACCACCACGGCTTTGTAGCGCATATTATATAATTTTAATATTCTGTGCTTGCGGCGGCGTTGGCGTTCGTCCAGTCCAGCGTGATTGACTTAACTTTTGTCGTGATTAATGCCTGTGCTCAGCAGTTAGTTATTTTCAATACAGAGCCAAATCAGAACGATTGTTGGATATTACCATGAAAAAAGTTTAAACCAGCAATCCATTTAAGAGGTTTGATATGTTTAATATGGTTTATATATCTGTAAAACAAAGCATGCACCTACGAAAATTTGTTCTTACTTACCTATCTTCTATTATTTCAGTTTACGTTATAACAAAACATAGGCTTCTTTTAACAAAAGGCCCGGTTATAAACGGCTTTCATCCATTTTCTTTGTCCTCCAACTTAACATCTCTACAATCTGAACTGCATCTTAGCTAACGTATCTAGTTGAACAATGGAATAAGCAATCAGAGCTGTGACGGCCTGAGATAAGTACTCAATTATTCAATGCATTTCAGATTGCATAATTCAGTTCTAATGTGTTACCGGGAGCGTGTGATGAGATGACAGTAGGTGAAATTTCTAGAACATAACAATTAACCCTTTCAGACCTGGCGTACACAAATGTACACATAAAATTTGAAAAAATATATAGATATTAATCACGCAACGAGTGCAATTTAGAACGGTTGTATCCATTTGTTCACATTATAAACTACAAAAAACGATCCTACTAACGCCATCTCTCAGCGTAATTTATATTTTTTTTTGACAAGTTTCGACCAGTGACCGGCTGGAGCTGAAGCTGTGTAGGTATGCTCATTATTTTATTTCTAAAAAGTGGGAAATAGCAAAATTTGCCTTCTGCAAAAAATGCGAATCGATCAGTTATATTACTAAGGTCATACTAAATATATATTTGTAGTTTTTATATTCTATTTTGTTAACAAATAACTATATTTTTTGTTTGTACACAAATGTACACTTCAGGCGTAAACAATGTATTTACGATCTATTCAAGTTTTCGACGTTAGTTCAAAAATCTAAATAAATAAATGGTTTTAGATGATATTTTTGATGTATTAAATGCTATAAAATTGTGGCAAGACATTAGTTTACATTTTCAGATATAAAAACACAACAATATGTTTTCACCGGACGCGTTTAGAGCACTAAATGAAGGAGGTCTATCTGATTTGGAGCTATCATCTGATGATGAAGAACGGCTTGGATTTGCGCCTGAAAGGGAGTTCCGGTCTGTCTGAGTTGGTACAGATGTCATCAACCCCAACCCACGAGAGATATTGCCACCTGAATCTGATGATGATGATGGACCTAGCTCATCGTGAATCGGAATGAACGATCAGGAACCAGAAGTTGTTGTCACTTCCAATGAAGTTGTGCCCGATTTAAAATGGCCCCTTCGTATGATATTCCATGCATCAGATTTGGCAGCGGGCGTTCTGAGAGTACCAAATCGACAACGATTTACTAGGCTTACCAAAGGACAAGCAACTCTCGTTGTTTCACTTTCATCGTTGGCTGGCTGAGAGTCTTGTATACTACTACTATTGCTGCGTTGGCGCGGGGCCCCCTAGTGCGTCTTGACCTCTAACACTAAAAGGCGCCAGTCGTCACGGCGCTGCGCGGCGCTTCTCCAGTCCGGCTACTGCATGTCGCTCAGATCATTTTCCACGGCGTCGAGACAGTGGTACTTGGGGCGTCCCACCGGGTGGCGCCCGGTTGGCATTCCCATGTAAGCTCTCTTGACGGCCCGATCCTCCTCCATCCGCTCGACATGACCGAGCCATAGCAGCCTGTGTGCCTTTATCACTCTCAGGATGTTGGACTCACCAAACAGCTTCTCCAGTTCCCTGTTTTTCCGGACGCGCCAGCTACCATCGTCTCTTCTCACCGGTCCCAGTATCTTTTTTGAGAGTCTTGTATCGCGAAATAAAATTTCTATTGGAAAAAGAGGACGGCCAAGTGGCAGTAGCCCAACCCTACAGATTATACCTAGAAGACCAGGAGAAATTCGGAGAAAAGGAGAAAATTGTTGGACATTTTCCAGCACATAACAAGGTACTTGGGACATGGTGCAAAATGGTGGGTTGTAAGGGAAGAACCCGGATTAAAAATGCAAAGTTCACCTATGTCTAACGAAAGATAAGAATTGTTTCTTAGCATTACATACATAAGCTTATGAAACATGCTCCTTGTTTATGTAATTATAAATAGTTATGAAAGACTGATTTATGTGCCAATTCTGCAACTATCCCAAAGAATGAATATAATTTTTGTTAAATATCTTCATAACAAAACTGTAGTTTTGTTATTTCTATAAATACATTTAAAATTTCCTGACAAAAAATTGCTAAATTAAACGTTTTATGATTTCAGAGAAATATCCTTATATACAAGTATTTTTATCACTTAGGACGGATGTGCACATTTGTACACAAAAAGAAAAACAATTTTTTCTCGAAAAGCTGACAGGCAGGATTTTTTTCTTTATTTTTCCCTTAGTCCTTCTGGTCTAGTCCACTAACAGGAATTTTGGTAGATTGATAGGTGAAAAAAAAATAACTCAGGTCTGAAAGGGTTAATACCAGAATTGTGTCTGAACTCTAGCCGTCTTACCACAAAAGTTTTACGCACGCACTAGACAATGTTTAACAGTACAAATTGCACGGTTAAATAGAGTTTAAAGCGTGTTTAAATCTTTTATAGAAAGGCGGTTAATGTTTAGATGTACATGATGTTTTTCACAAAGTATTTAGTTTTAGATGTAAAGTCAATTTTAACTGGTGAAAATAAAGAAATTTAGGCTCAATTTTAGGGGCACTATCTTAATTATAATAGCAATTGACTGACTGCCTTGGTGGCTCAGTGGTTAGTGACCCTGACTTCTGGACCAAAGAGGCGTGGGTTCGATCCCCACGCAGGGCAAACATTTATGTGATTAACATAGGTGTTTGCTCTGTGTCTGGGTGTTATTTAGGTACTATCTAAATAAGTATGTATTTAAAAAAAATTATATGTAGTATATCGGTCTCTGGCAATAGTATAGGATCCCGCTATACAACGACCTTCACCGAGATGTTTATTTAATAAGACGTATTTTTTATGTTATTAAATATGCCAATAAATATATCCTATATGGGTTGCCTAACAAATTTCAGTCCAGAGTATTTTAAATTAATAATTAAAAAAAAAAATTTTTTTAAACATTGCACCGGTGTGATTATTAAATTAATTTGATACCAATCGAAAGTTTGAAGCCCATAGAATATGAAAACGTTAGGTTGCCTATTTTTTTCCGGTCACAACCACGGGTTGCCAGGTGTAAACAGGTAAATCTATACTAGCATTTTGCAACGGTCTGATTATTGAATCAAACTTAGATAAAATGAAAGATTATTTCATAAGGAACACGGTGGTATAGGGTTGGCTGCGAAAAATCAGTCCCGAATTACGGTTGTCGGTTGTTACAACCATATCACAAGCTTTGCTTAGTTTGGGGTCAGAGACCGTGTGTAAGATGTCCCCTAATATTTAGATTTATTTATTTTATTTAAAGTAGCCCTATTTCTTTTTCACTACGTGGGTTTAATAGAGAGAACACTATTTTACGTTGTTATTAAATTTACGTTACCGCCTTTAAAATTGGGCCTATTAAATCACCATGTAGTCATTACGGCAGTCGCGATTTTTAGACATAAAAATGCGATACAAAAATATATTTTTAAACAATAGAACGTCATCCTCATTCAATTTATAACTATTATTATGATTTTTTTCTGTTGGAAACAGATTTTCTAAATACTCTGTTTATTTAAACGATCAACTTTTAGAAACCAAAATGAGAGCAACATTTATCTAATACTAAGTAGGTACCTATCTTTTTTTGCATAAAAAAGATACCTATAGTATTCATTTTTTTTGTCTCTTTTTGGATAAATTAATAATTTAAGTAAAGAGAATCTTAGATTACGATTGTGTGATTCCAATTTTAAATTGCTATAATAAGTGTTACATATTTAAAACATAACATAATATAAAAGTCTTCTAGTCTATCACATCTATGATGCATCTTGAAAATTACTGGAAATACTAATTCTATCCTTCACCTCCAACGGCAAACAATCTAGACAGCTAGGCTATCTAGATCGTCATATTGACTCACGTTTCGAAAGCCACTGAGCCGTGTATAATGCGTGTCTCGATCACATCCGATTCGATACAGCACTGTGACATCGCGCTGTACAATGCTGTGTCACCGAGGACAAAGTATAGCTAGCACCAACCTATCTAGGTTTATATAGATAGTCCTTGGTGCATACCGATACATACTTAAAGAAGGAGATAATTAGAGCTTGTGCTAAAAGAGAAACGTCGTAGGTGAGTTCGCCCGTGTGTCATATCACTAATTTTACTACGTTGATAACACTGTTCTATCATTGCTAGTACAAATAAAGTGTATGATACTTAGACACCAATCCGATTTTCATTAGTACTCGCGTCAACCAAGAAAATCTTATTGTTCACAGTAACGCTATGACGGTGTTCTATTTGCACATACTCTACTTGTATTGTTTTATTTGTTTTTCAAATTCATCAAGCGAATTTCCTTTCTTTTGCGTCCACTGCCTATATGTAGGCCTTTTATATGGATTTCCATCAAGACTGGCTGGTAGCTGCGGCTTGCATCCAGCATGATCTTGCGGTCTTGATTAGATCATCGGTCCACCTCGTCGTTGAACGTCCTAAGTTGCGCTTGCCGATTCTAGCATTAAACTTAATTTTGTCATCCATCCATCAGCCATAGGACCTCCATTGCTGGACATAGGTTTCCCCTGTGGATCTCCAAAAGACTTGTTGGTAGCGGCTTGCATAAATTTGTCTAAATTGGATTTAGTAATCATAAAAAGTAAGAGTAAACCGATTTTGATAACCATCCAAACATACACTTAATTGAAACAACATATAGATCATTTTGACTAAATTCATTAAAAAAAATGTTAATTTCAAAATTTTTTAAAAATGACGACGCGGTATACAGGCTAGAGGTACCAAGTAACTATAAAGTATTTATACATGCACACTCAAAACAATTATGAACCACGCTGACCACGATTTATAATAAGAATTTATTTTACCATTGCTTCAAAATAACAATTCAAAATAAGTCCCGCTAAAAATTAAACAAAACATTACAACATGTACTTAAGTTAGACAGAACAAACTGAAACAAATTCCCAGCTCCTCACCATTTGTTTACAGCAATTTAAAATTAACCGAGTTTGAAAAAGAGGGTGTAAAGTTATGTTGACATAATTTCTCAGTAACATGTAATGTTGGGGGACGACTGAAGGCACAATTACGGGGTAATTGGTCACATAACAGGGAGAATCCAATTAGAAAATGAAAGCGGCTCCACCGAGTATTTTTCTTGGAGTTTTGAGTTGGAGGAAAAACAGGAACGGGTAATAGGATTACGACGATTAGTATATGTTTTATTTGTCGATCTGTGAAGCCATTTTTAGAAAAAATCCAGCGAATTGTTGTATAAACGTTTTATTTGGCTTTACCCGCTCGTTTTACCAGAGTTATCTGATATTTGTACACACATTTAGTTCTGATGACAATATAAATTATTCAGTATTAAAGAAAATTCAAAATGGCTGCGGCCGCAACATGGCGGATTATTATATTATGGTACACCTTTCGTTCTGATGAGAATACTACTTATTCTGTATTAACGAAAATTCAAGATGGCCTCGCTTACAACATTATTTAATACAATATTTATTTACGACTCCTTCAATATGATTTGAAATTAAAAGGGTAATTTGTCACATAACAGGGGAAATCCAATAAGGAAATGAAAGCGGCTCCACCGAGTATTTTTCTTGGAGTTTTGAGTTGGAGGAAAAACATGAACGGGTAATAGGATTACGACGATTAGTATATGTTTTATTTGTCGATCTGTGAAGCCATTTTTAGAAAAAGTCCAGCGATTTTTTGTATAAACGGTTTTATTTGGCTTTACCCGCTCGTTTTTACCAGAGTTATCTGATATCTGTACACACACATTTAGTTCTAATGACAATACAACTTATTCAGTATTAAAGAAAATTCAAAATGGCTGCGGCCGCAACATGGCGGATTATTATATTATGGTACTCCTTTAGTTCTGATGACAATACTACTTATTATGTATTAACGAAAATTCTCGATTCAAGATGGCCTCGCTTACAACATTATGTTATACAATATTTATTCACGACTCCTTCAATATGATTTGAAATTAAAAGGGTAATTTGTCACATAACAGGGGAAATCCAATAAGGAAATGAAAGCGGCTCCACCGAGTATTTTTCTTGGAGTTTTGAGTTGGAGGAAAAACATGAACGGGTAATAGGATTATGACGATTAGGATGTGTTTTCTTTGTCGTTCTGTGAAGCCATTTTTGAAAAAAAAAACTGAACAAGCACATCAAAAAAAATCATTATTTTTAGGGTTCCGTACCTCAAAAGGAAAAAAACGGAACCCTTATAGGATCACTTTGTTGTCCGTCTGTCTGTCTGTCCATCTGTCCGTCTGTGTGTATGTCAAGACTCTTTATCTTGGGAACGCGTAAAGATATCGAGTTGAAATTTAAACTGTATACGTATATCTATAATATCTTGCAGTTGTGTAAAAGAAAAACTTCTCAATTATCGTATAAAAAAGTTAGAATCGTTTATGTCGTAAAAACCATATCTTTCTACACTTACAAAAATCTACAGGGTACTTCCCGTTGACATAGAACTATGAAATTTGGCGAGAAGCATTGTCTTAGGTAACACCTATAGGAATAAATCTGAAAACTGTACATTTTTATAAAAATCACAAAAAATAGGCCCTAGATTCACAAAATATGGGTTGAAAATGCAAAGTGAGTAAATCGTATCATGTAAGGTATCATAACATCAAAAACATTAATGTGAAAGGAGAGCCAAGTTCAATATCCAGTGTATAGTATAATGTCGTTGTCAAGCGCGCCAACAAAAGGATTGAGATCTATATCTTCTATTTAAATTTTGTGCTATATTGTATAATGCCCTAATGTAATTTTTACTTATTGATTTGTAACAAATGGTGTTATGAATAAATGACTATGGATGCCAAGTTCTGAAGAAAAAAAAATCTAAAATTTTATTTACCAGACTCAGACAGAAAACTCAAATTTTAACAGACAACTATTCACAAAATGCAATTTTTTCACTTGACATGTAATTTAAGCTCAACATTTGACAAAGGAACTTTAGTAAATATGCCAAATTTCATATTTTTAGGTTTAATAGTCTTCGAGTTATGAAAGGGTCAAAAGTAGCTCGAAATGGTTCGTGTAATATTACACACGGCTCGAGTCGCCAGTTCCTTTTTCTTTGAACTTGGCTGGACACGCTGCCGCGTGTCTAGATATAAAAGAGCTACATTAGCACATGCTAAAACAGATTTTTATTTTTTTTAAATGTGTAATTTTCGATGTATGACGAGAAAAGCGAAAAAAAACTTATTTGTCGATGATTATAGTATAGATATTTTAACAACTTACTTCCTAATTTAGTGAAATTTTCTGGATTTGTACGGAACCCTCGGTATGCAAGCCTGATTCACACTTGGCCGGTTTTTTTTTGTTCCACTCACTCTCGCGTATGCTGTATAAATAGTATAACCAGATGTTGTTTTTATTTAAGTAAAATTTAGCAATACTTCTATTACTTGTCATTCTTCTGACTGTAAAACTTACCATTTATGATTTTTGGCCCATTTAATGAACTGGTTTTCCTACCGCGGCTAAAATGGGGAAACCCATTTTGTCTCTAATGATATGATAATTATCACAGAAACAAAACACTATTATATTAGCATCTCACGATTGCAGATATAGAGAATAATAATTTTAGCATGTGTATAATTACTGTTTTTCATAAAAAACAATACAGCGTAATAATTCAGTTACATTCATAGAGCCTGTGTACCGTCTTTTACATTTTCACTTCATGTGCGGGGTCTCTGAGACCAGACTTTCAGCCTAGGAGTGCTGTAAGGTGCGTGTACACCAACAAACAAAGAAAAAAACTATTGAGATAGAGAAAAATACTAATAACTGTGTCTTTTTATTTTTTTTTATTTATTAGCTGACTACGATTGGTCTAGTGATGATAGAATAGGTTGAAAAAAATAAGCTCCGTGTCGAAGAGTTCAATGACGGGTTGCGGAAAAGAATGCAGAAAATGCTGATTTAAATACATAGATGTAATAAATCTGGCACCTAATTCAGCTATAGATTTTTTGTGAATCCTAAACTAATTTTTGCTTCGAGAAAAGAGAACTGTTGGAATTCAGAAATAAATCCTTCATAAATGTAAACTCAAAATCCACAATGCTAATTACAAAGCTATACTCTATAAAATTTAACTTGATCTCTGCGACAGTTACATATTGACATTTTTAGAGTTGGGATAGTGGTGGAAAAAAACGATTATCAAACAATGTTGTAATGAAATCGAATGAGTAGTTGAAGGTGAGAAATTGGATTTTATTTACTTACTATTAATTAAGATCAAGTATGTACACATGTAAATAATGTTATGATAATTATTAAATACTCATAATAATGTAACGATAGTATTTATCGACGTTTTTCACTATTATCGATGCTAATGTAACATATAATTGGGTTTAATTTAATTACACATGTAAAAATGTTATGATATTAAAATATACAATAAAATTAATGTAGTATCGGGGTTTTTAGATTTTAGGATTTGGAAAAATAAAGTCTTTAAAGTCACTTAAAATCGTTTATCACATAACACACGCACCGTCCTATATCTATCCGTCGTCTGACCCAAAAATAATCAAATCCCAATTGTACTTTCTCTTTCACTCTCTTCCATTTAGCTCATTCATCCGTCCCATTCACACCCTTGCGTTCCGATACACTCATCACTTCCACAACTCGGCCATTCTGCTATACTGACTGTCCGCAGTCACTCTACAATTCAATCTTTCATACTATGCGTCAAACCCTAATTTTTGAAAACTATACAATACTAAGCTTCTAACAATTTAAATCTATGGCTACCTTAAGTTATCTTACTTAACCTCTTATGCTATATCTCGTTCATCTACTTCTTTTAACAACAATACCATCATATTTTTTTGTGATTATCCGTCTTAACACTTAGGTTTACACATTTTCAAAAGCTAGGCACTTAGCCTACCTTATTTTTTTTTTAAATACATACTAGGAACTAAAATGTCCACAGGGCTAGGAAGTTTACTACTGAACTAATACTAAGAGATGCGACATGATATAGCGATAGATTTGGGCATACCTAAAGGTCCTGTAAAGCAAATAAAATATGATTTTAGCAAAACCAGGACGACGCAAAACCTCCTGGTTTTGCTTACGCCACCACGCCCTGAGAACGATTCCTGAAACAAACAACTTTCAACAAGTTACCTATTCGGGGTCACTACCGGCGGTAGCATCTGGCCATGGTTTCATGCCATCTGCGGCAACTGACGTTTTCTTGGAACCTTCATCTCCGGAGTAGAGTTTTTCAACGTCGTAGCGGTCGTTCCGCTTCACTTTAACCACTTTGTATGGGCCTAAGTATTTTGGTTTTAATTTTAATCCTACTCCAAACTGAGTTCTCTTAATGGCGACTAAATCACCCTCTTTGTAATTATGACTGTCTTTTCTCTTCACATTAAATGTTTTACGATTTTCGTCTTGAATTTTTCCTATTTGTAGTTTCGCCTTTTCTTTCAGTTCTTCTCTGTTTTGTGTAAAATTATTTCGTTCTTCCTGTTGTAGTAATTCTACGATTTCTAAGTCATCTTTCATTCGGAGCTTCGTTCCCGTCATAAGTTCAAATGGCGTCGTGTCGATACTGCGTTGATAAGTGCTGTTTAGTGCTCTCTGCACCCGGCTGATGTGTTTGTACCACAATGCTTGATCTGAAATACAAATTTTGGTTAAAACCGCTATTATTATTCTGTGGATCCTTTCCACCTGTCCATTTCCTCGAGGTACACCAGTGGTGATCATTATTTGTTGTATATTTTCTCGTTCACAATACTCTTTGAAATCGTTACTGGTATAGGCCGTTCCTCTGTCTGTTATCAGTCGGTGTGGGTTACCAAAAGTCTGTTGGTGAAGCATTAGCTTGTCAATCGTTTCCTTTGTCGTGGTCCCTTTTACTGGAAATAACCAAACGAACTTAGTGAAGGCATCTACTACTGTTAAAATGTAATTGTACTTTTTCCTGGTTTCAGTCAGTGGTCCAATATGATCGCAATGCATTGTAAACAGCGGAATACTTCCTTTGTCGATACAATGCAAAAAGCCTTCTTGTTTACCTTCTTTCTTAGTTGCTAACAGACATGGTATGCATGTGAGAAGGAATTCATCAATTTTCTTACTCAGATTTTTGATGTAGTAATCCTGTGATAACATTTCCATCATCTTTCTTTTTCCAAAATGTCCTCGTTCATGAATTTTTTTCAAAATTTCAGTTTCTAAATTTTGGGGTATTACCAGTCTTCTTTCTGCGCCTTTATACAGCAATCCATTGTCATAGCTGTAGTCTTCATAATTTTTTTCCTTCAAAATTTCAATTATTGCTTTATTACCTTCGTCTAGTTGTTGCGCTCTGCTAATTTGGTCATGGAGACTGAGTTCCACTGTTCCTATGAAAGGGTACCGGCTTAAAGCGTCTGTGTGTTTCATTTTATCACCTGGTCGATGTTCCATCGTGTAGTCATACTCTTCGAGCAGCAGTATCCAACGAGCAACTCGTGTCGTTAAGTCTTTTTTGTTTAGTGTCTTCTGAAAAGCTTGGCAATCAGTTACTATTTTGAATGTCTTACCGAATAAATAGTGTCTAAACTTCTTTACCGCTTCTATTATAGCGAGCGCTTCTAACTCGTAGCTTGTGTATTTTCTTTCTGCTTCAGTTGTCTTTCGGCTGAAGTAGTGTACCGGATGTAGCTCTCCATTCCTGTTCTTTTGCAGCAGTATCGCACTGTAGGCTACTAGGCTGGCATCTGTGTGTACTTCAGTCTGCAGGCTTTGATCAAATATTTTCAATACGGGACTACTCGTCAATATCTCTTTTAGTGTATAGAATGCTTTCTTATGGCCGTCATCAAATACAAAATCTGTACCTTTCTTTAGTAAATCTGTTAGCGGTTGAGCTATTAAAGCAAAATCTTTCACATACTTCCTGAAGTATGAGGCCAGTCCGAGGAAACTCTGAAGTGCTTTAATATTTTTTGGTTCAGGGTACCTTCGTATGGCATCAGTCTTCTCCGGTGAGGGTTGAACCTGGCCATTTTCAATCAGATGACCCAAGTATTCAATCTGGCGGCATATCAGTCGTGCTTTTTTCCAGTTTATTTGCAGGCCGTACTGTGCTGCAACCTCGAGTACTTGTTTCAGTCGTTGCACCGCCTGAAATTCATCAGATGCTGGAATCAATATATCGTCGATGAAAATAATTAAAATTCCCTTAGCCATCAGTTCTCTGAAGATGATTGTCACAAACCTCATGAAATACTTTGGACAAACTGACAGTCCAAAAGGAGCTCTTAAAAATTCATATTGTCCATTGTGTGTCACAAATGAGGTGTATTTTATGCTCTCTTCACTCACTCGCAAATGAAAAAATCCATTTTTCAAATCTAATACTGAGAAAACTTTAGCTTCTTTAAGCTTATCTATCAAGTCATCTATAATAGGGAGAGGAAACTCATCTTTCACCATCTTTTTATTTATCGGCCTGTAATCAACACAAACTCTTGTGTTTCCATCTTTCTTTTTAATAAGTACCAAAGGGGATGAATACTCAGAATAACTCACCCGAATAATTCCATCTTTTAGCCACTCGTCTACCTGCTTCTCGATCAAATGCTGCTCTGTTAACGAAACACGTCTAGGTCGCTGAGCAACGGGGATGTCATCCTTCAACACAATTTTCAGTTCGATGGGGGCTTCTTTCGTCTGCTTCGGATGATAGTTTTCCACACACTTGAGTACCTCGTCCTTCAGGCCATCATCTATTTTCCCTATAACAAAATCGTTGCAAACGAAACAATTTAAGACACTCAACCAATCGTTTTCACTAGGCACCATGTAAACCGAACCGTGCCTCATCACGGTGGTGACACGGCTGAGAAAACTTTGACCTAGTAGCACATCACAAGGTATTGCCTCTGAAGGCACGACGTAGAACAACACATCCCTGTAAGATTCACCGTCTATCGCTATATCAGCCCGAAAATAATATGTCGAAAGTATTTTCGCCTTACCAAGCCCTGCAAACGTGTTCCCTTGTTTAATTGTTTTCACCCCTAGGTTTTCCGCGAACGTCATCGTGCTTAAATTACATTCACTACCACTGTCGATAAGAGAATTGGTATTTTTTACGCCGAAATGTCCATTAAAATTCACCGATTTAAAGTATTTCTTGACGTCTGTAGTTGAATCGCGTCCCTGACTTTGACAATCCATTGCCGCTATACTCGCGTCATTCATTCGCGTACAATCGACTGGTGTGACATTAGCTGCAATGTACGTCTTCTTATGCTGTGCAGTTGGCACGATTGGCGCGTTGTAATTTACGTTCCGTTTCTCGCTGTCGCTCCGTCGCTGTCCATCGTAATGTCGTGAAGTTGTTTCTTTTGTACATTGAGAAGAAATATGGCCGAACTCGTTGCACCGGAAGCACTTCATACCTTTGTCTTTGTTCGGACATTTTGATGACACATGACCTTTCCCTCCGCAGCTATAGCAAAATTTTTCATTTTTCGATCTGGAGTTTTCAGGTTTCGCCGCACTCGTACTCGTATGCAGCCGTTTTTGGATGCTTTCTTGTACCTGCTCGTATATTTTCAGCTTCTCTTTAAGGTCGCCATATGTCGTCGTCCCGTACAACATTATTTTGTTCGTTTCCGTGTCAACAATGCCGTCAATTATGTACCTGATAGCTACGTAGTCTGGTATTCGTCCTCTCTTCCCTAATTCCTTCATTTTCAGCATATAGTCTAAACAATTTTCGTCCTTTTGTTTCTTCCTTGCTGACATCATCTCGTGTATAGTCTTGGCGTCTAAGGTGTCCGGAAACTCACGTTGTAGCGCAGCGTTTAGGTCTTCCCACGTCTTGTAGGGTCGCTCAGATTTTAGCCACAACGCCGCCGTACCTCGTAATGCGCGTCTTGCCAAAATCAACATTTGTAGTGGAGTCCATTCAAAGATTTCGGCGTTGTCCTCCAACTCGGATATCCACTTGGACGCGGGGTACGATCTGTCTTGCCCCGTATACGTCGTGATGAGATCTTCAGCCAGAAAGTTGGATATTCCTCTCATCATCGCCTTACTGCCGCTGCCATTGCCGTCTTGCTCAGTGGCTAGCACGTCTTTTTCCGTCATATTTCGTCGTGGTGGAGCGTCGTTCTCCCGTCGTGCAAAATGGCGTCTTTTTATGACCGCGTGCGCGTGCGTCCGCCTCGTCGTTCTTACTAGCGTCGTAGTGTCCAATATCCTAATCTATATCCCGGACGAGCCCCCACTTTGTAGTATCGGGGTTTTTAGATTTTAGGATTTGGAAAAATAAAGTCTTTAAAGTCACTTAAAATCGTTTATCACATAACACACGCACCGTCCTATATCTATCCGTCGTCTGACCCAAAAATAATCAAATCCCAATTGTACTTTCTCTTTCACTCTCTTCCATTTAGCTCATTCATCCGTCCCATCACACTAGTGATGTGCCGATTCGATTATTTTAGTAATCGATATATCGATTATGCGCCCGAACATAATCGATTATTAATCGATTACTAATCGATTATGCCTATTTTTATTTATTTTTAAATTTAGCAATATAACATGATGATTAATGAGATAACTATGATCAACTTGACCTATACTGAGTACGAGAAAAAAATAAAAATTAGCACTAGTATTTTATAATTTTATTTAGTAACTTAGTTTTACAGCAATGACCAATTTGCGTTTAAAAATATTATGTAATCGAGATGTTTGGGCAGTAGCCGGTTTCTCCTTAAATTTGTCACTTGTCCGGTTTTAGAGAATATCCTTTCCGATAGAACTGACGTAGCTGGAATACAGGAGTATTTTAAGTGTAGTTTGTATAAATTGTCATTATTCGTTTTCATGCCTTTCCAATATATTAAAGGATTGCTTTTTCTATCAAGTAACGGCAACTCTAGGTACTGACGTAAAGTTATTATATTCTCCGTTGAAGCAGTTGTGACTAAGTTTGATTTTTTTGTCTCAAAATGGTCCCAAATGGATTGTTTTCTTGTTTGTTCCTGATGTACTTCCTCTTCTATTGCTGGTTGACTGGTTTCTTCAGCTTTGTTTCTAAGAAAGGTGAGTTCATCTAAGCAGCGTTGTTGAGCACTGGTGGCATTACTATCTAAGCCGAACCCGACCTTCTTGAAACGGGGATCCAAAAGACAAGCAATTCCAACATGTTTATTGCTTTCTAAGGAACCAAGTCGTCTCTGTATCACATCGTGCAATGTTTCTTTTAGTTGCGTTCCAATTGATGTTTCGACGTTAGGCAAATTCAAATTATATTGTAGTCCTCGTATCAGTGGAATCACCAATGCCATTGTGGGATATTTTTCTCCGGATAATTGTTCTGTGATTTTTTCAACATTTTTTAACAGAATTACACAATCTGCTAATACCTTCCATTCATTGTAGTCAAGATTTTCAGGAGCGTTGTTAATTTCACTCAAAGTAACTGTGAGTGCTGCCTTAACTTCACATAACCTTGCGAACATAATACTAACACTATTCCATCTTGTTTCTACGTCTTGTTTCAATTTCAGCAGTTTCATATTCATATTTTCTTGTATTTTGGACAGATGTGCAGTACTTTTGGCACTATGACGAAAGTGACCGACTATTCGTCTGCATTTCTGAATGATATTCTGAAGACTATGATTTTCATTCAAAGCTTCTTTAACGCTTAAATTCAGAGTGTGTGCAATACACGGATGATGGTGTTTTCGAAGCACTTGATTTATAGCTTTTTTCATGTTGGCACCGTTATCGGACACAATGGTTACAATTTTTTCTTGAACACCAAAATCTTCAAATATTTCTTGTAGAATTTCTGCAATGTTTTCGCCAGTATTCGGATTTAAAAGTTCTCTTGTAGCAAGGACTAATGACTGCAATTCATCATTGTAGATGCAATGGCAAGTGACCGTGATATAAGACTTATTTGAATCAGATGTCCATATGTCTGTTGTGATAGCCAAGAATTCTATAGTACTTAAAATTTCTTTTATTCGTGTACATCCTTTTTCATAATATTTACACAAGATAGATTGAGTCAAATATTTTCTGCTTGGAGGTTCGTAAATTGTATCAACTCCAGTAATTTCTTTTTGCAATGTCTTTATAAATTTTAAAAATCCTGTATTTTCTACTATCTGCAGTGGTTGGAAATCTTCACAAATCATTTGCAAAAGAGCAGTGTCAATATTATTTCTCTGATTCTGACTAAGTTGCCTTGTGACTATTGTTGTAGACAATGTACATTGTTTAAACTTTTTGGTCCTAGGCTCGACTTCGTCTTTCGTCGTCGTTTCAGGTTGGTCGGTATTTTTGCTTGTGGAAGGCCTCTCATCTTCAAGTAAATGAATGCGTTTCAGGTGTTCACGAAGATTTGTCGTGTCAGAATTTGAGAGTCTTATTACACAGATTACATGATGCTTCTTGATTCGATTTCGTAAAATGTGCCCACACGTAACTAGAACTCTCACGTCGCTTCATTCCAAAATAAACGTTAAGCACTTTAAATAAATTTTAATATTACGCACGTCTAACACTCTCGAGGACTTTCTTATGTTTGGCGGTAAATAAACTTGTAAAATTTGAATTTGTCTACTCAAAAGTAGATTGGGAAAACCCCTAATAGAAATGAAACATTTATATAAGAAAGTCCCTATAGTAAAAAAGAAAAATGCAGGCATTTTATATGGGGAATCCCCAGTTTTACCACTGAACGTTTTGAATGTAAATATAAACCGTATAGCGTATGGTATTTTACTTGGGAAGTCCCTCTCACAGATTTATTATTTAAGGTTGGGATAGATTGAACGATAAAAGCTAATTTTTAATGTCACTGTCAGAAAAAATCGATAACTATCGATCATTCCAATGATAATCGATTACGGTCGATTAACTAAATAGTCGATTAATCGATTATTAGTAATCGATTTAGCACATCACTAATTCACACCCTTGCGTTCCGATACACTCATCACTTCCACATTAATGATAAATCAAGTTTTATTTAAAATATCGTCAATATAAACTATCGATATTTTAATTAAAACTTTATCTAAAACTCTGTGGTCACGATCATTCGTCGCCCATCACTAATCGGCATGCCCTTAAAGTATGACATTGACAGGTCCTGTTTGTACTATTAAGAAATTCAGGACTTCATAGGCGTGATTTTTCTGATCGCAGAGATCAAGATAAATTTTATAGAGTATAGTAAGCTAAACACATATGATGTATGTATAAAGAAATAATAATAAAATATTTAGATTAATTCTGGAGACCTAATTTCCATACCCGAGACATAACAAAAAACATTTTTTACATCAGTCAACAAGTAAGTAAGGTGGACATCGCAAAGCCATTGTACACTGTCCATGAAAAATGGGCCTATACTCGCTATTGTGTGCAATCCTTTAGGCCCTTCCCGGTGTCAGGAGCCCTCGGCTAATGGTCTCTCGCTCTTTGTGCACTTACTGTTGCCGCTTTCAAACTTGCTCGGGGCTGGAGCTCGCGGGAACGCCGCTGCGTTGGATACCCGACCAACTTTCTCTAATAACTGAAGATGCGAGGTCATAGAGTTTGAATTGACCATTTTAAGTTGTCTCAGTTTTGAGTCGAAAACCTTGCTTACATGTGTCCGAATATTAATTTTCCTCAACTATCGATTGCTAGTAAATATATTATTATTATTATACTTAAGAAACTCTAGTTTTACTAGCAATGGATCCCAATTTTTACAGTGATTTGTGGTGGTTATACGTACTAGTTTGAGTTACATCTGCATGAATGTCACTTTTATTGAACTTTATGCTGGTAGTAGGTACCTATTTCTTCACAGAAATAACCAAAATGCATTTGAATGAATCAATCTTAATATTTTATCAGTGTCTATCATTAACTTATTAAAGATGGCCATAAGTCTCATTTAATAATTTTATAGAGCACATTTTCTAACACTTTTGTTTCAGTGAAAAGCATTGAGATTTTTTAGGCAATATTTGTCAGTGCTTCGTTAACGGCAGTCGCACTTCAGAGTAAAGGGTATATCTCACTAGAAAAGCACTGTTACACTTGGATATTGGTGTTTGGCAAGCTTGTTTGGCAACGCAACCATAGTGTTCTTGTAATATAGAACCCGATCAAGTTGTTGGATTCGTGAATGATAAATTGGTTATAATAGTAAATAACCATTGCATTTGTTTAATAAGATTGATTTTCTACGCTTTAATGTTCGTCATATAATATCTTGGCCGTACCGCGAGTGACCAATCGCATTGTGCGCAATAGAGCGACGCCACGGTACGTGTGGTTTTGTTTCCAGAACTAGGTGTTCTGCGATCTGGTTCGAGTTAGCAGTTCTACACTGTTTTACTCCATTTGTGATAGATTATTAATTCTGCTGGAATTTTCATGAGAACTGTTCCAAATCTAAATTTGTGAACAATGTGATGAATTTATATGAATAAAGTTTAGATAGCCATGAAATACTTGAAGAGAACAAAGAACGGATTAATAATAAATAATAAGGTCTCTGACCCCGGACTAAGCAAAGCTTGTGATATGGCTGCCAGAGACTGATATACAAAATACATACTTATATAGATAGTAACTAAATAACACCCAGACACAGAGCAAACACCATCACAAAAATATTTGCCCTGGGTTGGGATCTAACCCGCGCCTCTTTGATCCAGAAGTTAGGGTCACTAACCACTGAGCCACCAAGGCAGGATTAGGATTAGTAAGAAGATGATAATTTAAGAATAGATATTAGGACTGCAGAAATACATTTCATGCAAGCTTCTTTAAATTATGTTTAATCCTAAAGACAGTTTCAAAAAGGGGTTCAAAAGTTTCTCATTGTTAAACTGTCAGTGTGAGATGTGTTATTAGTTTGATATTTTATGAATGTGTCTGTGTTAGTATTCATATCTATTATGTATGTATGTATCTATGCGCATTTGTATGAACGTTTGTTTGTAGCTATAACATAATTATGTACTTTGATTTTCCATATATAAACCAATCTTATCGAGATTCTACTTATACAAAACTAAGAGTTAAAATAAGTTACGCTATTTTTATATTCAAGAAAAAATAACAATGGAAATAGAAATCCAGTGTAAACAAGCCCCAGTAAATAAAGATAGAAAACAAGAGGGAACATCTTAAAAGACTACAAAACACGAAGTTTTTTTAACAAAGTGAATAACTCAATGTATAGTGTTACAAAGGGTACCTTGTCTTGCTACTTTCAATCGTTACTTTTGAAACTCGACTGAAGAATTGCTCTCGATCAAATCTGATAAAGTTTTCTTAATGCTACTCGTATGAGTGCTTATTTTTTTTGCAACTACTGCTAATCTTCGTTAATTATACGAGTACGTTCTAAAACATTTTGGAACATTCAATATTTGTCTAGTTTTTCTTATTGACTTAAGTAGTTAATAAGTAAATGATTCCCTAATTAGGTACACTAAATAAAAACTTTTGAAATACCTTTTACTAGATATTATTAAAATGATCATGTCATTGATTTCTTCATTCGAGTTTCAGTGATTCGAGCCTCACACTTTCGTCAAGTTGAAGAGATTTTTACCACTTTGTTTGCATAATTAAAAAAATATATATTAAATAATCGGCCAAGTACGAGTCGGACTCACACGCGAAGGGTTGTGTATTGTATGGGAGCCCCCCCTTAAATACTTATTTAATTTTAATTCAATTATTTATAACTGAAGTGAATATACAAATACAACTAAATATTCCGTAAATGTTTAAGCATGCTAGGTTTTACCATTACTAATATTGCGCGAAAAACGGCAAATTCAAGTTTGTTGTATAGGAGCCCCCTTTAAATCTAAATTTTATTCTTTGTAGTATTTGTTGTTATAGCGGCAACAGAAATACATCATCTGTGAAAATTTCAGCTTTCGAACTATAACGGTTCTTGAGATACAGCCTGGTGACAGACAGACGGACAGCGGAGTCTTAGTAATACGGTCCCGTATTTACCCTTTGGGTACGGAACCATAAAAAAGGATGCAAAACACTAAAACTCTCTGGATACAAAACTGCTTCCAACAGCTCTTACAGAAAATCCTATAGTTAACACTACAAAACCGAAAACATTTTCACTTAAAATAAGTGAAAATTTTCACTCAATTTTTTTTCCTGGACTCTACGTAAAATTGTAGTAGGGCCCCAGATACGTCCTTTTGTACGTCCCCGGTGTAAAGTTACTTCCTTAACGCGACGCTCTTTGATCTCGCAGTGCTGTAATTAAATCAGCTCTCTGACAACTTTCTAGTTTTTCTGGCAATGTACTTGCTCCCGACGTTTAGATATCTACCTTTCTAAAGCTTTTTATTTATGACAACGTCTTAGCAGACGGTGTAAGGTATACAATTATTATCATAATTTCCGTTTACCGTAGAACGTCCGCTGGTAAACATAAGCTTTCTTTACTTATTATCTAACCCGATGATGATGATAAACACCTAGCAAAATTCCATAAACAATCATACTTCATCCTACTAATATTATAAACGCCAAAGTTTGTGAGGATGGATGGATGGATGGATGGATGGATGGATGGATGGATGTATAGATGTTTGTTACTCTTTCACGCAAAAACTACGGACTGATTGAGATGAAACTTTGCAATAATATAGCTTATATATCAGAATAACATATAGGCTATAAATTATAATGATATTGCATCAAAAATCAAAATATCATGCGGGCGAATCCGCGGGTAAAAACTAGTAATATTATAAATCCGAAAAGTTTGTTGGTTTGTTCCTCTTTCACGCTGCAACGGAGCAACGGGTTGACTTAATTTTTGGTATGGATATAGTTCAAAGGTCGGAAAGTTGACATTGGCTACTTTTTTATCCCGAAGAAATGAAAGGTTCCCGTGGGATAGCACAAAAGTCAAAATACCACGCGGGTGGAGCCGGGCGCAAAAGCTAGTACTTTAGAAACCTTAAAATTATGACCCTGGTATCTATTTATATACCTATTTGAAATATGCGAATTTGTCAAAAAGCACCTTGACTATTTTAACAAAGCGTCTGATAAAACGCACAAAATTAGATCGCAATATAGACATAAACTCGTGAAACCATAGTCTAACTTAGCAATGTTCTAGCCCAAATTCTATGGCTATAAAAATATTCAATAAATTGCTAAATAATTTAAAAGATATCGAAAAAGAATACTGTTTCATAAAACAACTAAAAATTATCCTATTATCGAAATGCTATTACACATTAGACAAATTTTTAACAATTATCTAGAAAACATAGTAATGAAACGTTCCAATAGAAATAATAAAAATAAGTAAAAAATAATAATTGGGTCATATGTATCACTATACAAAACACGTTAACTAAGAACCGAATGTAAATTTCATATGTTGCAATAAATGATTTGAGGTTGAGTTTGGCTGAGAAAAGGAGAAAAGACTAATATTACTGCTATGTGAGATTTTGCTTGCTATCTTACTATATTTAGGTATGTAAGATAGTTAAGACAAGACAGAAAATTTCATGAAATTATTGAGGAAGCGTGACTGATTGCGATTGCGAGATATTTTATTACAACAGAGAACCAATTACACTTACACATGAATTTTATCATAGGCTCGTATAATAATAGTGTAATACCAAATTTATGTGTACAAAAAGGTTATATATTGACGAGCGAGGAAAATTTATTCTTCCGGTTACAGAAAGGCGTGGATTCAATATCCTGGCGCAAGTTCGGCTTAATGTGTTTTTTATTTCATAAAAATAAAATAGAAAATAATCGTCATACTAAAGAGGAAAGATTCAATTTTGGCAATACTGGCAAGTTAAAGTGACAATAGGTAGAGAAAACATAGTGCAGAAGACTGATGACCCATGATGGAAAAGGTTTCGAACTGATTTTTGTAGCAGCAAACCATTGTTATTATGAAAACAATCTGGGCAGCCGTATCTACACTTTCGAATTGCCGTATTTAGGCCAATTTAGAGAAAAATGCCGCTTACGCTCGCCAGAATCGCTTATATGTTAGGATAGCATAGGTGCTACGATAGTCTCAAAATATTAGTAAAAAATCTGCCGTACTTCACAGGAACTCGACTAAAAATACCGTATATTACGCCAATTGCCGTACATAACACTGCAGCAAACGCAGTTTAGAACGTCCATCTGAAACGTAGATAGATGCCCAAGTTAAGACCCCTAGATTGCGCTGTATGCAAGCCCCTTCCAGCCAGTCTTATTGAATTATGGGGCAGGTATATGTCTTGCAGTGAACATGTTATAGCTGAAACGACGACGATATAAAAAAGTCATCATTCGGACGAACAGGCTAAGGAAGGCGGAGCTGCGATAGTTGGGAGCAGTCGTAAAATATGGCGCGTGACGTGACCTGTGCGGAGTCTCTCTATGTGGAAACAGATACTTTATCGCGACACCTTATCGCTGCTCTGGAAAACAGTAATTGAGCTCAACGATTAATGTATTCCAAAATATCGATAGACTTTTAAAAATTAGAAAATCTGTAGACGAACCAAAATTACTGACGTTGTCCAAAGTAGCAATTAAGTGCTGTGGACGTGGTATAAAAACAATACAGTGCACAGTATTGATGGCCAATAGATCCGCAATATTCTTGAACAAAGACATTCCAGTCATACGGTAGACAGGTGGTATGATGCAAACGCTTACAGCTTGCAAGACGTTAGGCAACGCTCAAATTTCATTGGAAGAGGCCTATCTTCAACATAATGAAGATGATGTCATCGATTAATTTTAATATATGTATTGTACTTAGCGCAGCACATCTCTCTTGCTATTCAGAGGGGCAACGCCGCGAGCATAATGGGGACATTTGGGCGGAATGCACTTTGTGGGGGCTTGTTTGACTAGGGAGTTGTTGACTCTGGTCAATAACTCTCTTGAATAGACATATTAGTGTTTTTGTATTGCATTGTATAATTTTATGTTGACATTAGTTTAGAGAATGAGAATAAATATGAATATCTAATTGTATTGTGCTATCCTCTCTCTACTTTTAAAAAGTAGCTGTTACAAATAAGTTGCAACTTATAACTATTGCATTTTATGTCTATTGTGTAGATTAGATCAAAATGTTCTGGAGAAGAGACCGCGTACCAACAAGCGCAATGTAGGACGTCTACCCACAAGATGGACAGCTGATGATCTCATTGATACCGCAATTGGATGCAAGCTGCCTCCAATCGGGAGATCTACACCCTAGGTCTATATTCAGTACAGGACGTCTTACTGCCAAGATGATGATTATAATATTACATTGATTTTGTAATCTTTGTTTTTGTTGATAAAAGATAATAAAATATATTTATTTTTCGCAAACAATGGCAACCGACTTCAACCGTGTACAGAATTCGCGAATATTTCGCACGGATCGATGTAGCATTTTTCACTTTATTGTTGATTTATCAAAAATGGCTCAGCCGATTTCGATAAAATTTGAATGGGACCAATTTTGAAGTACATTTTTTTCAATAAAAAAATTTATCGAAATCGGACTACTATGTAAAAAGTTATGCGTGGTTACACATAAAAAAAAACCGAAAAAGTGCGAGTCAGGCTTGCACATCGAGGGTTCCGTACAAACATGTTGTTAAAATAATTAAAAACTTGTTTTTGCACGTGCTAATGAAGTTCTTTTATATGATACCTTACGTGATACGATTTACACACACAGACGGACAGACGGACAGACGGACGACAAAGTGATCCTATAAGGGTTCCGTTTTTTCCGTGTGAGGTACGGAACCCTAAAAAAAAAAACATACGCGTCGAATTGAGTACCTCCTCTGTCCGTTCGTCGGTCAAAATAGTCTAAGTCAATCAGAACCTAAAGCCTATATCGAAAGCTCCATCTAACGTACTGGGCAGATTACTCCACTCGCCCAGTCCCACATGCACACATAATTTCCGATAGAACACCCCCAAATCGATGTCGAAGGCTTTTTTATTCGTATATCAACGTTTTCATATGTCTTGTTACGCCCCCGGGTGTCGGTTTACGGGAACGAAAGGGTGTTAACGCATCATGCAGCGCTACGCGCGACGCGACAGGATTGACCCAGAGACTCTTCGAGTTAGCGATTCAATAAAAACAATGTATTTGGCTAAATATTGTTTGACCAGAGCTGAGATGTGTAGGTACATGAGTGATGTGTGAAAATATCTTATTAGAAATCCATACGGAAGGCCTATGTTCCGCAGTGAACGTGCTATGGCTGATGGATCAATGGATGACATTAAAAAATATCCAGTACGAATTATTTACACTACTACAGTTAATGTCTTTTGAGCGACTTTAAAAATAATCAATTTTTATGTATTCGTAGTTTGGTAAGAATTTGAACACCGTGCAGTTCTTAGCGACTTTAAATCTCTTATATAGTCTGATGAAGAAAAATCAATGTATATGAATGAAATAAATATATATTTTTTTGACAAAAATGCCACAACCAACCTAAATCGTGTCAAATTTGAATAGTTTGTACCAATCGATGTGTCATCCATGTACATGTTACCATGTAATTTTTATTTTATTGTTGATTTTTTTAAAAAACAAATTAGCAGAATTCGACAAAATTTAAATGATACCACCTCTGAAGTATGATCTACCTAAAAAAAAAAATCATGACAATCGGGCCACGGTTGGCGGAGTAATCGCATAATATACTCACAAAAACGTACAGATTAATTGAGAATCTCCTTTTTTACAGTCGGTTAAAACATTCTCAGCTAATACGAAAAACAACCGGACAAGTGCGAGTCAGGCTCACACACCGAGGGTTCCGTACAAGTCCAGAATATTTCACAAAATTGGGAAGTAAGTTGTTAAAATCTACTAATACTAATACTAAAACCATCGACAAAAAAAATTTTTGTTTTCACTTTTTTCGTCATACATCGAAAATTACACATTGTTAAAATAATTAAATACCTGTTTTGGCATGTCCTAGTCAAATTCTTTCAAGGGTCTGTGGATGATCCAATTGCTTTCTATGTAGTAGTAGTGTAGTATTGTCATTATATTTAAAAAAAAAAAAAAAAAAAAAAAAAAAAAAAAAATCTTTAATATGATACCTTACATGATACGATTTAGTCACTTTGAATTTTAAACCCATATTTTGTGTATTCGAGGCCCTATTTTTTTGTGATTTTAATAAAAATATACAGTTTTCATATTTATTCCTTTAAGTGTACTTTAAGACAATGCTTTTCGCCAAATTTCATAGTTCTATGTCAACGGTAAGTACCCTGTAGGTTTTGATTTTTGTGAGTATCGAAATATGCGTTTTTTTACGACATAAACGGCTCTAACTTTTTTGAACGATAACTGAGATGTTTTTCTTTTACACAACTGCAAGAGACTATACATATACGTATACAGTTTAAATTTCAACTCGATATCTTTACGCGTTCTTGAGATAAAGAGTCTTGACATACACACAGACGGACAGACGGACAACAAAGTGATCCTATAAGGGTTCCGTTTTTTCCGTTTGAGGTACGGAACCCAAAATGATACGTTCGCTTGATGAGTTACTTACTAAGTCGCGCTGCAGCCTCACAGCATGTATATACCCAGGTATTTACCACTGGCTAAGAAATATTTTGTCGCATCTTTGCTAAAAGCTCAGTGCGGTTTTACCTTCACGAAGACGACTTATTTTAGGTGATATATGAACGCCGGGCTTTTTCTTGTTTAGGGAGTTACGGCAGCGAGAGTTGAAAATAGAGAAGAAATGTACTCATACCTAGTTGGCTTCGGATTTCGCGATCTTTTTGCCTGGTAGTTTCCTTGTTTTGGTAAACAGGTAATAATAAACTATGTGACATACCTATGTGTTTTTCAAAATATTGCTATAGAAATAACGAATAATATGTTAGTTGTTTTGACACCTGTGTACGTAGATAATTAATTGATGTTTACAGTTTTACACTGTAGCCGACTCTAGAAACTAGCTTTGCAATGTAGCAAATAGAGTAACGGTATTTTTTACTTTTTTTACTTATTTATTAAACACCAACAAAATATTCGCCATAACCAAACTGTTTACAATTGTATCAGTATTAGTTCAATATCTTTAAAACTATAGGTATTGGCTTTAGTAACAACCGTCAGTAGACGATTTTTCACACCATTTTACTGTTTATGACCATAAAAATCATTCATATTTCATAATATTGCTGTTGCAGAATTGTGCCAAACCATCGTCTTTGCATTTTTTTCTTGGTCTTATTGGAAAGCTATGGAGAAAACGTGGAGAAAACCAATGGACGACCTATTTTGAAATGATGATATAGTTAATATCTGTCCTGTAATAATGATGTTTGTCCGTCACAATTCTGAATTCGAAAATTCAAAATCACTAATCACGATGGCTTCTAACTACCAATCACTCATGTGTTTGCATTTCCTATAAAATCAGTTCCGCGAAAACGAATTACCGTAATTACACGTTAGTAATTAAAATCTACAATCAAATTTTCTATCGTCCATACAAATGGCATTTTGGAACAGGTATTGGGAAGTAATTTATGCGATTGGCTGATGAATTATGTATAAGGGCTGTGATGTGACGAGCCATAGCTATCGTAGGACGAATAAACTGGATCTAGGATCAACTAGATAGATATTTTTTTTAATTCAAGAAAATATAACAACAAAGATAAATTTAAATGATCAATAACCTTGTGCCTGTTTGAGCTATTATTGCCCTGAATTTAAAGCAAAAGTGGATTCTTTCTTTTTGTGATAAACATTTCAAAAATTTACGCGTTCGCAGGATTTGAACCTGCATCCTCTGGGATTCCAGCCCAGATGCTTTGTCCAATTAGGCTAAAACGGTGTCTGCGAAGGCGCCGAATTAGTGAAAGTGTTTATCATTTTTACCAACTACTACATTGTTCGAAGCGCCATTTGTGAGAACTGCTTTAAACCAGTCAGTCACTTAATGTGTAATTATTAGAACTTCTTACCATTAACGAGAAATGACGCATTGCTTAATCAATGAAATGATTTTTATCGTGCTTCACACACTAGGTGTATAGAAATTTCAAAAGTGGATTTACAATTATTATTTTTAATAGAAAATAACAAAGCAAAAATAGAATAGCCTACCCACGAAGGGTGAAGGGGAAGGGAAGGGAATACTATTGATATTTTGATAAAAAAGCGATATAATATATGTAGTAAGTACCGATATTATGTATAAAACAATTTCAAAACTTTTAAGAAACGTTTAAAAATGAATCAAAATTAATTCATAATCACTTAAAAAGAACAAGCAAATTATGTTATGGTGAACCCTCCAAATTAATGTACAAAAATAATGTAATATTCTCTGAAACTGGGTGTCAGCAAGGGGACCCCCTTGGGCCAGCTCTTTTTTCATTGGCAATTCATCCTATCATTAAAAAATTAGAGTCAAAATTTAATGTTTGGTACCTAGACGATGGGTCCCTTGGAGGTGACGTCAACACTGTTTTAAAAGACTTGCAATTTTTAACCACAGAGTTTAATACTATAGGGCTAACCCTAAATTTCTCCAAATGCGAGCTTTTTATTCCAAATTCCTCAACAGTCCATAAAGATGAGATCACAAACCTTTTCGAAAAAATTGCTCCAAGTATCAAAGTTTTAGAGAACCGATCGCTTCGTCTCTTAGGTTCCCCGATTCTAGACGAGTCAATTCAAGATTTTGTTAAAGAAAAAATTCGCAAATTTTATTCAGTGTCTGACCGTCTTCAAAAAATCAACATTCATATGGCCTATGTTATTATTCGTTACTGCCTTTTTGTCCCAAAATTTATGTATTCTCTAAGATGTTGTCAGCTTTGGAACCACCCTTTATTTTTACAACAGCTTGACAACGTACAAAAGGATACACTCACCACCATTCTAAACACCCCTTTAGATGAACGCGCTTGGCGCCAAGCCTCACTGCCTGTAAGGTTTGGTGGTCTCGGTATACGCAAAATTTCCAGTGTAGCTTTGCCAGCTTTCTTGTCCTCAGTTTTCAGCACTCAAAAATTAGTAAAGGATATATTATCATCTTCTTTTCCAAATTTAGAAACCAACAATCTAAGTAGCGCTGTTGAAACCTGGAAAAGAGCCTGCCCAAGCCAAACTTTGCCCAAGGCTCCCATTTCTCAGAGACAGTGGGACGAGCCGCTTTGTGAGTTGGAACTATATAACCTAACTCAAACTTCGAGTTGCACTGCAGAGCGTGCTCGCTTGCTTGCTGTTTCGAGATGGGAGTCAGGGCTTTGGTTACATGCCCTACCTTCCAGCAACGTAGGTAACCTTCTAGATGATAACTCCTTCCGGATAGGCGTATCTCTACGTTTAGGTGCCGCATGCCTTGTCCCGCATCGCTGCCATTGCGGCGAAATGGTCGACCGATTCGGCCACCACTCTTTGTCTTGCGCAAAAAGTGCAGGACGTTTTTCGCGACACGCCAGCCTGAACGATGTTATCCGCCGGGCCTTTGTCAGTGCCGGCGTCCCGTCAGTCTTAGAGCCTAATGGACTGTCGCGGGACGACGGTAAGAGGCCCGACGGAATGACATTGGTGCCATGGAAGATGGGACGACCTTTAGTGTGGGACGCTACATGTGTTGACACACTGGCGTTGTCCCATCTTCCTTGCACAACAGAAAAAGCTGGCGCTGCAGCAGCTAAAGCTGAAAACCTCAAACGGCACAAATATGAGTCGTTGGACAGAATGTACCATTTTGTGCCGTTTGGGGTTGAGACTTTAGGTCCGTGGGGGCCGGACGCTCACCTTTTATACAAGGATCTGGCTAGGCGACTGGTAGAGGTGACACGTGACCAGAATGCTGGCATCTATTTTGGTCAAAAAATAAGCATTTCAATTCAACGAGGCAACGCCGCCAGCATTCTGGCCACGTTACCCTCTGCCCCGGGTCTTTTAGATTAGTTTTATTTTAGTAATATAAGTTTTAGTATTTAAAAAAAAAAATACAAATACAAATACAAAAATATTTATTTTCCTTAAATATGTACAGATTCAGATTGACAATAGTCCCCGCACTAGGGCTAGCCTGTATCGCGGGAAACTGAGGCCGATTACCGAAATATGATAGAGAACTTGTACAATAATTTTATTTAGACTGCGTGATTTCAATTTTATTTAGAATTTAGAATTTCATAGACAACGAAAGGAAACACAGCGAAAGGTGTATGTGTGTGTGTGGGTGTGTGTGTGTGTGTGTGTGTGTGTGTGTGTGTGTGTGTTTGTGTGTGTGTGGGGGGGTGTGTGTGTGTGTGTGTGCGTATGGGCAGTTTCAGGTATTGTAGTGAAGGTCATGTTTCTGTTAAATTTGAATTTAATTTCATTTATTTTAGCTAGTCAGTATTAGGTATGTATTATGTATGTATGATAAACAAAGACTCAGTAGCATCGTAATCAAGTGTGAGAAGCCATTTCCTTACTTTCTCTTTAGTATTAGTTTTTATTTTAAGTAGGTTAATTTTAATAGTTATAGTTTTTAGAATTAAGTTTTGATGTTTTATAAGTTTTGTTGTGATAATAAAAATCTTGCTTAGCAAATTTAAATTAGATACGAGTAAAGTACCAAGTAATTTGATAACTTTTTAAAGGTAGTAAAGTATTGGCTGCCCTCTACTTTTCAGTAGCTCTACCAATTTTAAAATCACTAAACAACAATTAAAAGGTTATATAAAACTATTAAAAAAAAACTCGATTAAAAAAAAACACTTCGTCTCAGATAAAATATTCCTCCAGAAATCTCATAAATATTTTAGTCAACGTAGGTGTACCAAACAATTGCAACTCTTACATGCAGTTGAGAAAACTTTAACCAACAAAGTTTATTTAAACTAACCGTAGTACCCTATTTTATTTACGACAAAAGATTTCCAGGACAAAAGTCCCAACGTCAAAGGAGAATGCGATAATACCTTGGCCTCGTGCAAATAAAACAGGTCAAGTGCCGGTACAAACAGAATACAGTATAAGGTTCCGTAGATTTGTTGTATGGAAAAAGTAAATCTCGGCTTGGTTTTTGTCAATAAAATTCATCATCATCATTGGCAGCCGTAAGACGTCCACTGCTGGACATTAGCCTCTCCCATGGATTTCCAATAAGCCCGGTTGGAAGGAGCCTGCATCCAGCGCGTTCTTGCGGTATTAATAATATTGTCAAAAAATGTTTTGTCTGTCAACTGTCTATTACGATAGGACGATAATATCACGCGATAACGTCAAATGCGTAACGACAAACCGACCGCTTAGGCAGATTATGCGTCTCTATCACTTGTTCCGAGCTCTCGCTTGCACGCTCGACTCAAGCGGAACATGACAATGAGTTCTTAGATTTATAAGACGTTATCTTGACAAAATGTATGTGCTTATCTCTAAGGCTTATCTTAATTTGCATTTTCACTATTCCAGGGATAAAAATGCCGATCGCTATTCTTTATCAAAATATATGGTAACTTATGTAGTTATTGTTAGGTACCTATTACAATAAATCCTCCAACCCACACTGGGTGAACGTGGTGGATATGTATCGGGGGTAGGCCTACGTCTTGCAGTGGATTATTATAAAGGCCGGTACGGTACAGTATAGCAATAAGAAATGCTCAATTTTCTAAAAAGTAGTATTACAAAGCACAGTGGAAAATAATAAGGTATGATTCACAAACGGTATTACTTAGTCCTAATGCTGCCAAATGAGAAATACGTGTTATTGAATGAAGTTTTAGGATTCATAATATGAAAAATCAAGTTCTCGAACGTCTAATAAATAATATGTCTAAACAATCTTAAGCGCCATTGCAATTTTTTGAGTTGGTTGCAGTAAATAACATTTAACAAATGGCATTTGCATGTAGCAATAAGCCACTTATAAAGAATCTAAATACAATTCCTTAGTCAACTCCTTCTTCAATCTAAAGACGTCATAAGGAAAGCCATTTAAATTTTACTATTCAGTTTATTGACCAATAACCGTTTGTTTTACTGACAGTACTGTGTAGGTCCCTTCCATTTTAAGTGAAGAGTTTCATTTACAGTCCATAAAATAAATATGACAGTCTCCGTAGCCCTTTTTGTGCAATCAAGGGGCGAAAAGAGCTATTTTCTTCCCGGGTGATAAGCGCCTGAACTCCATGACAAATTGATGACTGCACTCTGGTCTCAGCATTGACAAGGATCTTATTTTTTAATTTATAATGTACCTTTGGCGTGTCAAGGAGAATACATGAGACAGTTTTTGTGGTAGGTATAGATGGATGTGAAAATTAAATGTGATGCGTCCCACCATATCGCAGTTGAGACAGACCTATTTAATTGTTTACTGAGTGAATTCACAAAAGTAGCTTTATTTGTGTTATGCTATGGCAGATAAGATGCATATTTCTTTGTAAACTATTATTCATTCATATTTACAGGGTCATTTCTAAACAATTAGCATCCTTTTAGGGACTTATTCTGTACATCAAAACTAACAACTTTTGAACTGCGACTTCTGTCAAAACTAAAAAAAAATCAGCTGTTCCATACATTTTGTCGCGGGTGAACGATATTTTTCTATGGAACATTGGAACATATGGAACAATATTTTTTTTCGAGTTTTGACAAAAATCTCTAAACAAAAGTTGTTAGTTTTGATGTACAGAATAAGCCCCTAAAAGGATGCTTATTGATTAGAAGTAACCCTGTATATCATGTTTGAATCGAATAATGTTCCTAGAATTATTTGGTGTTGCTACACTATTGAATGAGGTGATAACTTGTAATGATAATTGTAATCTGGAAAATAAATAAAATAGAACTTTTTCACCATATTATCCCGACATGTTTCTATATTAGAAGCCAATCGGATGCACCGGGCCATGTAATGTAATAATCGGGTAATGAACATACTATAATATGACGGTCATGAATTCACAATAACTAATTTTGTGACATACTACAAAGCCACGAGTATTTTTAGCTTGCGTATTATCCAATTTAGCTACTAGCGCTAATGTTACCAGATGAACACTACATTATATATATAATAACCGTTTCTAGTAGATTCTACATGGCTGATACAATGCCAATGATGACAATTGAATTAGGCTATTTGACAACATTGAAAATATACTATTGATTGAGTATTGCGTGTTGTAATCCTTACAGATAATAGCCTGAAAAAGACATATTTCACTTCATTTAAACTAAAATATGTACACTTTTCGCAGATTACACGAAATTAAATACGAAATTTTTTTGATATTTTATCTGTGATGAAAACGCTCTAAGTCGGGTGGCAACTCTGGTGGCGTCACATGATAGCTAGTAAACAAGAATTTCTCAATTGACTGTTGTTTGTGTAATTTGTGTTTTCGGAGCAATATTATTGGATCTGTAAGTTACTTATAAAGTATTTTTGTCAATTTTCAGCTGTAAACTAGCGTATTCACTAGTATTAACTAACGTTATTTACTAGTGTGTGACGTCAAAGACCAGCGCCATTACAGAATGTCGTTTTGGCGGGATCTTAAATATCTATTCTTTAACACTTGATTTTCATTGTTAATACAGAAGATATCTCGGAAATATAAATGTAGTGTGCTTATTATGTACTAACAAATAATTTAAATCGATTTCCAAAAACTAGTCAAATAGCCTATTACAATGCAATAGCTGTATTTTCACACACGGATCTCCAAAACCGCCCCCGCCCGAGGCACCCACAATCGGAAACTCGGAAACTAGACTCCCAGTTACAAAACTAGTAAAACTTCAAAAACCGTAGCGGAGTATAATGAACACTGCCGCGGGCATACTGCATAATAAATAACGTAAACACAAAGCGAACTCATAGCACTAACTTATAAATAGGAATGGAGACGGGCGCAAGATGGCGTGGGCTTCGTCTTGCTTAGACATAAGCTTTCTCTTGAAACTCTTACTGTCTGCAATGTGTGTGATGTGTAGGGCGAAGCTGCACTATGTTATGTTCCACATCACACGTATATCTTACTAATATTATAAACGCGAATGTTTGTGAATGTTTGTTACTCTTTCACGCAAAAACTACTGAACGGATTAAAATGAAACTTTGCAATAATAATGCTTATTCACCAGAATAACAAATAAGTTATAATTTATAAAGATATCGCGTGAAACGAAGTTTGCCGGGACAGCTAGTAACGTAATATGTTATACTGAATGTCAAAGAGAGAAAGAAAACAAGCTAATGAACGTTATGAGCGTTTCATTCTTTCTATAATCAAGAACGTTTATTGTAGAGAGATTTAGAAAAATGATCGCATAGAAATTTAATTATCGGTTTAGTAGTTAAAAACAAATTTCAAAAATAACTATAACGCGAGTAGCATTCAGTCAAGAAGCAAACTCTAAGAAGTGATGTTGTAGTGGTCCTTTCATATTAATTTTTAGGGTTTCGTACCTCAAAAGGAAAAAACAGAACCCTTATAGAATCACTTTGTTGTCCGTCTGTCCGTCTGTGTGTATGTCAAGACTCTTTATCTCGAGAACGCGTAAAGATATCGAGTTGAAATTTAAACTGTATACGTATATTGATGAATTCTTGCTGTTGTGTAAAATAAAAACTTCTCAATTGTCGTTTAAAAAAGTTAGAGTCGTTTATGTCGTAAAAAACCGCATATTTCGACACTCACAAAAATCAAAACCTACAGGGTACTTCCCGTTGACATAGAACTATGAAATTTGGCAAGAAGCATTGTCTTAGAGTACACATATAGGAATAAATCTGAAAACTGTACATTTCAATTTACATCACAAAAAAATAGGGCCTCAAAATTCACAAAATATGGGCTCAAAATTCAAAGTGAGTAAATCGTATCATGACCTGCACTTGTCCTGTTTTATTAATGTATTGTTTGAAATCGATTCAGAAAGAGCTCATAATCATGACATTTTTATGGCAGACAGTAGGCTGAGTCCACTACACTAGTTCAGTAGCAAATTAGTGCTAGCTAACACAATCCAACTAATCCAATAATACCTGTCTTCTTACCCAAATCATCCTTACTAGCCTTCTGAAAAAAAACTTAACACCTAAATTCGTTCACAAAGATCTATGCAAGTTGGGCTAAAATATTCCAACTTCTCGGCGTCCCAGTTCGAGAATAAGCTTCTTGACTTGCATTCAATGCTTCGGGCTTGTTTACTGTGAGTATGTACACAGGTATACACGTATACTTGTGTGCAATATTTGCTCCCCTACTTTTGTTGGAGCTATAGAAAATAGACTGGAAATAGAAGGCGAGGTTTTCAATGGTTCGCTAGTTTGGGTTTTGTGTGGGAGTGAAGTGAAATAGGTTTTATGTGGTGACAGAATTCATATTTTGACTTTATTTTTGCCTTAAAACTTATAGTAATAACATTAATACTTACACTGATATTGTTAGGAAGACGGATAGTAAGTGATTTACTTGGAACTACGGGGTACCTGATGAATGATTTTTTGTACAACCTATCATATTTTGTTTAAATGCAGCTAAAAATGGTCATTTTTACATCAATTTTTGTGTAAACATCGTAGTATTCATAGTTTAGTTTTACATGAGCTTTAATGCAAAAGACAAACAAACAAATAGACATACACACACGACACCACACACACAAAACTTACTACACTAATCTTTCTGGGCCAGGGGTTAAAAATACACGTAAACTTACATAAGAAACACCAACCATAACTCAAGTAAAGAGGATTCTAGGTTTTGCTTTAACACATTTATCAAAGCACGAGAAGTGTTGGTAAACTACTAGATAATATTTTTCGCAAAGCCTTCACTGAAGACACTACTAGTAGAATGTAAATAAAATCCTCATCCTGCACTGTAAACAACATTCTTATAAGCAAACAACGCACTGGGTGTTCCCCTAGTGTTGCAATTGTGCAAAAATAGCGATGACCTTTTACTATGTGGAGGGTCTCCAGCTTGTGTTTTCTTTTACGTTTATTCATCATCATTTTCATTACTGCTCTGTTCACTGCTAGACGTAGCCTAGGCTTCTAATTTCTTTTGTTTAATAATTTTGTTTTTTTATCAACTTCGTTTGATTCAATCAAGGGTGATTGTTATAAATGTCATTGTATCAGATGAGTCTTTGCTTTCAATTATTTTGAAGAACCATTTATAATTTGCTAGTCGTTACATTTTTGTACTGTAACTTGGACAAAATCATGTTATTTTATAGAAAAATGTGGTCAAAAATTAACATTTATGCATACTATACTACGTAACCTAGGCTTCTAATTTCTTCTGTTTAATCATTTTGTTTTTTTATCAACTTCATTTGTTTCAATCAAGGGTGATTATTATAAATATCATTGTAACAGTCTTTGCTTTCAATTATTTTGTAGAACCATTTATTATTTGCTAGTCGTTACATTTTTGTACTGTAACTTGGACAAAATCATGTTATTTTTATAGAAAAATTGGGTCAAAAATTAACATTTATGCAAACTATATTGTTGATAAAATCTCCTTACATAGGTACAACATTTAAATGAAACGTCACTTTTTGGAAGTATAAGTTTTAATAAAAGTTCGTATATTTAAATTACAGCATAGAATTTAGGTACACATGATTAGCACAGTGTTTGAAGTACATTTTCACGAGGTGAGCATTATTTTCAAAACATTTAAATATATGGTAGCTTACTCCAGTAGTTATTTGCAACGATATTTTAGTATATAGATGAGAAGATGACAAATTTGTATTGAATATACCACAATTCTTCCCCTTTATTGCAGTACATTCAATACGGAAAGATGATAATGACTATTTATACTATTTTAATTTATATTTCACCTCTTTTATTAATTGAAGTCGTAATATATAAGTTTCATCAGAGCATGAACTTGGTACTAAAGTTTGTGCGCATTGCATAAACATTACGATTGGTCGAAGCACAGTGCGATGAAGACATAATGTACACTTGTGTAAATTTCCCCGATTTACACAAAGTCCAAGTAAAAGAAGAACCTAACTTTAGTGAAGAACCATAAACTATGACTAGACTCACAACGTTCTCTCTCGTAGACATCCCTAAAGAAAAGCTAAGAAATTCGCTCCTTAATGTTACAGCTTAAGTTAAAAGTCTTATAGTTATAGAAAGCAGCGTCGAAGCTTCCCTCCTCTTTAAGCCCGTCGTATTTCGAATCTCAGATCACTCCTTCGAGAGGAGATGGTCCCCGTAAATAAATATTAGTACTACGTTGCTTAATCGTAAGCTAATTCTAAGGCAGGAAATCACAAAATCTAGCATTCACTTAGTAACACCAAAAGAAGATCGAAAATTAGAACTAATATTAGACTTATCTACTAAGTAATCGACTTCCAAACTATTGAACTACAAAACTTGCCAAAAAGCGAATTTCTAACGCTAAAAAAGCTAAACTATACCTAGATCTTAAACTCTAAATATTATTGAACCGTGCTCTACATCTAAATTATTGTGACGTAAATATCTGATTTGTGAATGTGATTTTATCATCTAATTTATAATAACTTGTAACTGCTTTTATTTCTAGTTTACTTTATTTAAGCCTATTGCTGAAAAATATAGGAGGTTCAAATTTTATGTGTCTTGATTTATAGGCACTTTTTAAGTGTCTAAATAACTTTTATGACTGATTAATTTTGTAGTGCATGAATATTAATGCTATAAAATATTTTTATGAATATAAGCCTAAAGTTGAACGATCGGTAAATATATATCACAAATTCTGTAAACGTTGGACTGAATATACAAAACGTCTTTGTTTATTTGTGACGTATGTCTTTTACTTTCGGATCTTTGAACTTTCTTTGTTCCTTCATTTCTACAAACTTGTTGTAAATAACTCGGTCATTTATAATTGTATCGTCTCTTTAATTATCTGGAGCACGTATTTCTACAGTCACAGATGTGGGTCCTGGAGTGGTCGGAGAGCGCAGCGTGGCAGACCGCAGCGACGTCGCCGAATGGCCACTACTTGCTCTAGAACCTCGCCGAGACCCTGAAACATATCAAAATCTATTATACATTTCAATCTAGAATCTACATCAAAATTTAGCAACAGCATGCTGAGTTTATTAACAACTGGGAGTAGTAGGCTATTCGTCTTCGTCTTATAGTTTTTGTTAGTTCAAATGTTCGACTTCTACGTTATACTCTACAATGCTTAATTTTCATTCAATGATGCTGTTTGTAACTACATTATCATTCTTTAAAGTCCTATAAATAATATCATCGAAAATGGCGTCTGCTTGACCCTTTTATTTACTATTTTACTCAAAATATACCATGCTAAATTTGAACTAGCCAAATGTTAATACCATACATTTTACCAATATTTTTAAAAGTTTGTAAGTCTATATTATATTATCATTCCGAAGGGAGAGCGACAGTAATCTACAGTAAAGATATTCTTTAATGAATTTATGTTTTATATCACTTGATACAAAAATAGACTACCTATTACGATTTAGAAAAGACATGTCATAATTTATTTATTACGTACATTACTATTTCAGTGTAAAACTATAATAACAGTCGTGTACAAAATGTGAAATCTAGAATTCATTTCAAAACTATATCTCACTAGATTATTATATTACTTGTACTTACTTTTACGATCTACTTAACCTAAGAACTACCAAACTCGGTACTAACCTTCGAACCAAAATACATCACAGGTGTTAATCACGTATTCCTAAAGGTGTAGTAATTCCTAGTATAGTTTTGATCAACCGCATTTTTGGCTTGAAAAAGACTGCCAAATGCAGTAGAAACTTAAGTAGGAATTGCCACTAAGAGTACTTAAGAATACGGGAGAATATCTGTGTTGAATTTTAATTTGAATGTGCAAAGGCCACGCTTGTTTCTATAATCAGTTTCAAACTTGCAAAATTTGACTACTGCAAACCATGCGCGTATATATTCCAAAGCGTCATACCGTGAAGTGTCCTAAAGAGCAACTATGAAGCAAAATCAAAATTAGATATAAACCTGAGGGCTTTCGGTGTAGCTGATGGCTTTGGTGATGACGTGCTGCTGATGGATGAAAGTATTATGAAAGTTAGCATTGTGTGAAAATCAAATAACCTTTTGTAAATAGATGACGTGTTGTAGGTAATATTTGAAGCTCACAATGTTATATTGGTTATGGTTGAAAAGGTTAGCATTTTAGTTAAAAGGACAATGAAAATTGAAATTGAACAACTTTAAATGGCAGTGAAAAACGTTAGCTACTGCTCTAAACGTTATGTATTCTGCTACGTACAAACCAAACCAATTTGACTTGCTTGTTCTTTCTTTACAATCTAAGTTAATTAGCTTTGATAAAGTTTGTAGTTACGTCATTTAAAATTTTCCTTCGATTGAATTGTATTAAATTTACCTCTATTTTTTACCCATTACGACTCAAATTATTTCGACTTTCGTACCTATATTCTCCAAATTCAAAAGACCTTAACCATCCGGGCCACGAATGCGCGCCACGAATTACTTCGTGCATAGTGTCAGAACGAGATAGCGTTATAGCAAGTTTTCATGGTTATTCGTGGTTGCATGCTTGACTAGCATAAAACTGCTAGTATCACTCGTCATAACATATATCCACGGTCTCTCTTGCTCAAGAAGCGCTGGTCGGATTGGACGCCACGCCAGCCTTAATGATGTCATACGCAGGGCTTTTGTCACCGCGAATATCGCAGCCGTACTCGAACCGTGTGGGTTGGCGCGTGGTGATAGCAAAAGGCCTGACGGCATGACGCTGGTCCCATGGAAGTGTGGACGGCCCTTAGTATGGGACGCAACTTGCGTCGGTACTTTGGCACCGTCACATCTTCCTGAGACTCAGAGTAGGGCTGGAGCGGCGGCCAATTCGGCTGAGCAGCACAAGCGGCGCAAATATGCTAAGCTCTGTAGTGGTTACATATTTGAGCCATTTGGAGTTGAGACTTTGGGTCCGTGAGGGCCGGGAGCTCATCTCGTTTTCAAAAGTCTTTCTGAGCGTCTGGTGGACGCGACGCGTGACCAAAATGCTGGTGTTTATTTGGCTCAACGTATAAGCATTGCCATTCAGCGTGGCAATGCTGCCAGCATGCTGGGCACGCTGCCAACTGGCAGTGGGCTTGAGCACTTGGATTATCTTTAGACCTTCAAGGGTCTGTGGATGATCCAATTGCTTTCTATGTAGTAGTAGTATAGTATTGTCATTTTGTAAGTAAATATTATTTTGGTAAGTTAGTAAAAGTTGTTCAACTTCTAACAACGTTCTATAACATCAATATTTCAATTCTACTATAGGCACGTAAAGCTCGTATTACCCGGTATAGGAGAATGTGGCTTGTGTAGGTCCTGCTGACTGGCCTGTCTCGAAGGAGGCCGCACGCTCACGCGGGACCCACGACGATCCTGGAATTAAATGTCACATTTGATATTAGATAAATAATTCATAGAGCTTTAAAATAAAATGCAGGGGTACTGGTAATCAATTAGCATCTTTTTATGGGCATATTCTATACATAAAAATAAATATCTTTTGTTTGTTGACTTCTAAAAATGTGTATTTATTTTTTTTCCAAACAAAATTGAAAAATAATTGGACTGGTCTAAACATAATCAACTCTATGTAAAAAGCGCGCGACCTCAAAGAAGATGAAAAAAAAAAAAATGAAAAATGAAAAATATTTTATTTGACAACTTATGACAAAACTTGCAACAAATTAATGTCGATTGCCCTACTAGGCCAAGCCTGTATCAGGGCAACCTGTGAACCTGATTACAAATGTTTTAAATTATCAGACCCCGTTTACAAGACAGTCTTTTTATAATTTTTTACACAGCTTACAAACTAAAACGGTTTTATATCTAAAACTTCAAATTAATAATTCTAATGTATTTTCTTTAGAATGTCCTCCGTGTCATCATATGAAAGAGATCTTAACCATTTCAAAATTATAGTTTTCGCTTCATGAACTTTTTTGTTTTTAATGTCACAAAACTTTATTACAATTCTATAAACGGAAACAATACTAAAGTCACCAAAACGCTGAGCAAAGCTTGTTTTGGTTGCTGGAAAAGGTATTCTGTATACACGGCGATTTACAATTTTATCATGATCCGAAGACGACAATACTGACCTATGAGCTTTAAGCGCAGTATTCAGGAGGAAAAGTTGACGAACATTTAATACTCCAGCTTCTTCATAAATGCTTTCTGTAGGGTACAAATAAGGTTTTCGGAGCATTACTTTTAAGACAGACCTTTGGGCTCTTTCGACTTGTATCATATATGTTTTGCCAGCACTACCCCAGCATGTAATACAATATGTAATTAGCGATTGGCAAAGAGCATAGTATACACCAATTAAGGTGTCTTTACTCGCCGCATCCCTCAAGTTTCGGAAAATGTTTATTAGTTTTCTTATACGTGCCGACAGATTATCAATATGATTTTTAAATGAAAGTTTTTCATCAATATGAACACCAAGATATTTCAAAACTGGTGCGCGTGACAAGGAATCACAAGAACAAGACGTCTGAGAATTACACTGGTGGATTTTTATATTTGTGTTTAGTTTAGGGGCCGAGGCAGTAGTTTTATGAAAGCATATATACATTGTTTTCTTCGTGTTTAGCGTTAGTAAATTTCGCTGAAGCCAACCGGAAATTATTGTCATGCCTTTCTCTGCCGCGGAGCACACCGAGGGCCAAGTTGGACCGTGGAATATAATTGCTGTGTCGTCTGCATAGCAGAGAATTTCAGCCTGATCAATTGAGGCATCGTGTATGTCATTGATATATAAGAGAAACAATGTCGGGCCCAAAATACTGCCCTGTGGCACACCAAAATGTATGTTTTGCATGCTACTAGTAGTTTTTCCGATTCTTACACACTGCTTCCGTTCCGTGAGGTAGCTCTTAAACCAGCGTAGGGCTACACCGCGGATACCCATTTTCTCTAGTTTTCTCAAAAGAATGGGAACGGAGACAGTGTCAAAAGCTTTAGCTAGGTCCAGAAAGACACCAACGCAACATTGTCCATTATCTAACTGAGATGCCACAGTGGAAGTAAGTAACGTTACAGCATCTTCAGTGCTTATGCCCTTGCGGAAACCAAATTGTTTTGATGATAGAAGACAGTTATCTTCTAGAAATTTGACGAGACGCTTGTTAACTAATTTCTCGAGTAGTTTAGAAAAAGTAGCCAACAAAGATATTGGTCTATAGTTGTCGAGTGAGAATTTTGAACCATTTTTAAATATAGGACATATTGAAGCTACTTTCCACACATTTGGGAATATTCCGCTGGAAAGGCTTAAATTAAAAATATGTGTTAGCGGAGAAACTATTTCATGTTTTATATATTTAATAAGGGAATTGCTGAAACCATCAATACCAGGCGCTTTGTCATTTTGAAGATTCGAGATTAGGCTCAGTACTTCTATGTGATCGGTAGGAAACATAAAGAAAGAATTTGAAGGAGAATCACAAACACTAAAGTCTTTGGCGAGTTCTGTTTCTGTCTTACCTGTAGAAGAAAGAATTTGATCAGCTAGTTTTTGCCCGACAGTAGAAAAATGATTGTTAGTGAACTCAATTGACTGTTTTGCATTTTCACTACCCTCTAAATTTAGTAATTCAGTTGGATCTTTCCTAGTGCTAGTCAAATTACAAATGTTTTTAATCGATCGCCAAAGATTTTTAGGATTGTTCTTATTTTCTATTAGTTCTCGTGTCTCGTACTCGGATTTTAACTTTCTAAGAAGACCTACCAAAAAGTTTTGATAACGTTTATATGATGTTTGAAGAATTTTATTATCCGGTTCACTCTTAGCACGTTGGTGAAGTCGGTCACGGTGTCGCATACATCTCATTAACCCCGGAGTTATCCAGGGTTTCAGATTGTGTTTGGTTCTACTGATTTTAATTTCGTGACTATGTTTATTGACAATTTTGGAAAAGTGTATCGTGAAAGCCTCAACTGCTACTTCAGTATCTGTTGAAGTGTATACATCAGACCAATTCATTTTTATAAGGTCTGTCTTAATAGCTTCAAAGTTCCTTTTAACTGTAAGGCGGTTTGTTTTGACAGTACTTTTATCTTTCATGCACATGGCCAAAATAACCGGATAGTGGTCTGTAATGACTGTTTCACAAACAATGCCAGTGGGCATTTGATAGTTATTAATGTTTTTTAAGTATACATGATCAAGGCACGTCGAGTGCCTAGTAAGGGCAGTTATGGCTGGTAAAAATCCTTGCTCTGACATGAAACATTGGTACTCTGAAACTTCCGCATCCCCTCTCGTGTCCAGTATATTTACGTTAAAATCCCCGGCCAGCACAAAAGGTAATTTATCGGCTTTAGCAATGAACTTATCCAGTGAGCACAAAAATGGCTTTAATTTTTTGAAAGAAGGTGATCTGTACACTCCCAAAATATTCATCTTTTTGTGAATATGTATACCTAAGCAATTCGCTTCATCAATGTCTGGCTCAGACACTTTAACCGGCCACACATCTCTGACGTATGCAACTACACCGCCATTTTGGTTGATAATTTTTTCTGTTCTAAATGAATTATAACCTGGTATTTGTGGTATAATAGTTGTATCCGATAGCCAACACTCGCTCAAAATCAAGACATCTATCGGCACGTCTAAACGTTTCATGGCTATAAGGAGTTTATCAAAATTTCTACTACCTATACTTCTTATGTTAAGAGCCAAAAGTTTAAAATTATGTTCGGGCGCAAAGATCCGCTTACAATCTTCCAGGACTTTAACAACATTGCACGTTATGTTCAGAGAGTCTAAATCTGATACAATATCACTAGCGAACATCATTGTTGAAATAAATAATTTTCCGTCCGTATTCTGACTTTAAAATGAATTATTTGCCGAGACTTTGGATACTGTCTGACACACTCAGAAGAACAAAGAGGTATATCAGTTAATGTACTGAAAATGCTTAGTGCGACATAGCTATACATCAATTTCAGATAACGTGCAACGCCCATGAAAAGTTTTTTGGATGACTTTGCCTTAAAGACTAAAATCATATGAATTTGTTTTTGAAAGGCTAATATTAAGAAAATTGACTTCGACACAATCCAGCTATACAACTTAAAAAACGCAAGACACAAAAATGGTGTTGGTAGATTCGCAAGACCAGAGTATACAAACGATCCCTTGGTTAAAGAATATAGCAAAAGACACAATATCATAACAACAACAAGTAAAGAACATATTTCTTTGACTAAATAAACTAAACTAAATAGATTTAGGGAGCTAATTGTTGCTCGGAATCGATCCACGGAGACGATCAATGTCATTATGAGTCTGTATGAGCATAGCCGCTTTGCCCTCTCGCTGCCTGACATATATGTTGCCTTTTCTGCACCAGCAGAAAGCATATTCAAGCTGTTTGGCTCTAATTCGCGCATCTCGAAAGAGCACTCTTTTCTCTTTAGTCAGTCTTTCATTAAAGAATACTTTGCGTGGAGCTCCAACAACTTCCAGATCAGAGCTGTTGATAGTTTTCCTTGATTTTGCAGCTTTCAGTAACTGATCACGCTTGGTTCTACGAAGAAGCCGAACCACAACAGGGCGCGGCATTTTAGCTCCATCTTCAGGCAGGGCCGTGGTTGCTGGTGAGCGGCGGGGGCCTACGCGGGATACCCAGTCTATATCTCTGTCATCCAGTTCTACCCCTACCTTTGTAGCAGCTACCAGCACCGTGTGGTATAAGTTTTCGGAAATATTTTCAGGAATACCGACTATTTCGATTTCATTTCCTAGATTATATTGAGCTTGGGTTTTCAACTCATTTTGTAGCTGCATTACAGTAGCTTGTAGAGTTTCGACCTCTTTGTCCCTTTTTTCTAGATACTTAAGTCGCTCGTCAGTGGCTTTCCATTTAAGCATCATGTCGTCTAACCTTTCATTATTATAAGAGAGAGACTGGCTTACATCTTCTAATTTTGACGCTATGGCGGTGAATTGTTGGGTCAACATTCGCAATTGTTCAGTGAGGTAATTAGACTTTGCATCACCTCCAGCTGACTCTTCTTCCTCACGGGCAGAGACATCACTTCCGGTCGATTCGGTTTTCTTACGGGAAGGGGCTTCACTTCCGGTCGCCTCATTTTTCTTGCGGGAGAGAGTTTCACTTCCGGTCGCCTCTTTTTTCTTACGGGAGGGTGCTTCACATCCGGTCGCCTCCTTTTTCTTACGGGAGGGTGCTTCACTTCCGGTCGAATCAGTTTTTTTACGGGAAGGGGCTTCACTTCCGGTCGACTCCGTTTTCTCGCAAGAAGGGGCATCACTTCCGGTCGAGTCAGTTTTCTTACGGGAAGGTTCACTTCCGGTTGAGTCCGTCTTCTTACGGTTTGTGACGAAATCAAACCCACCACGCACCGGTGTGAGGCTGTTGTCTCCGCCTCTTTTTTGAGAAGCAGTGCACTCCGGACAATTCCAAGTCCTTTTATATTCCACAGAAAAAGTGGACACATTAATGCATGTAGTACAGAAAGATTTTCGGCAAGTAAAAGCAGTGCATTTAATACTATTCGCGTCCTTGACAACCTTCATACATCCGGCACACTTCATCTTAATATTGACGATTTCGTTTAGTACTTTAAAATTGCTTCTCAGAGACCACTTGGTACTATAACAGAGAACGGCCCTTCTGCAGAGTTATTCTTTGGAACGTTTGTCGCAATATGGCTGCGCGGCTGTTTAGCTAGGAGCGCACGCGAAACTCGCCGTTAATCACACGTCGTAACCGTGATAATGCTATGAGCTTTAGCGTCGTTCACTGATACACGCGGTCACTTTTCAATAATGCTTTGGGAAGTATTTTGTCAAAAAGACGCGATGTTAGGGCTCACTGCTATTTCATATCACTTACACAAACTTAGCACTTGCGTTTCGACTAATATTTGTGTAGATTTAAACACTTTTTACCACAGTTTATTGATTTTATTTTACGATCTTTGCAAAACGATGGAGACTGTCATGACGAGGCGTCAAAGATCAAAAGAGATAATCAAAAGAGAAAAAAGATACTTTCTTAGTTTGCATAATATATTATCTTGTAATCATGCAATCAGCTGTATATGTGAGGCAGAACTTGGTCTCGTTTGCCAAGTCAAGTCAAGTCAAAGTCAAAATTTCTTTATTCCGTAGACACAATACAGGCACTTGGAATCGTCTAGTTACAATTTTTAAAAGTTCTACTTAATTAAATTTTTACTATAAATAAATAAGCACACTTTTTAAATTTTACAAAATCAGTATCATTAGGTACACAAAAAAAAAATTAAAATATTAAAACTGTATCAGTATCATGAAAAATTTGAAGCTTGAACTTGCGAAGCGAGGAGATGACTCTTTCCAGTACAACCTCCGCAATGTGGACAATAAAATAAATAAAATAAAAATAAAAAAGCCTTTTATTTCTCATCATTAATTAATAAGGTACTTACATCATTTAATTTACAAACATTTTAATTTACAAAAATTTAATTATGTTGTCATTCATTATTAGTGTAAATATTTTATAATCATCGAAGTTAATTTATAATAAAATCATTGTAGTCACTTAAAAATATATGGAATAGTCAAGTTAAATTGCTTAGGAATGTACATAATATCATTTCATTGTCATTATAGTTTACGTAGTAATTTTTTTGCAGATTCATACATTGTTTATAATAAAATATATATAAGTATATATATATATTGATGTGGATAAACTCGCGAATATTCGCGTGAGGCTGACTCGGTGCAGGAAGCTGACTCACGTGATGGGACCCACAGTTTACAACTATCTGCGGACTGACGTCGCCGAAGCAGTCAGTGACAATATATATTAAAAAACTGGCTCATTTCGAAGACTAATTATTGCGTTGACGAATTGTTTAAACAAAAACAACAAAAGTGCTATAGAAACAATAACGGCAGAAACCTAGCGATGTAGTGACACACACATGACGACATTGTAATTATATAATTGATTTTAAATTTAATTTATTATGAATAGGTATTTGTAATATTTATTTTCTTAGTTATTTCATTTTAATTTCACTTAAATTTGTTTAATTTAATGTAATGTTGTAAAGTTGAATTTTATACTGTTGTATTAATATTTAATTGATGGATTTATTATATTTTATAACATGTAATTTGCTTATTTAAATTACCAATAAAAATGTTTATCTGTTATTGAATACAAGTTTAAGTATTAGTTAGCTATGTAAAAACAAATATTTATACATAATTATGCTGATTCCAATTTACAAAAAAAAACTTGATAAATTAATTGACATTTAGGAAAAAAAAAGTTTGATGTACAAAATGTGCCTATTTGATTAGGTACCAATAACTTGTATATGTTACAAAAAAAAACACATAGAAGTCAATTACAAACAGCAAAAACATGATGAATTGAAGTGGTTTTAAAATAGGTTATCCTAAAATTTAAAGAGAAATATCTCCTAAGTTTAGCAGTAGACGATCGGTGATTTTTGTTTATGATAATGATAATTGTACAAGCAAAAACATTTTCATGTGAAATGTAGCCAAGATGACACCATACAGTTCGCTTTATCAAAATATTGTCAGATCACATGTAAAGCCAAGCTTCTAACTCTACACGCCTTAACTCTACAAGTCCTTACTCCACAAACTCTACATTAGTTAATATACGTGACTTGGCCGTTGTTATGGTACTTGGTAAGTCCAATACAACATTGATGAAATTACCAAGATATTATTATAGAATATTATCACAAAATAAAAAAAACGTTACCTGAGAATGCAGTAGTTTTGAGTCTCGCAGCAGTGAAACGTTCATGAGTCGGGGGTTGGGGGTGTTGAATATAGTACGGTTTTCTCGCCATCTTGCGCTGGAATGAGAAATTAATCTAGTCAGATATAAATATAAACAGTAAGATAAAATAAGATACAACGGAGCCTTTGCGAGCTGTAATAAAGCTCAAAAATAAAACTTACCTAAAAGACGATTTATAGATTTTGTTTGCCAGTATACAATCTTATAGTACAGTAATTGTACGGTACGTACAAAACCATGTTCAAAAGTGATTAATAATTTATTTGACGTAGCGCTCATAGCGTAGTTTGACTAGGCGTTAGCAGAACGTTAAACAACTTTCGGCACGGTCTGTCTTGGGATGGGTGACCGCGGATAGCATTTACAACTGAGCGCTATCGTGGCTCCGATGACTCGTTAATTTGTAGGTCACGGTTGTTTAAACTGTTTAGTCATATTAAAAGCCCTCAAGCGATGTAAAAAATCTGACACTAGAGTTAGTCAAATAATACGAGCCTTTTACAATATTATCTGAACATTAGTTCAAAGTCAATTTTAGGGTGACCATATGGGAAACTCAAAACAGACGTATTTTAGAGAAAAATAGGTAATTTGATAAAACAGGCCGTATTTTAAATACTTCCATGTTATTTTCACAAAATACGGTTTCATAAGGGTAGCCGTAGATAGTACTTTAAGTTCTTACAGAGTCTGAAAGCCGTATAATACGGCAAAAGCTGTATCAAAAACGTCACTGACGAACTTACCTAGCAAACAGACGTAATACAACACAGATGATGACGAACATGAGCGCCATGGCAACCAGTATCCCAATCATGGCCGGGTCCACCGTCTTCGTCGATTCCTCTAACCGAACCTCCGCTGAAACGATAACAATAAAACAAAATTATTCATGCTAGATAAATGAAGACATGTGGAATTCGCACCGCGCTCCTAAATGTATGTGGAGCTCAGTTTACGTAATTTTAGTCATGCTCCGGACTGATGACCAATGGGGCTTAAATGTCCTCGAGTGGAAACAAGTATTAAATGATAGACGGATGAGCTTATTAAGAACAAGACCGCATCCAAGCTCACAAGCAGCAAGCGCAGAATTAGATGTTTATACAAAGTAAAAACGACTTGCATCCCGCGATCGTAATCAAATTATCTGTTTGCATAATAATCGGCCAAGTGCAAGTCAGACTCGCACAGGGAAGGGTTCCGTATCGTATAATATAACTAGCGACCCGCCCCGGCTTTGCACAGGTGTATTATACATAATTATAAACTTACCTCCTGAATGTCTACTATGTATCTATCTGTCTATGTATTAAAAAAACCGCATCAAAATCCGTTGCGTAGTTTAAAAGATATAAGCATACATAGTAGGTACAAACACAGGGAAGCGACTTTGTTTTATACTCTGTAGTGATTATTTTATTTAAATTTCATTATTTACTTTAAGTGAATATACAAGTAAAAATCCTTATCCCTTAAATACCTATTTAATTATACCTATATCTCTTTTTGTTGTTATAGCGGCAACATAAATACATCATTTGTGAAAATTTCAATTTTCTAATGGCGACAGACAGGCGGACGGAGTCTTAGTAATAGTCTTAGTAGTACTGTGCGATCTTGCTGGAAGTTGATTAAAAAGCTTGTTGTCATGTATGATCTTACATAATTTCTCTAAACGCCTACGATAATAGTAATATTTTTAGTTTGCAGCGAGCGCATCAAGACAAAAATAAGGTAAAGCCATCTACCGCACGTAATATACATATATTGGATTTAGAACCACTTTTTGATCATTCTCCCGGTTGATATTGTGATGTTTTTTATCTAAACCTCAATTCAATGACCAGTTCCTCCGTTGAGAAAATGCCCGACTACGTTAGACTTCTGTGTTTAGCTGTTTTTGAACTGCCGCAATATGTTATTTAATACGTCTAACGCAAATTTACTTATTTATCTCGTATCGTCAGTGCGCGGTAAGTCCCGTAGTCTATGAATAATGTGCTCATATTGCAAAAGTTTCAAAATAATAACAGATTTCAAACAATATGATTAAAGTAATACAAAGTTCCATTGGAACCCAAAAGTGCCTATAGCTAACTGTGGTTTATCATTGCGTCTAAAACGAATCCTGACTGTATCATTGAAAATGTTCGGTGCGGCGTTGTTTTTTTTTTAATAAATTAATTCTTTATTGCATGATACAAAGCCGCTTATTAATGAAATCGATATAAATTCTATTTACATTTACATTATCGGCTAGCGGTTACAAATCAAGTTAGTACACAGAACCTACACTAAGCAAAAGCTTGTATTGTAGGTACTGTTTACCTTCAGGGAACTACTTGCGCAGAATAAGATACTCGTATAATAAAAAAAATAGGTATAGTATATATATAGTATATACTTGTTCGGAAGAGTACTGACTGCAGTAACCGCAGAAATGTATAGTTTGTGTGTGTGTACGTGTGTATGTATAGCAATGCGATACATAATATGAGATCTAATGAGAGTCAAGGTGTTGCTATTTGTATGGTAGTTTGGTACGATCTGTCATCCGATTTTAGATGACGATTCTAATAACGGATTCTTACGGATGAGATTCGGCCCAGATTTGTTGCGGACGAATCCAGAAGCGTCTCCCAGAAAGCTATGGCCTGACTGCGGCTGCAGCTACGCCCGAGCTGCTGTATTACAGCTGTGTGGAGGACGCTTGTTTGTTTGTCATTTAACTTCAAGCTATCTACTTCATTGTTTGTCTTATCCTTCATCTATATTTCCCTACACTGTTCCTGCTTATACTACGGGACTACAGTATTCACGTTTCGTTTACCTATTCATTTTTCTCAACTCTATCCGAGTTCACTCTCTTTTTGTAAATTTTCACACAATCTATTAATACTTTGACATTATTTTTATTAATAACTAGTGCGGTGTTACAGCTAAGCCTCTGAAAAAAAAAAAAACGAACTAACAATAATTTATAGAGGTCACAAAAACGATAATGCATTGTTTTATTTACTATGCAATCTCTAAGGGCGCTGGGTATTTATACTTATCTTTTTCCGTAACTGTATATCATTATATATCTTGTTAAAACTATGTATGTTTCGTAATAATCATAATTTTTTTAGGGATTTCACTTTAATAATTAAATCATCTAATTCTACTGCCAAATAGGAAACAAAATTCCTACCTAGTTACCTGCATCTAATTAGGATATCTGCCTGCAGCAGTGATGTCTGCCGGCAAGCAGTTATACACTGCCGCCCTTTTTTCAAAAACAAACTTAAAAACTGGCTTATTTCAAAAACATTTTACTCAATGGACGGAAGTTACCGTGATTTATTGAATTTGATTGAATGTAATTTAATTTAATTGAGTGAGTTTTGTTTAATATACTGATAAATAATTAGTACTTATTGAATCTAAACATATTAGATACAATAAGTACTAATTACTCTTGTGAACTGGATAGTAGATGGTAATAATACCATCTATGTAAACTGACGTATAATTGTTAAACCAAAATTATTAATAAAATGTTTATCTATTTATCTGGTATTTATCTAATAATTACTCTGTGCAATGAAGGTAATATAAACATAGTGCCATACTCTGTTTATATTTATCACATTTTGTTCAGTGTGAAGGCGTTGGATGAATTAAATAAAAAAAATATTAAAAAACAAAAAATTAAATCCCCTTTATTACAAATGAAAAATAAGTAATTGCATGCATGATATGAATAACTATAACTTAAAATAATACAAAATGTAACGAAAAAAAAATGTGCTTCATTTATAGTTAATTAAAATTAAAATAAAGCTAAATAATATTACTTAAACTTTAAGTAGTAAAACTGAAGTAGTCTTACGACTACCTCGAACTCTACCTATCCAAATAGTTAATTTTTTTCACATTTATATTTTTATTTGCAAGGATGTATTCGTAGGATATTATGTTGGTTTACGGACTACGCACAATTTCCGTCATCCGATTTCTAAGATAATCTTAGAGACGGATCAGTTATATTTTTGTAGTCGTCTTGTTTATTTTAAAAACTGATTCGAATTGGATTTGTTTCAGACACAGTACGAAACCAACGTAACTCCTCTGAGCTCACGGCCACTACGTTCGCTTTATGTTATACTGCTTCACTCCGCTGGTCTGGGTTTATAGTTGGTTTGCCTAAATTATCTAGTCTATGTACAATTTCTCCAGGATCAATTGGTCAGGAGTTTCAGCCACACACAGCAGCACAAAGAAAGAAGCCACATGTGTGTTGTGAGAGCGACGGCTGCGGCTGCGGCGGACATCGGCGCGCGCAGCTCTTCAAGAAGTGGTTGAGGTTCTGTGCAAAGGAGCAGGTCAAAAATGGCTTCAAATAACATAAAATTTGCTATAAAATTTTACTAATAAGTTTAGCGTGCTTAATTCATGCATACGTTTGAATTAGGTTAAGGTGTAACTACATCTATATGTCATTTATTTTGCAAACTACACAATGTATAGAACAGCTGATTTTTTTCGCTTTACCAGTATAGTCCTAAATTTAATAGTTGTTCATTGTTGCGACTCCCTACTACAATTTTCTTTCCTACAATGTTCTTCTTCTTTAGTACATTGCAATATCATAAATGCGGGCAATATCACCCCAACTGGCCGTGATCTCCAAGATAATTTGCCTGTTTCTATTTGTTTCTTTATTCAAAATATAACATAACTCGCGTAACTTAAGGACGAACACAAATTAATAGCTAAGTTGGCAGCCAAGTTAATCTCACTTTCGCATAAGTTTGAGATTACTGCTAAGAGCAAAGTTGACCTTGTAAGTTTAAACTTAACACAACTTCGTAACGTTGAGTGTTCATTCCATATTAAAGCTGTCTATTCATCCGAAATAAGATGTGTGCGGCTTGATAAAAAAAGAAAACAACGTATTAACTGTGGAACTATACCTATTTTTTAAGCGCGTTGACTCATGAGTTTTTGTGTACAATTTTTATGTGTAGTACACAGTGTGTACCTATAACTTTGCAGACGACAGAGGCGTCGACGGAGACCTTACGGGTACCATATCGTACTTGCTGGTGCACCGACCGTTGCAGCACTTCGTCTTGAAGTAGATTCTTAGTTATGGGAGGTACGATACACACAGGCATACACAATCGTACACATACATACAGGCACGCACACGCAATTACCCAGTTTTAAACATATGCACATGATGCACCAAGCACTCTATACATGTTATTTTTGTTTTTTTTTATTCCGAATAGGTTTGACTTTGACTACATACTGCCTGATGTTGAGCAGATGTGCGGTTTAGGGTGTAGCACGCTTACCTAGAAGATACCTATTTACTCGGGATTTGAAGACACCCATGTCTGCACAGTGCAAACACGCACATACACAAACCCTCGCAGACAAACACTCACTCTCATTCTTACACACTCTTACGCAAGTTTGAAAGCCAGCAAATCTTAAAAATTATCTAATGAAATATCATTATTGCATTATTACATTGACACACATACTCTCTCACAAACACAGATGTGAAAACACTTAGTTTTTTTTAGAGATTTGAAGTGTTTGATGTGTGAAGTGTTACGTACCTTCGTTTACTAAAGCTATTTAAGAGAGCACCACGAGTTTCTTTCTGGTTCTCTTCAAGTATATTTGCTCTTCATGGAGTACCTTCTCGGGTTACATGACATAAAGATAGACTAGCAAGTTAATATAAGGTATATAAAAGTACCTTTGCAGACGACAGAGACGTTGACGGAGACCTCGGGCACCATCTCGTACTTGCAGGTGCAGCGGTCGTTGCGGCGCTCCGTCTTAAAGTAACCCATACTTTTCAAGGGCATACACACATATATACGCATACACTTGCACATAATATACTCCCATACGCGCATACACAACGTGCGCTAACATAACAGGGACAAACACACATCTTCAATCACCGCAACACACCGTCTCACACACACTCCCTCACACACGCCTTCATACTAATACTTATTTATAGAGAACCACTGGTCACCTACATGTTAATAGTTTATAAAGAAATACATTTGTGTATAATACCTTTGCAGACGACAGAGCCGTCGACGGAGACCTCGGGTACCATCTCGTACTTGCAGGTGCAGCGGTCGTTGCGGCACTCCGTCTTGAAGTCCACGTCCTCGCATTGTTCGTTGAACATGCATGTCTCGTTTATGCTGGCAGCTGGAAACATAAAATGTTTTCTTTCAAAACCTACTGACTACGTGTGACACTTTAATAGCTAGCTAGAGCTTAAGCTAGAGATTGTTATTATTTTCATCATCGTCGTTTTAGTTACAGGATTTTCTCTGCTGGATATATGCCTTTCCTATGGATCATTTATAATACTGGTAGTTCTTCAAACAGTAGACCTCGCGTTTTATAAGTCAATATTTTGCCATGCTCTTGACCGGTTTGATTCACACTCGCTAATTTTATTAAGAAAATTAAACAATCTTGCCAAATATTATCGAAATTAGCTGATAAACAGCGCTACAACAAACTTCTTCCCTTTTTAAGTCCCTAATAAAAATCACCGAGAGCAAAAATATCAAAGATATACAGAACCTATAATTCAAGTTTCATCAAGATTCGTTAAAAAAAGGTGACCTGAGTCCCAACATCCCGACAAATAAAAGCGAAATTGTTTAAACAAGTTTCACATTGAAACTGAGACGCATCGCTCACTTCATATTCTTTATTAATTTAATCATTCAGGTTTTTGTCAAAGTTTTGGTAAATAAATTATTTTGTATTTGTATTGTATAAACCATGTCGTAGTTTGGGAGTGGGGGTCGTGACGTCACTTCTGTGATAAAAATCTATACATTTATTGTATGTGACTCGTGACGTTACGCACGCGTATATTCATCAATTTATGTTTGATTCTCAAAAAAATAAATACATTGTTTTATATTTTGTTTGTAATGTACCTGACGGATAATTTTTATATATTTTAGTCATTATGCCATACTGTGAAGGTTCAAATTAGCGACATTTCATTTTATTGTGTATCACATTATTTTTTGTTATAATTTTTTCGCTTCGCTCGGTCGAATAGCTGTTTTTTCTATCCATTCATGCATCGGCCGTAAAACTTATATTGCTGGACATAGACCTTCCCTGGATTCCTAATGTTGATCAGTGTATTGCGTTTACATGATTATAATTTTATTATCTAACACAATTTAAATACAAATGGGTATATTTACAACATTTGACACGAGATAACCTTATCTGTTTACCGTGACCTCTGAATAAATCATTTGTATCCAATAAACACATGCCTACTGAGTTCAAGTATTGAAATAATTGCTATTGGTTAATCTATGTATCTACCATCGGTTAAAAAAATAATTTAAAGTCAATTTCTTATAAAAGGTACATCAACTCTCGAAAGAATGAATAATTTTTTTTGATTGGCCTTATACTAAAATTTGTTCATAGTGATGAGTGTAAAATACACCTTTCTAAAGTTCCGCATTTTGTGAATCAACACTATGTTTGTATGTCATCTAATATTTCTGCACTTTGAAAAGCATCATTACCCTGTATCCTAATATGAAAATTTTGTACAAATCTGAAAGACTGAACAATTTTACAATTATAACGGTAACTGCTCAGAATACCGTAAAGTATCGACACGCAATGTGCAAGTTTAATTTTGTTTTTGCATCGATCTTGGTTTACCGTACAATTTTCTACATTTTTATGTTATTTTACGTTAGAAATACTGACAAATGTAACTAACACCAATTTAATACGAAAAATAATATGAAACTCGTGTATTGTTTCCAAGGACGGAACCAAATAATTATTATTAATGTTGGTGATTAAGGTTGCACGTTACTGCGACAGTTCAAAATACCGTAAAGTTCAAGCACGCAATGTGCAAGCTTTCAACACAAAAAAACAGGACATTAGAATTCCAATTTCAATAATAAATTTATATTTTTTGCAAAAAATAGCATGACCGGCTTCACCCGTGTACAGAATTCGCAAATATTTCGCACGGATCGATGTAACATTTTTCACATTATTATTGATTTATCAAAAATGGCTGAGCCGATTTCGATAAAATTTAAATGGGACCAATTTCAAAGTATATTCTTTCCAATAAAAAAATAATAATTATTTAAATCGGACTATTATGAAAAAAGTTATGCGTGATTATACATAATAATAATATTGTTGGAAGGTAGACGAGTAACAGCCGGCGAATGATTTAAAAGGCGGTGCGCAAACGCCGCGCCGACTCTTTGCCTCGAGCCACCGTCGTGGAAACATCGTCCGATATTTCATTTCTCTTTAGTTAAATTGTGTCGAATCGCTGTCCGATTGTTTAACTTTTGATTATTTTTGTTGAATTATAATTGTCAGAAGTAATTCGGTGTTTTATTTTTGAAATAAAATCAGTTCAAGTATCCAAAAACATATATATATATATATATATATACATACGCGTCGAATTGTATACCTCCTCCGGTGGTTCTTCGGTCAAAAATAAGTTAATTCTTTATTTTTGTTTTCTAACGGTTTTCACATTTACGCGTGACTATCAATATTTTAATCCTCCCAAAAAGGTTGCCATAATTTCGAAACAAAAGGATTTTCGAATGGATACCGCAAAGGAAAACGTGAATAATCCTCATCTAAATTAGATTTAATTTTGTTATGATATTAAAGTTACCTTGTTTACTTGTTCGGGTTGTTTTGCAAAAGGGAAAACAAAATAATTGTACATTTAAGGTTGTTAGCGGTATCACAAAGAGTTTCAATCTGTATTATCATCATCATCATCAGCAGTCTTCTCTATCCAACTGCTGGGTATAGGCTTCTCTATAGGTGCAATTTGTCTCGGTCCTGTGCTCTTCTGAGTATTATCATATCAGCTATGATTTGACTGTTATGTAGGTACTATAGATACAGGCTTACTCTATTAAGCCTGAAGTTACTAGAACAGTCTTTGGAAAATGTTAAGTACCTATAGCTAAATGGCAAGTAGGTACGAGTATAGTATAGCATTTACCGTTGCAGCAGTTGGCAGTTGCCCTGTTGCTGGGTCACTACAATACGGCATCGGCATCCCCTGCCTGTAGTAAGAGCCTACTAAAAGGGGACCCCTGGGCTCGTGGGTGGTCAGAGTTGGGGCTCTGGCCATCCACTCAAACGGGCCCGGGGAGGACGACAGCGTGTGTGGCATCGCTGTCGTACAGGACCGTACAAGCCTGGTCTACTACCAGGCGAGTAGACACACGAAGTGCCGGGTGCACCGGTGCGTTCCTTTTGGAGATCCCGGAGCTCCCAAGAAGGCACATAGGCTGGCCACCGTGGGGGTTTTAGTGGGTACAATCCCACATAACCCGACTGCACCCCAAAGCGGTTGGGCATCTTTGGAAGATTTCCCCCTAGTAAAAAAAAGGTACAGTATAACAGGTAGTCTTTAGAAAAATGCTAAATACGAGTTAATACCTACAAGTACACTGACTCGGGGTCTCAAATCAAATCTATTTATCATTTTGTGATGTAAAACCAGATAACCTTCATTTCTAACTTATTTTTTTCTCTTTTTTTTACTAAAATAAATAATTCTCACAATAGTTCTGATACACATGTTATAACTTAAATAAGTTGTTGGTTTGCGGTCTCACAGCACAAGTTTTGCCGACAAATGACTTTCAAAGTTGATTGCATCTTTGCATCAGAATCAGAAAGCATCTTTGTAGAATGTGTAGCAAAAAAAAATCATCTTTTCATAATTTAAACCGTACACGATGTTTTGTTGAAAACATCTTTTTGGGGCATCGCTGATGTGGAAGAAAAAACCCTCTTTTTAAAGAAGACGTAAAATAGACTTAAGTTCAAATTAAATAGTGTGCTAAGCTGCAATCTTAGTTAAAAAGCTATCTATCACTAGTTGTTCCTTAGCTAATAATGACTCAGTAAAACTTTGTAAATGCTGAAATTACTCAATTTTTTTCCAAGAAACATAAAGTTGTCGAGAATTATGAGCTTCTGAATACCTCATTGTGGCGTATGCTAATGGGCCCCGATTAGACGTTTGAGTCACCACCCTCATGAATATTTTCCTTTTGTTGGATTAAAATGTTAAACACGAGTCTGAGTTTTGTTCTTAGGTGTAATTGATATTGTCGTTGTTTGAATAAATTAATTTATCCCACTTCCAATAGCCCACTGATGATTTTATCGTATTTAAGTCAGAGAGCCGTAATAATGTATTGAATAAATAAAATTAATTCACAAACATTTGACAAAAATATCGGTTCACATCAAAATTAGCATTGCTATCCAACAGGGTGTTATCACGAGCCGAGCCTCTTGAGTACATTTCTGTGGACAGTGATTTAAAACTAGTTTTGTTCTATATTTTATTTTAACTAAATTTTAATACTATTATTTTTTAAGTAGATTTTAACTAATCTATAGCTATCTATTTTTTATTATATCCATCCATCCATCCATCTATCAGCCAAAAGACATCCATTGCTGGACATAGGCCTCCCCTATGTATCTCCAATAAGACCGGTTGGAAGCGGCTTGCATCTAGCGCGATCCTGCGGTCTTAATGAGGTCATCAGACCACCTTGTGGGTGGACGTCCTACGCTGCGCTTGCCGGTACGTGGTCTCCAGTTGAGAACTTTTCGACTCCACCGGTCATCAGGCCTTCGCGCTTAAGAACAAAGAACAACAAGGTGCTTGTTATAAACACTTAAATAAATATTAGCTTCGAGATCTTTTGCAGAAGCAAACACAACACAACCTATCTAACTAAAATGAACGTTACTAGGCATTACTAAAATCAATGCCGCTTTATTTATACCCTACGTTTCAACATCCATTTAGCAACAATTGTTATTAAAAAAATCCTAACACACTACGTAAATCATAAATACCTACCTACAATTGACGTTCCATTTCGCGTAAACACTGGCAATATCACAAAAGGCTTACAGCCGATAAAGCCGTACAGCTGCCAGTTAACGAGCTGACATCTTTATCGAGATCCTATTGTTTAGAGTCAAACCCTCCGTACCACCTGCCAACCCTCGATTACCGATTTACACAACTCATTACAAATTCTGAAGCGGAAGCTAGGTTGGGGTAAAATGGTTCACTTGACCTTGTTAAAGGGTTTACAGGAATATATTATTACCTTCCTCAAGTTTTGATAGGTAAAATATAGATGCAAATATTAATGCCAATATTACCTTTCTTCTCTGCTGTTAGACGAAAGATTCAGAGCATAATATCTAATGTCTGGTAGGAATAAGTAATCATAGTTTTAACAACCAGTTAAAGGGTTGGCATTCAGCGTGGCTTAGAAGCGATATTCCTTGGCCACAGTTCACACGTCCTCATACCCATTGGTACTAAATCTACCGAAGTTCACAAGGATTCAGTATTACTTACGTTTTCCGCACTTGTCGATTTGATTACTAACCGAAGGTGTCAGTATGGCACATGCATATAGTTTCTGCTCGTCATCGCACACTGCGTCTTGAAGGTAACATTCGCCAAAGTTCACAAGTAGTCAGTGTTACTTAGGTTTTCTTCACTTGTCGACGTGGATTCTAACCGGCGTGTTGGAATGGTACAAGTATAGTTTCTGCACCTCGCTGCACACCGCATCTTGGAAGCGACACTGGTGGTACCAACTCTACTGATGTCTGCAAGAAATCAGTAAGATACATGTTTTCCGTACTTGTCGACGTGGTAGCTGTCGGGCGTGTCGTGTCGCGTCCTGAAGGTAACACTCGGCAATGTTGTCAAGGAGTCAGTATTTACCTACTTACTTTTTTCCGCATTTGTTGACGTGGTTGTTGACCGGAGTGTAGGGGTGGCACTTGCATAGTTTCTACACTTTGTCACACGCTGTGTCCTGAAGGTAACACGCGCCAAAGTTGTCAACGAGTCAGTATTAACTTACGTTTTCCGCACTTGTCGACGTGGTTGCTGACGGGCGTGTCGGGGTGGCACATGCATAGTTTCTGCACCTCGTCACACACCGCGTCCTGGAAGCGACACTCGGCGGTCACGGAGCACGCGTCCCCGTACCGGCCGGGCCTCGACGGGTCGACTGGAATAGATAAGTTTTACAATCAATATATTATTTGTATAAGAATTTTAATACATATATGCTCTAGGAGGTAACTGGTAGTTGTAATTGAAGGTCCGTTACATGACCTAAAAGTCTTTTGACTTGTCTACGGAGGGGTTAGTTTGTAAAAGATTTTTGTGTAGCGCCTCTTGCGAATACGAGAAAGAACTAACACAAATGTATGGAATCATACGAAAACATTATTAGACTTAGTTTACGATGCAAATGAATACTCTGACGGCCTCTGACTAGTTTCAAAAATGAGGGTGAAAATGTGCGTCAGACACACGTCTGTATATTTTACGAAAGGTGTGACGAGTGTATTTCATCGATATTACATTTAAATTTACCCACATATAGAATTTTAATTTCCTTACTGTTACACGCTTGTACTACTCGTAATTTTTAACACTGAAAATAATTTAAAAAAAAAACAATATGAAGGTACGTTACGATGCCCACCAACTTAGCATCATAATCTAAAAGTGTAGTCTTCGTGAAGTATGCGATGGCTTAAGCTGGTGAAGAATCATGACATAAATAATGCTTGAAATAATTGACACATCTAATTATCACAACTTTCTCATAATTGCTCCTATTGAGTTCTTTGGGAACTGCTTAACCCAAAGTTATCCAATTGCAGATGGAGTGGTGACAAGTGAAACAACATAGCGCCGCGATGACTGGCGCCATTCTTTGTCAAAGGCTAGAGACCTAGTTTAAGGTTATTGCACTACCAGGAAACAATATAAAAAAAAATTATCTTTGTTCTTCAAATTTTATTTTATTTAATGCCAATAGTTGTTAACGTTGAGTTCCGTATCGAATCAAAACGCAGATTTTGGTGCCGCGTCGTGATGTTATTGTTTCACGAAAATCGTTTGGTTTTAGTTTGCTCTTGTTTCAGATTGAGGGTGTTTTTGTTAATTTAGTTCATCTTTAATTAATTCAGGCAAGTTTGCTAATCAGCTAACTACAGAAAACTAACAAAGTGTTAGTAGTAGTAAAGTTTAGAGGTTATTATGCAGTCCATATGCGACAAACTGCGGTTCGTTGCACCTCTATTGATTATACGCAGCCATGGTAGGTAATTGTTTTATCAGCGGTATTTAAAAGACAAAGGAAAATTAATAAAATTGCCTACTTTAAAATTATGGTTTGTTGTTGAAATTGTAGATTTATGCGAATTTTTAGTTGTAGCAAAATTAAAATTGGGTTAGGTGCATAATTTTGGTCGTAAATAGGCATAATTTTATAGAATATGACGATAAATAACTGTCTGACTCGCAGGTTTTTCCATCAAGTTATCTTTTACTATTTGTGATTGTCAAGAATTGAAGTAGAGATCATAATGTCATCACTCCAAGAGCAGAAGTCATTGGTCTCTAAGTTTATGATTAGTAGTTAACCTTTCATGTTATCACAATGGTTTATCATGTGGTTTTACCAGTATTAGATCAGGCATAACAATGAAATCGTGACAATATCAGTGAAAACAAAAACAATGCTTATACTTGACTTATACTAACACAAAAACTAGTATACTTACATAATTTTTATACCTACTTGCGTGTTATTTTTTTTTGCTATCCCATAGATAAAATGATTTAATTTTATAGTGCTTCGCACACCTGGTACGTCCTATAAAAAGCTTTTATTTTTCCGGGATAAAAGTTTTCTGTCCCATTTACTGACCTGTAAATTATATCCACGCAAAATAATTAAGTTGATCCCTCTCTCTGTTGCTCTATTGTTCTGAAAGAGTAACAAACGAACTAAAAAAACACTCTCATATTCATATAGGTACAGGGTTATTGGTAACAATTAGCATCCTTTTAGAGGCTTATTCTGTACGTCAAAACTAACCACTTTAGTTCTGCGGCTTTTGTCAAAACTAAAAAAACAGCTGTTTCATGCATTTTGTCGAGTGATAATGTGATAGTGATAGTGATTGTACTTGCCTGTCGCTCCATTGGCTAGGTCGAGCGCGGCAAACGCTGGCAGGCCGAACGCGGAGAGCGTCGGGAACACCATAACCACTGATAGTACTTGCCTGTCGCTCCATTGGCTTGGTCGAGCGCGGCGAACGCTGGCAGGCCCAACGCGGAGAGCGTTGGGAACACCACAACCAGTTATAGTACTTGTCTGTCGCTCTATTGGCTAGGTCGAGCACGGCGAACGCTGGCAGGCCGAACGCGGAGAGCGTCGGGAACACCACAACCAGTAATAGTACTTGCCTGTCGCTCCATTGGCTAGGTCGATCGCGGCGAACGCTGGCAGGCCGAACGCGGAGAGCGTCGGGAACACCACAACCAGTGATAGTACTTGCCTGTCGCTCCATTGGCTAGGCCGAGCGCGGCGAACGCTGGCAGGCCAAACGCGGAGAGCGTCGGAAACACCACAACCAGTGATAGTACTTGCCTGTCGCTTCATTGGCTAGGTCGATCGCGGCGAACGCTGGCAGGCCGTACGCGGAGAGCGTCGGGAACACCACAACCAGTGATAGTACTTGCCTGTCGCTCCATTGGCTAGGTCGATCGCGGCGGACGCTGGCAGGCCGAACGCGGAGAGCGTCGGGAACACCACAACCAGTGATAGTACTTGCCTGTCGCTCCATTGGCTAGGCCGAGCGCGGTGAACGCTGGCAGGCCGAACGCGGAGAGCGTCGGGAACACCACAACCAGTGATAGTACTTGCCTGTCGCTCCATTGGGTAGGCGAACGCTGGCAAGCCGAACGCGGAGAGCGTCGGGAACACCACAACCAGTGATAGTACTTGCCTGTCGCTCCATTGGCTAGGTCGAGCGCGGCGAACGCTGGCAGGCCGAACGCGAAGAGCGTCGCGGCCGCGGCGAGTGAGGCCGCGGCGCGGGACGCGCGCTCGCCTCGCATGCCGCCTGCAGCGCCCCCTCACATGCCAATAAAATGCCTGGAACAAGCATAATTATATGAAGTGAGAAAATATTAATGAAGTTAGTTCAAACTTGGTAAAATTTATTATTATGTAGCCTGTTACTTATTTGAAACCTATATAATGAGATATGACAGCGCTTCCGCTTGACTTTAGGTGCTATATTGACTCTCCCCACCTAGTCAACCGATTGTTTCTTCCGTTTGGCGCCAACTTGCAGCGAGGCTCGAGCACGTGGGGCGGTGGCTCGAACGATTCCTCAGTTGGCATTTAACTTTCGTTGTGACTACTTGGTGCAAACGACGTTGTCGTTCGTTATTAAAAATAATTTTGCTGAAATATTATATATTGCACAAATTGTTCTTGTGGCTCAAAAAATGAGCGATGGTAAGGTGCAAAATGTTCGAGACTCTCCCGAGGCGGGAACGAGTGGAGTTCGGAGGATCAACTATAAGCGGCCTCGACGCTTATACAGCAGTTCTGACAACGATGGCGACGATGAAAATACGTTGCCGCCACCCGCATCGAAACGTGCCTGCCCTGGGGATTTTTCGGAGCAAAGGTTAGACTACCTTCAAAAGCAGGTTAGTGAGCTTAAATACCTACTGAGCAACAATTCTCGGGATATTCCGGGTACATCAAAGAGCATGTCGGATGAGGCCGTCCTTTTCGAAAATGATAATGTATCGATTTCTTCGGTATTAATAAAACCGCCACCGGTAGATTTTCAATGGGATGAGGTGACGGTTACATCGGAATCTGCCAAGCGCACACCTGAAGCAAAGCTTAATTATTTGCGGAAAATACGACATTTTGATAGTGATCAGTGGAATAATGTGCGGTATACCGACGTTCAGAAAAAATATCTCACTACCCCGGGCTTTACTAATTTGACTTTGAATGATGAACTGTTGGCTTTTGAATCCAAGTTTAATAATTTGAGATCCTTGGATCAGACATTTGGTGCCCTAACTAATATGCTATTGGCACAAAAAGAAGCGTTACAAACTACCCTGAAGGATTTATTAGAGTGGAGCGATCATACTAGTACTCAACTAACAAAAGCTTCTCTTACAAATAAGGTTAGAGACCTATTTTCGAACACGTGTGCGTATAATGGTATTTCCAGGGATATCCTGCAGGTCGTCTGCGGCAGACGAGCGAATGTGATTGAACATCGAAGGGACAGTGCTATCTCTGCGGTAAGAGATAAATACAATAAAACGATCCTACGAAGAATTCCGCCGAGTGCAGATTTCCTGTTTCAACCGAAGGAATTCAGTGACGCTGTGGCGAAACTGGGAGGAGAACCGAAAGTTTTTCGCAAACCGTTTCTACCTGCCGAGGGTAGCCAGGTTACGCAAGACAACTTCAGGCCGTATTTGCCTGCCGAGGGCAACCAGGCCACACCAAGGCGGTCAACCGGCCCCGCGGTGTTTTTTCGTGGACACAATCGCAACCCATACCAGCAAGCTTCCGCTTCTGGAAAAGGCAAATCTATTGCCGGCAAATGCGGCTATACCTCCGCAAAGAACAAATCCTACCCGAGACCAAGAGATTATTATTCTCAACATCACCAAAGACAATGACTATGCCATGCCGTTCCGAGGCGGTCGATTGCGTCGATTTCGACACATATGGGAAGAAATGGGGGCTCCAACCCACATTTTAAAAATTATAGATGGCTACCGAATCCCTTTTGTCGATAAACCACCGATTCGTCTGAAGTACAGCAACCAGTACCGGCTTGTAACAACACCAAACCTGCGCACCGAAATTGCTCAGATGTTAAAAGACGCTGTAATCGAGAAGGCTCCTGCGAATGCAGGGTTCATCTCCAACATGTTTCCTGTAAAGAAAGCGGATGGCTCGCAAAGACCTGTGCTAAATTTGAAGGCATTAAACCTATTCCTCAATCCAAAAAAAGTTCCGTTTGGTAAACATGCACAAGGTGCCTCATTTCCTGCAGCCCAGCGACTTCATGATGAAAATAGACCTTCACCAGGCATATTTTCACATCCAAATTTCAAAATCACACCGACGATTCCTGAGATTTATTGTCAACGACAAAATTTATCAAATGACCTGCTTACCGTTCGGTCTGGCGAGCGCACCAAGGACGTTCGCTACTTTGTCAAACTGGGTGGCTCAGAAGCTACGAGAAAGAGGAATAAGAGTTCTCGTGTACTTGGATGACTAAATCAGTGCCCTCAAGTCCTGATTGAGCACATGAAGCAGGCGGTCGATTTCATGACCACCCTGGGATGGGTAATAAACAATAAAAAGTCATCCACAGAACCTACTCAGCTGATAGAATTCCTAGGGATTCTTTGGGACACCCGGTTAAATAAAAAGAGCTTACCAGAAAAGAAGATTATGTCTCTTACTCAACGGCTACATCGAGCGCAACGTTCCAGAAGTCTGGCACTCTTAGACTTGCAGAAACTTTTGGGAACTCTTCAGTTTTCTAGTTTTGTGGTGCGTCTCGGTACGCTAAATTACCGAAATCTTCAGACATGCCTTCACCAGGCATTAAGAAGTGGTACAACTGTTTCCCTAGAAGAGCCTGCAAAAGAAGACTTAGTCTGGTGGCTACAGAACATACGAAGCACGAGTACAATCTGGACAGATCCAGTAACCTACCAGATTGTCACAGACGCTTCAGGCATCGGATGGGGAGCGTATGTCAACGGACAGCATATTCAAGGGGAATGGACGCCCAAAGAAGAACGTTACCATTCGAACATGAAAGAACTATTAGCAGTGTACAAGGTACTGGAAAACAGAGAAGTTGCAGAAGAATGTCGAAACAAGACCATATTGATACAAAGCGACAACAAAACGGCCTTAGCTTACCTACGGAGACAAGGCGGGACGAAGTCGAAAGGGCTTATGCAATTGACGCGGTTAATTTATCGCTGTCTTCAAACCTACAATATAAACCTGACAACCAGTTACCTACCAGGTCCCCTCAACGGTATAGCGGACGGGTTGTCCAGGCGCAGAGCAACATCAGAGTGGCATCTTCTCCCACCAGCCTGTCAGCTGATATTCAACAAGTGGGGAATGCCTCAGATAGATCTCATGGCATCCAGTCGAGCTCATGTTGTGTCCCGGTATGTGACTCGAGACCTAAAAGACCGGCAAGCCATCTTCCAAGACGCATTCAGTCGAAATTGGGACTACAAATTGGCGTGGGTGTTCCCACCACCGTGTTTGATGTATAAAGTATTAGCGTGGCTGAACCAAGCTCGGGGGACCTACATTGTGATATGCCCCAGATGGAAGAACGTGTTTTGGAGAGCAGACCTAAAGAAAAGAGCATTGGGCCCGCCGTTTACAATAAGGAATCTGGAGTCATGTTTAATAGACACGAGGACCAACGGCCCCCCGGCGCGAGTAAACGACCTTGTATTGGAGGCATGGAGATGTCGGGGTGGGATAACTTGCTAAGTAGCTGGTCTCGAGCCGAGAGTGATGTCAGGTACATGGCTTATGTTGGCGTCTGGCAAACGCTTAACAAGATTTAACACTTTTATCTGTGAAAAGAGATAGATTTATTATTGAGGTGAAAGCTATCACTTTTTAGCTTTTGTTTGTCTCAAAGACATTCAATCAGCCATAAACAATCTAGCTGCTCCGATTAGATCACTCATCGCCCTGCTGAACCGGGTAAATGAAATGCCCTTTGAAGAAGTTTTGGTTAGAAAGAACAGGAAAACCCCAAATACTTTGGTTCGTTTTTATAGACGACCCTCAAGATCCAATGTACCCTCTCCAGTAGATAATTTCACGCTTTTATAAGTAATATATAAAAATGAGTTAACTATTCTGATTCACATTACAATGATTATCTGAAGAATATCAATTGTTATAATTACCTTAACCTAAACATTATTATGTTTTTGGATTGGATAAAGTCAGTGGTATTCGTCTTTAAGACTGGAACAATGTATTATTAAACCTACCTTGATTTATAATAAACATACTACAGTACAACAAAATAGTTTTATATCACAGTTGGCATTCCTATTTGTTAAAAATATCCTAGTCAAGCGCCACCATGCGAAAATAGACAAGTCTCATTATATAGGTTTCAAATAAGTAACAGGCTACATAATATTAGAATTTTACCTGAAATAAAATTACTTATTATGTACCTAACTTATTTGAAACCTAGGTGAGGGCTGCATGGTGAATGAGCCTAACTGAGGAATCGTTCGAGCCACCGCCCCACGTGCTCGAGCCTCGCTGCAAGTTGGCGCCAAACGGAAGAAACAATCGGTTGACTAGGTGGGGAGAGTCAATATAGCACCTAAAGTCAAGCGGAAGCGCTGTCATATCTCATTATATAGGTTTCAAATAAGTTAGGTACATAATAAGTAATTTTATTTCAGGTAAAATTCTAATACTTTTGCTTTTGCTTTTAAAATTTAACGATTAATAGACGTAGGTAGTCTATTACATTTTCTCATCTATATTATATCCATCACGCAATACACAATACTATAATATACACAAAATCAGATTAATCCGTTGCTCCAATTCTGCGCAAAAAAATTACAAGCAGACCAATAAATACACATATAGATTTTGAATATTAAAAAGATTTTTTTTTAATCTAAAACCTATCTGCGTCAAAAGTGATTTTCAGTTCCACATAAATCATCCATATCACTATAGGTCTATATACTACACGATTTTTGACGTGCCTTCATGATTCAACAAAAATCTGTACGAAATTCTAGAGAATCAAAAGAACGAGGTGCAATTTTTAGGATATCTACTTTTATTAATCAACTAGTTGTCCAACGTTTTTCCGTATAAAAAAATGTAAGTAATGCCACCCGTATCACCAAAAAGTATATATATAGCCCACGACCTATTTTTAGACCTACCAAATATACATAAAAAATTATAAAAATGGGTCACGTTATGGAGGACTACGATAAATAACACGAAATCGTTACTTGAGATACGAGTATGTATTTACAAATTATATTTTCAAAGATTCTTACTGAATTTAGTTATATAAATTTTGTGTAAACTTAAGTACCTACCTGTTAGATTAACTGCTTCGCACGGTAGTGCAGTACGGGAGCTAATATGAAACTCTGGTTATTTTTTTGCAAGAAAATATAAATTCAATACAATGGAAGTAAATAGACGCTCGCGTAAACTGTTAGAACTCGATTGTTACTTTTGCCGGGAGCGTCTCGGACAAAGCGTACAACAGAAATGAGAATCAGCAACAGATCACACAACGATATCACGTATTAACTCATAAATAAAAGATATGTAATACTATATTTCTAACATACAGAATGTTGTTTTGCAACCTCGCTATATTTATATGACATGACATCATTGTTTTGAACAACTGAGGGGGTCAATCCGAAAATCACAAAAAAACGAGTAGGTATTTTGTCGAAGAGATTTTTTTCGCTGATTTTTTCTGGCGATGTCAAGACTCGACAAAGAATAAATAAAAAGTCAGGAACTCTAACTCAAAATATATTCCATAAAATAACTGGCCCTGGATAAAACCAAAACAACGTAACTATGATTCATGTTTTTTTTTTGTCAAAAATGGTATAACCGACTTCAATCGTGTACTGATAGAATTCGAATAGTTTGCACGAACCGATATGTCATCTTGGTAGTAGTTTTTACAGTAGGCTTTGTTGATTTTTCAAAAAAGGCTCTGTAGACTTCATTAAAATTTAAAGGGGACATCATAAGGGCAAGATGTTATGATGTCCAATCGGCTCACAATTTGCAAACAATTCGAAAAAACCTAAAAAATACATACAGACGAACATAGTATCTCCTTCTTTTGAGTCGGTTAAAAATACGGAGCACCTCCGGGGTTCTAACAGTAAACGCTCAGCGTTGGGTTTAAATTTAGAATGAAAACTTTGATTAGCTCACTCATTGAAGTACCTCATTAAGCTCGATCGAGGGAAACAATACACGACTTTTATGTCTCACACACTTAGATAGTATTGAGTTTAATTTGTTGGGCCTTTTGTTTAATACAAAATGTTTTATTTCGCAGTTATTATTTTTGACTTATCATTGATTCCTAGGTTTTATAGCAAATTCTCCAGCAAAATTGTTTGTAATGAGTAATAAAAAATTGTGAGAAGATTAAACCACAACTTGTATTATGTGATAACACGCATATCCGTTTACTGATATATGTACATACTCATATAATGTATATATATTTCCATGTTACACATACGAGTATGTAGGTAGGTAGATATATCATGAATTTGTCTTATTTCCATAAAGCTATTCGATCTGATGCATCATTCATGGGGTCATTGGAATCGCAATAAAATATCGATTTTGTTACGTTTTCCGCAAATGTTTAGCAATTTGATGTCATGAGGGTTAAGTCGTAAACTTTTATTTCATCTAAAAGAAACATTTTCGGCTCATTAGTGTATATCAAAACAGACCTACTTGTAATAAACAGTAGGACGGTTTTGGGTTCACGGAAGACTGTAATTAGGCTGTTCTGTAATTCAGATAACGAACTATATTCAAGATAAGATTTTTATTTTGCTTAGCTAGAATTGAAAATTCATATTATCTTACATTTTTCAACGACTCAATTAGACACTGTTATTGCTACAATACGTCAATTAAATTCATTGTTAGTTTCCGACAGCAAGTTTTCTATAATAAATAAAGTGTGTATAGGTATAAGGTACTTAATATGAGCTAAATGCATACATGCTAAATCCAGAACAAAATAATAGATCTTGAACACAATTTCAAAAAATTCCGTTGACTTTTCACAACAATTATAAAGCAGCCAATTTTTTTTTTTTTTTCAAATTTCGCATCACCAAACTGAGTAATATATATATAACCAATTGTATAGCTGGTTAAGGATCCAAGTGGAAAAAATGAACGTAAAAATCAAGCCAGTTGTCGTGCGTTAGTTCATTATGTCGTGCACACAATCAGCTTTTTTTAAAACAGAATCCTATATTGCTTGTTACCACAGACGAAGAAGTTCTTGTTACACTGGGCAGTTTTAAGCACCGATGTCAAACAAATAGAGATACCGATCTGCCAAAGGTCTATTAGTATGCGTCCCAAGACGAGCCGTCGTCCATTTCCTATTCCTACCCTAATAAGATTACCGACTGCCTCTGCAGCAGATTGTAACTGTTACTCTGTTACTGTTACCAGATTGTTATCAAAGGTTAAGGACATTTAGCTTGCATGAGTGATAGGCTCTGCCCGGAGACTCTCTGTGAGATCGAATTAGGAACGAGAAAGTTCGTAGAGGTACCGAAATTTATTTGAAGCTGTGTCGATCGTTGTTAAACTAAACGACATACCTACCAGATTAGCATGTTGAAGTGGCATTAGGCGGGGAACATAGTTCGCATGGTAGATGGCCGATGGAGCCATAAAGATCTTAAACAAAGACCACCTATCGGCAAGTGAAGAGAAGGACGTCCACTGCCAAGGTGGACTGATAATAAATGATATTTATTGGGCTTATAAATAATCCACTGTTAAACATGTGATAGCAAACACTAGTTTAAACAGAGATACTGAAATATTTTCTACGAATAAATAAAACGTAGCTTTGCTAACGCCGCCCAACTGAGTTGGGTTGAGCAATTGACCCTTTTCCCAAAGTTACTTCTTTTCTGTTAGATCACCTGTTTCATCGATATAACCACATCTTTCGAACTACACTTAAAAATACATCTTGTTCATATAAAAATATTCAACTTCAAGGCAAAATTGTTTGCGGTAACTTGATAATGATGATAGAGTCCGAAAATAGAAAGTGAGGCACCACAGCTTTACTTTACTTTACAGCCCCTTCAAACTTGAATTTAAGCAATCGGTAAAATCTGTTTGGTTTAGAAAGAAATAGAGCTTTAGTTACGTTTTTTACAATTCAATTATAATATTTTTTTCATGTAAACAATCGTACACATGGTGTGATATTGAGCAATAAAGCATTTTACTATTTAATATTCAGTTAACTAGGTATATAAACAATACTCTGTGGTGCGGTCTAAATTCCCAAAACCTAATCAAGCGAGTTAAGTCAGTTTAATCGAGTTGCTAAACTATATTTTGGGATCTAACCCGCCAGAGGGCAGCTGGGTCTGCGCTCGATTGCCGTTTGACCCCGATACATTTTTAAACTGCGGGTAGGAAGCAAGATCTATAATATAACTACGATGTGTGTGTTTACCTCATCTGCGCAATGATTCGGTTATTCCAATTCTCGCGCAAATGTTAAGTAAGCTTCAGTTAGAATTGGGCTATTCGCAACTTGTAGCTAACATTTTTTTTTTATTGAAATATTTTCTAACCACAGACTCCAGGGTCTGTGCCCTTTATTGACTAAAATTACAATTGTTTGATTATACTGTACAAAGAGAGTTAGTAGGTACTTGAAATTTTAGCCTAAGTTAGTTGGTGCACTGCGTGAATGCCACGAGCAGACCGGCGACCCGCAAGCAGCACCCGATCACGAGTGTGACACCTGTGCCAACCATCGCTCTCCTCGATCATATTCGAGGGAAGAGAGTGACCCGGCACATGATGCCGCCGAAAGAAAGAGCCTTCGATGGCAAGCATGAATGCTTGGGGCATGCACGCAATGCTTATTTCTTACGTCCAATGCCATTTATTGACTTCTCCCGGCCCAGAGTCTCCATCACCGCCTCGCTTCGATCCCTGACGGCCATCTGCAGGTTGTATTCCTTGTGGTCTCCGATGGCACAGACGACACTCGCCGTACAAATCGACCGATAGCATCATTTTCGATGTCGTCGGCGTAGTAGATGAAGATCCCAGTGTGCCGCGATAGTGCAACGACATCGTGTGAGACGCTCTCGTGTAGTCTCATTTTCGGCTTTGTTTTCATAACGATTACTAACTCGTACGTTAATCCCTGAGCTTCGTGAATGGTAAGGGTGCGTGATCCTGAGCCTCCCCCATAACCTTGGCTTATGAGGGTCCCCTTTTCTTCTTGCGTATGCACTAACAAAAGGGTGTTGGGGAGGGTTTTGGATATTTGAGCCCCCTTAAACCTTTTCTGCTCAAGAGACCTAATACGAGGAGCTGAGGAATATATACCTGAGTATATTTCCCTCAACGCATACGCGACATCCACTGTGTGTGCAGAGCAAGTCCTGGGTGATATTTGCAACCATCATTGGACGATGGTACCTCATCTCGAAGAGATTTTTTCTGTCGATATAAGGCAACTGATTGACGTCTCCAATGAAGACAAGTTCACTAGCACCAGACAGCCGGGCAGCCATTATTATGGCTCCAAAATGGTACATTATAGCTTTGTCCACCAGACGGCGACCGAAGCTCTCTTTTCCGAAACCATTGACGAGAGCCGAAGCCATGGTTCACACAATGGATTTTACCAGATAGCTAACATTATAGACGCCAAGTTGTATGATTCAATGTATACTTATTGCATAAATGTTTTTGTTTGCACGACGGACGATAGTAAATGACTGCATTCAAAGACGTGCTTCTGATCGGTACCTATCAATATAATTTTTTCACCTATTTTGGACGTCCTACTACGTTACGCTTGCCGCTCTCACACATATACACTTTTAAACTTCATTGATCAGCGTGAGTGCTATGCGTTTTTTAGTATAAATAGAAGTATTCATCATCAAACGTTCAGACGGTCAGTTTTCGGATGGGTGAACGCCATTTACATCTGAACGCTACCGGAGTTGACTCGTTAAATTATTAGTCCCGGTTGTTTTGACTGTCTAGCCATTTCGGAGGCCTTAAAGTGGCTTAAAACCTCTAACAACACGGCTAGCTACTCAGCCTCTATCTAAACTTCCTTACTTTTAGTATAAATTTTTCTCTCACACAATACGTATTTACTCGTACATATTTCAGGACAATAGGTACATGTTTGCAACATTTTTCATTTCACGTAAATCACGAGCTCGCTTTCGTGTGAAACAGCACAATACATTACACAAAAATAGTAGTTTTAGTTCCGCTATGTGGCCACTTTGCCAGCCTCATCTCTCGTGAAAGCCTACAACTGCCTAGAGAGTACGACATGCGACAGATATATGGCTCTCATTATTTGTAAATTACTATACAACGATTTTTTTTAAATATCGACAGAAATCGCTAGCGCTATTTACTAAAACAATTTTATGAGTAGAGTAAATATTCAACGTATAATTATATTTCGCAAAAAATGGCAAATCAGACGTGTTCAAAATTCAAATAGTTCATTCGAATTGTTGTATACAATTTTAAAAGCTTTTATTTAACTTGCTATGTAATTTAATGAAAGGGCTCATTGAGAGTAAATTGAAAAGTGAGCTCCAAGCTGAAATAAGTTTGACTTGTGTAATTTGGCGAGATGCTGATGGCGGCTAGTGCTACACGGGCGACGCCCGGACAAGCTTTTATGATCATATAAATTGTGTTTAATGAGGTTATAAGTTGATAGGTAATATTTTGAAGGAACATTTTGTCTTTTTTAGCGTTCCGTACCACAAACGGAAAAAACAGAACCCTTATAGGATCACTTTGTTGTCCGTCTGTCCGTCTGTGTGTATGTCAAGACTCTTTATTTCAGGAACGCGTAAAGATATCGAGTTGAAATTTAAACTGTATACGTATATCTATAGTCTCTTGCAGTTGTGTAAAAAAAAACTTCTCAGTTATCGTTTAAAAAAGTAAGAGCCGTTTATGTCGTAAACAACTGCATATTTCGACACTCACAAAAATCAAAACCTACAGGGTACTTCCCGTTGACATAGAACTATGAAATTTGGCGAGAAGCATTGTCTCAGAGTACAAATATAGGAATAAATCTGAAAAGTGTACATTTTTAAATAAATCACAAAAAAATAGGGCCCAAAATTCACAAAATATGGGTTCAAAATTCAAAGTGAGTAAATCGTGTCATTTAAGGTATCATATAAAAGAACTTCATTAGCACATGCTAAAACAGGTTTTTAAATATTTTAACAATGTGTAACTTTCTATGTATAACAAGAAAAGTAAAAAAAAATCTTATTTGATATTAACAAATTACTTCCCATATTTGTGAAATTTTCTGGATTTGTACGGAACCTTCGATGTGCGAGCTTGACTCGCACATCGAAGCGATCGCACATTTTTTTTTAGAGCAATTAAATAAAAGCTTTTCCTCAAAAATATTTTTGCTTTTTATTTATTTACATTATTGTTGATATTAGGAAAACGGCTACTTTTGTCAATTTCAATAAAATTTAAATGGAATCGCCTAGGGAGTACCCTTTCAAACTAAAAAAAGTTTTTTTTTGATTCGGCTCACAATTGGCGAAAATATCAATGAACATACACAAAATAAAAACATACAGACGAACATAGAACCTCCTCCTTTTGGAAGTCGGTTCAAAATAAGAATAAAGTTAATTTAAATACTCACCATTCGTTGTTTCAGCGTTCACTGCTGGACATGGGCCTCTCTTAATAATCTCCAATAAGACTAAATGGATGCGGTTTGCATCCACCTTGATTCGGAGGTCCGTTTACTTCGTAGGTGGATGCCCTTCACTGCAATTGCCGATACGTGTCCCTACTTTAGATATTTTGGAATAACCATGAAATAGATATAAACTAAATTACAAAAAAAAAAACTATTGTACTCCGTCGTAACGCAAATTACAAAGGAGTACAACAGTTTTCCCTTTTAAAAGTAAAAGTAAAGGTTAGAAGGTTAATTTCATACGTACGAAGAGAAGTAAGAGAACAGCCTACAGGGCTATTGCTGTACAAAGCAATTACTTAATAAGTAGGTACTTACGTAATTGATATTCATTATAATAAATGTCAAATTTAGTTCGGTAACTCACGTGATTTCAACTCGTTACGTTTTGTACAAAACCCATGCGGGATAAAACGAAATATAGAAAACTGTTGAGTTGGAGTTAAAGACAATATACACATATTTGTAAAATAGCACCAAAATTTAAATAAAACCGGACAAATGCGAGTCAAGCTCGTATTTTGAGGGTTCCGTGCAAACCCTAGAAAATTCACAAAATTGGGGAGTAAGTTGTTGAAATCTCTACAAATATTTTTTTTTTTTCACTTTTCTCAAAAATAATTGAAAACCTGTTTTAGCATGTGCTAATGAAGTTCTTTCATATGATACCCAAATAAACCGATTTAGGTACTCACTTTGAATTTTTGGACTTATATTTTTGTATTTAGATTTTTGTGATTCAGTTAAAAATGTACAGATTTCAGTATTATTCATATTATGTGTATCCTAAGCTAAGACAATACTTCTTGCCAATTTTCATATCTCTAGGTCGACTGAAAGTACTCTGTAGGTTTTGATTTCCTTGTGAGTGTCGAAATATGCGTTTTTTACGACATAAACGGCTTTAACTTTTTTGACGATAACTGAGAAGTTTGATTTACTTACTTTACTTTACTTTAGATATACGTAAGTATATGGTTTTAATTTCAACTTGATATCTATTTACCCGTTCTTCAATTTTTTTTAAATCTTTACTTTGATAAAAGGTCTTGTTGTCACACACGGACGGACTGATGGACATACGGACAATAAAGTGATCTTAGGATTTACTACGGTTGCAACACACCCAGCCAAGTTGCTAACTATAAAGATCATTATATTTATAATGTTACTTTTAATACACTTTTTATTACCTTTTCAATCCCTATATCTTTGCAAAAAGCCTGCTCAGAAGTGCTCAGTAGTACGAGTACAATCGCCAACAGAGATACAAAGGGACCGGTCCGCATTCATTTGCGCATTGATGGACCCGGGATCCCGGGATTCCCGCGAGATTATGTAGTCTAGGTTAAGTACTTAGACTAGATGATTCCACACGTGCCTGTAAGGTAATCTGACTTTCACTGTGTGTCTAGTAGTAGGTAAATAGACAACTAGCTGCGCCCCGCGGCATTACCCGCGTTAGGCCTAAATAAAAAGTAGCCTATATGTTAATCCAACGTCTAAGTTATTTTTTTAAGTAGAATAGGTCTACGTTCGACCACGAACTCGCCTGATGGAAAGCGAAGTTGTAACCGAAGATGGAGTATTTAGACCTAGACTCTAGTAAGGTTTAGTAGGATAGGGATTTACATTATTAGTGTCAGTTGATTTTGTACGAGACGTTGATGCAATTTGTTTTGTTTAACCGTTTACTATTTTTAGGTGGAGGTTTTAAATAAATCCTCAGTTAGCATTTTATATGCTTGACTACTTTTGTACCACTGTAGTAATTATAAATTAATTTCCAACGTATGTATTGTAATTAACCAACGACACAAATAGGAATTGTATCTCGTGGGTCTAACGTGTGTGTGTTTACAGTTTTCCACAACTAAGCCTAAAATTTAAACATGCCTTTTGACATAAACAGTTACTTATCTAAAAATTAATAAGTATATCGGTGCAGTTACTAACTCCGATTTTATAGATTTAACCTTAGCAAAAACTATTTTAAAATTCGACTAAACATTGGACTACATTTGGCCACTAAGATTACAATTGAAGTAGTCAAATACCTGGTTTTTAATGTATCTATATCTTTTCTGATATATCTATATATATATAAAAATGAATGTTTGTCTGTATACCCTTTATAGAATCGTTATTTTGCAAACTATGGGTTTGATCACGTGATGATCTAGCTCTTAGCGAAATTGTAGTGCATGAGCCAAAGAAGGTTTCTGAGTTGGTGTGACCAATTTTGACAGTTGACAGATGGTGAGATGAAATTCACCGGGCCAGCTAGTTAAGTATATGTAAAGAGATAAGATCTTTTTAACTTTGATTTAATAAAGGTATTACCCACGCAAGTCATATTCAAAATAAAATATGCAAAAACTACATTGGCTTCCACAGTAACAAGCATAATGTGTAAACTATGGCAAAAGGCTCTAAAAGCTGTAAAGTCCTTTGCCAAGGCGGCGGAAGCCTCTGACAAACTAGTTTGCAAATCCTAAAGTTTATTACGAAGCCCTCGTCAAAGCTATAACAATGTTTGACCGCCACATATGGTGCTTCTTCCGTAAACAAAGCCATTAACCATTGTTAACTGTATACTTAGATGAATTTTGTACATTCAGGGATAAAAGGACCTCAGTATGCTAAAGGTAAGATCAGTTAAGAATAATGAACTGACACAATATTAAAGTAATGTATTACAGTCTGATTAAATGCAAAATGGGCATTTAAAAAAAAATATGTCTCTTCTTCCATCAAAAAGCTTTCATATTTATTCGGAAGTCATTAAAAATCACCCTTCGTGGGTAGGCCTACGTCCTGCAGTGGACTATTAAAAGGCTGATACAGTACAGTTAAAACGACTTCGTTTGATTTGTGACCCCTTAGCATCAGCAACATGTTAAGTTAGCGACCTTTTTTAACATGCTTTAATTAGTTACGCCTGTATGTTTGCTTGCTTGTAACCAGCACTTTGTGCTCGATTTTAACCTACATTGAGCGATCAGATTTTCTTTAAACTTTGCACACCTATCAAAGACCGATGACAAAGCATTTAAAAATTAAGAAATTGATGAATCCTAAGCGTGATTTTTGTTTGTTTTTTTATAAATTACATTTTTCGTTAATCATTCCTTTGTGCTTTAGGCTGATGTCACCAATAATCTGGGTTAGAATCATCAAAAGTTCTTCTTTAATTTTTAACTGTGCAACAAAAGATATCATGAGAAAGACTTTGCGCTAAACGAGCTTTTCGTTTTTACTGACTTCCAAAAAGGAGGAGATCTATACTGTGTTCGTCTGTATAAATATATTTTTTTTGTGTATATTCATCGATATTTTCGCCAATTATGAACCGATTTAAACATTTTTTTTATCTCGAAAGAGTGAGGGTGGTTCCATTTAAATTTTACCGAAATCGGCTGAGTCGTTTTTGATAATTAAGTACATGGATGTCACATCGATACGTGCACAATTCGAGTTCTGTACACGGTGGATGTGTTCACATGTGTCATTTGACGAAAAATAATTATTAAGTTCTTTTTTGTTAATATAATTAGGACGAATAATAATTTTTTTATTAATTTATCAATGTGCTATCTATAAGTTAATAAAGACATACTTGCCCCGGCCAACTTTTCAGAGGACTATCTAAACTCGTATTGCGTTTTTATGTTTAATTTTGGAATGTTTGGATACTCTTATAGAATCTGTGAACTATGAAGCGCTCGGAGCTAGCAGAAAATTCAAGGAGACAAAATATTGACGATAATATTCGTCAATATTTTGTCTCCTTGAACTTATCTCGGTGACTAGCTGTTTGATAACAGATATTTGTATAAACAAAGCAATTAGGCGTATGTAAGCTAATTAATTTAACGTCCACCCACAAAGTGGAAGGACGACCTCATTAAGACCGCAGGTTCGCGCTGGATGAAAACCGCTTCAACCTTACTTTTTATAACCTATTATAACCTGATTTATTGGAGTTCCAGACTATGTCCAGCAGTAGACGTCCTACGGCTGATGGATATATGGATTTATAAGTTATCTACACGGTGAAAAGGGTTCGAACGTTTGGGCTCTTCTTGGCTCTAAATCTAACCGTCCCATCACTTGTTATTTCGTATTCTCATGCTGAATGCATACTTTACGTTGCAATAAAACTACGATACTTACGATAGTCTAATGCGGGTCAGACTTAGAAGACAACACATATTTTATTCAATAATATAATATTTAAATAAAACAAAAGGGTTTGGACGCCAGAAATAAAATATTTAGTTAATCGGTTTAAAATATATATCATTTATTCACCGATATTTGGTAGGATAGGTGCAAGTTCCGTCTAGCAAAGCTCTATAAGAACAGTGGTAAGGAATTCATAATAAGTAGGCTAAGCATTAAAGCTTTAGAACAATGGGGTATTTTACTATAATGTAAACATCGTGAAGGAAAGAGAAACACTCACATACATTACATGTTAGAGTGAGATAGATTAGTTCTTGTATCATAATCCAACAAAAACAATCACTATATTTTGCCTGCTATACGGTTTGAATTTCTGTTCTAGAATATTGTAAAAGAAACAACAATAAGTAGCACAATATAAAGTGCCTGTGGTGTGTGTCTAAAGTGCCTACGCACTACGCCTAAGAGCGTTTGGGACCGATCGATAATACGCACGTTAATTAAAATAAGCTACTCATTTTATTCAATGTTTAATTAAAGTTGAGACGGTACTTCGTTTCAGCTGGTGAGTAATACAACCTAGACATTTCTCCAGGGGAAAATGAGTTAGTGTAAAGTTAGTTAATTTTCATGAAAATTCAAGCACAATTATGAAACTTTAACCTGTTGCGTTACTTAATGGAAATAAATAAAATCAATCTATTAACTATTTCGCTAAGACATTTTTACACATGAATATTTATCTTATTTTTTTGCGCGGCTTTAATAATACAAATATTAAATGCCTCACTAGTAATCGAACTGCCATATTATTTATAATCTTAAAAGGCGTTGACTGCCTCGGTGGATCAGTGGTTAGTGACCCTAACTTCCGGATCAAAGAGGCGTGGGTTCGATCCCCACCCAGGGCAAATATTTATGTGATGGACATAAATGTTTGCTCTGTGTCTGGGTGTTCTTTAGTTACTATCTATATAAGTATGTATTTAAAAATAAGTACATGTAGTATATCAGTCTCTGGCAGCCATATCACAAGATTTGCTTAGTTTGGGGTCAGAGGCCGTGTGTAAGATGTCCCCAAATATTTATTTTTATTTATAATCTTAAAAAATTTACAAGCGTTAATAAAACATATTGGCTGTGATCAAATGCGAACTTATCGTGAACAAATAAAAAACAATACGAGTATGTCGATTCACTGAGCTGAACAAATTAATTGGTGCATGATGTTAGCGCGGCCACCAAGTATTATGGCAGATCGCGCGGGACACAAAGGGGGTGCGGGAAGACGACGACTAACCTGAATACTCCGGATCGATGAGCACAGCTGCAGAACCTTGATCCTGGTTGCTCCTGGGTCTCTTCTTCAGGCAGTCGCAAAGCGGCTTGAGTGGACTGTATTTGCGGAATGACACTACGTCCAGGACACGTATCACAATTACTTGTATAGGTAAGCGGTTTTACGAGACGGTGCTAGGCACACGTCGAGTGCGTGGCGCGGTGAAAAATGCACCCTATACGGCGGTCAAGGGCAGACTGTTCGCCAGGCGGTCGTCGTCTAGGAAAGATGAGGGTAGGACATAGGAGTCGGTAAATGCGGGTGGATAGAAAAGTAGGCAGCTCTAAGGCGCCGTAACACATGACTATTTTGCACATTTAAACAATCTCTACAAAAATAAAATAAAACTGAAATTGTCCCGCTAAACGATTAGGAATTTTAAAATATAACACACATAGACACGAAATAAATGCACAGAAATATTTATAACATTTTTCTTATTTCTTGAAGTTGAAAACTAGCTATACATATTATAAAATCGCTATTTCTGTGGGTCTGTTGTCCCGACTGTATATCCGCTTACATCTTCTAAACTGCACAACATATTCGAATTTGGTTTTCAGTACTTACATTTTTGAGTGTTTCAGCGAGAGAGTTTGTAGCTACGAGTATATGTTATACCGTATTATGTACAATAATTGTACCATCATTATTAATTATCATTGTTTTGACTTGTAAATATTTTCTTTTACTTATAAAATCTCTGTATATCAATCATACCCGGGCAAAGACGGAACGAGCAGTTAGTAAATAATCTAAATAACACAAAACCTATCGACATGATTCAACATATTGCCTAAGCATAGTTTCGTTGTTCGCCGTCGTCCTTTTAGCTCTATTAGCTCCATACCATGTCCACTGCCGGTCATAGACCTCTAGCAGTTGATGTCCTGAGATCAGACGATGACGTCAGTTATAGATTTCCAATAAGACCAGAAGAAAAAGGATTTAATACAACCAAAAAAAAAAACAGTGGATTTCATCCAACGTGATCCTGCGATCTCAGTGGAGTGATCCTTCCTATGCTGCGCTTGCCGGTGCATGGTCTCCACTCGAACATGAAACGCTGCGATTTTCTCATAATCAATTACTAGCTTCAAGTACTTCTTAACTTGTACGCAATATTTCAAGTTGATGTGTACCAGGAGACCATACCCGCAGGGAGGTCCCCGAGGAAACGTTACACAAATGTTTGTGGGAAGTACCGGCTTTGTTATGAGAAAGTTTTGTTAGAGCTCGCATTTTTGGGGATATCGGATTTTTGTACAAAACATTGGCTCAGTATTTTTTGCTTGACTTGTGTATTTATTTAGTGTCGATGATTCGTGGTATGTCGTAGTAACTTCATCATTATTATTTTCCACAGACTATAATTGTCTACTGTTAAGCACAAGTCTCTTAATTTATGCTTTTATTCCTTAGCGAAATTTAATTATTACCAATAAATAAAAAATATAGAAAGAAAAGTACTAAAACGTACGCTAGTAACTGTAACAAGCAGCAGATTAATCGCTTAGACCGATATCTTCTGTGAGGCGACCGAAGACTTGGGCGAAATTATACACCAACTAGTTTTTACCTGCGGCTTCGCCCGCATACGCAATATATCATTATAATTTATAGCCTATGTTTTATTCTGATATATAAGCAATATTATTACAAAGTTTCATCTCAATCCGCTTAGTAGTTTTTGCGTGAAAGAGTAACAAACATCCATCCATCCATACATCCATCCATCCATCCATCCATCCTCACAAACTTTCACGATTATAATATTAGTAGGATATGACAATAGAGTTAACTTTATTCTTCATTCTTCAACTACAATATTTCTTCCATTTTCAGTATTCTACAGCTTAGCGCAGGTACAATTACATGTTCTCAGCTTGACGTCTGGTTCCAGAATAATTCTAAGCATCCCTCGTAAAGCCGACCATGAAGTTATTTTTGTTTTTTTCCATATCCCACGCAATCGCTAACCACAGCTCGTTTCTGGTAGCATTTATTCTTATAAAGGTCTGTGGTTGACTACCGCTTTCGTAAACTTGTGAAACTATCGTATCCGTTCAAAAACGGCACATTATTTAAAATATGCAGTTTTTGTCTCAAACCCAACACTTCGGATTCATATTCGAATTTCCGGATAAACAGTATTAATTTCACAAATAATTTTGTAAGTATATGGGTCTTTTCCAATTAAATTCATTTAGTGTTTAACTTCGGAACTTCACACCAGTAGTTTTCCGGTGAAGGAAAACATTGTGAGCCAACCTGCATGCTTCATTAAAAGAAATTCGTTGGCGTATGTAAAAAATCCAACACGCTAGCCCAGTGTTGGCCTCCAACACTATGCTAGCGTGTTGGATATGGCCTACTCACGTTTCGTGGATAGGCCTACGTCGAGCAGTGAACTATTAAAAAGGCTGGTACAGCACAGTCTTTGATTATGCGGGTATTTCCCCATTTCCATAATCCAAGGCTCTAAACCCTGAACTGCACTCTGCATTGATTTACTTCCTTTCGTATTTAGCTCCGTTGCGTGAGACACGCACTTTAAAATAATATTAGGAACGTAGGAACGTGATACTTACCATGTAAGTGGCCACAAACCCTAACCCCATACAACCTAGTCGCAATAACATTTCTATAAACCCTTCAAAAGCATAAACCGAAAATATTAAACGCTTGTTGCGGAAGGGTACTGAAAGGGTATATTTTTGTAATTGTCGGCACGAAGAAAATTCAATTTGACGCTTTTTATTTTTGGGTTCTATTACCGGGGTCGTAGAGATGAAAATTGAATGAGGTAGGAATGAAATGGTCGGCAGAATGTTGCTAATTTTCCCGTTAAGCTCTATTTAGCCATGTTTATCGCTCGGGTCAAGTACTTATAGCTTCATCTGTGGCAGGATTGGTTATTGGGTATTTGGTAAGCGATATCAGGGTTTATGGCGATCGCGATAAGATTAAGGAGGTATATTAATAGAGTTAATGTTTGTTGGATAACGTTTTTCTATGGTGTAAGTAGTGCAATATATCTGGGTAAGAAGAAAATAGCTGCAAAACAAGGATACTTCGTAGATTTGTCAAAGATAGCATACTGGCTTTTACAATCATTTTAAGGTTTTGTTTCTATCTGTTGTTTGGAAGATTTTAGATTTATTTTTGTTTTCATCGCCAACATGTTTTGTGTCGTATCACACAGTTTTAAACACCGTTATACTGGTAGGTATATTGTGCATATTTTGACTCGTTGATTAACTTACAAAAAGCGGCTTTCAAAACGTAAATACAGGGTTTTCAGAAAGGTTGTGCTAAGTCCAGATGAGATGATTTTTTTAAACATGTAATCGTTTCTTTTCTATTTATTTTTTAAGTTTAATTACCTTGAAATCTATTATTTGATTAATTATTTCTATTGATTATGAGTGTTTAAATAAATAAAATAAATATTTTGGGACATCTTACAATCGAACTTGGACATTATTATTTCCTTTGGTTATGTATACATATGTCTGTCTAAATACCAAATCGGCTGAGCAAAACGGCCCAAAAACATTGTCAATTTAGACACAATAAATACGAGTATTGGCGCATGATGTGGTTAATTTTAAAGGTGCCAACTTAAAATATTGCTGTGTTTTTTTTACTACATGCATTTGAAAGACATATTTTTTTTTTTTTGGGACATCTTACACACTAATATTACACGGGACTAATCGCGCACTAAAATTACAATGAAATTACGGGTAGATAGTGGTCAGTCTACCCGTGACCACGGTCGATGCAACTCGGCCGAAACGTCGGGATGATGAGGTATTTACTTATCTTGTAATTTTAGTGCGCGATTAACCCCGTAGTATATAATAATAATGTGTTCAAATCGCGATAGTTTAAAAACAACATCTTACACACGGCCTCTGACCCCAAACTAAGCGAAGCTTGTGATATGGCTGCCAGAGACTGATATACTACATATACTTATTTTCAAATACATACTTATATAGATAGTAACTAAATAACACCCAGACACAGAGCAAACACTTTTGTTTGACTTGCAAGAATTGTTACCAATAAATGAGTAGGAGTATAATGATTCCGATCATCATTTTATACAACTATTACTAAAGAATCATCCCATAATTGGAGTTAAAGAATCAGCTTATCGATTCCGAGCTACAATTCTGTGTGATTTTTTTAACTTAGTTGGCCTAAAAGTTACATACGTTCATAATATTAAAATTTCTGCTTTTTCGGCTTAATACATCCTACTCTAAATAGCTCTATATACATTTACTTTTCTATTATCAAAATCCAAGTACTTATTCACCAAATTATTCTCGAAGCGCAAGTAAATCCTATGTAATTCTGTTCCGGTAAGATTTCGCCAGGCAAATAACATGATTAATGTGGAATCGCCCGTTCCCTAATCCCGCCCTCGGGGCTCGCATTATAAATCGCTTAGCCTGTAATAACTAGACTTCTTAGCTTATAGACCTTTGGCCCAGGATCCACTAAAACGGAGTGGAGCGTAGGTGAGACCGTTTGTAGTCCGAGAATTTAAGGGTTCTCAATAAGAGCAGGTGGAGTAGGTTAAGTACTATATACATATACACGGTTTTTCTTAATCAATTACCATACTTTTAGGGGCTTATTTTACACATCAAAACTAACAACTTATGTTCTGCGACTTTTGTCGCAACTAAAAAAAAAACAGCTGTTTCATAGATTTGGTCGCGGGTGAAGAATATTATTCTATGGAACACCAATTTTTTTCCGAGTTTTGGCAAAAGTCGCAGAACGAAACTTGTTAGTTTTGATGTACAAAATAAGCCTCTAAAAGCATGCTAATAGATTAGAAATAACCCTGTATATGCACATTGCGTCAAGTTAAAAGACCGCTGGAGGGTCAAGCTGCGCACAAGAAAATTTAACTTTTATTAAATACGTAATAGGACTTCAATCTCCTTGCTGCAATCAAAGCTGCGTACTAGGAGGTTTAATTCATATAAACTCTGCAATAGGAGATAAATTTCCTTGTGCGCTTTTTGAAGTTGCAGTGTTATTTTTACATGACGCGACCTGTACCAGTATTTTTTTTAATGGTCTATTGCATGACTTAGGCCTACTCATGATGTTTGGGCCATATCCACCACACTGGCTCATCCAGGATGGTGGATTCAAATATGAGTAATTTTTGAGTTACGAACTACAAGAATTTCCCCGATGGACTAAAACGATTGAATTGCTAGAAACAGAATTATGTTCAATTTCTGATCGTCTTCGTATCAGCCACAGAACGTCCTCTGCTGGACGTAAGCCTCCCCTTAAGATCTCCAGTAAGACCGGTTCGTAGCGGCTTGCATCCAGCGCGATCCTGCTGTCTTAATGAGGTCATCCGTCCACTTTTAGATGGACGTCCTACGCTGCGCTTGCCGGTACGTGGTCTCCACTCGAGAACTTTTCGACCCCATCGGTCGTTAGTCCTCCGAACTGTGTGCCCTGCCCATAGTCACTTGCCAATCCACTGGGCTATGTTGGTAACTTTGGTTCTTCCACGGATCTCCTCATTCCAGAGATCTCGCAGAGAGACTCCAAGCATAGCTCTCTCCATAGCTCGTTGGGAAATTACTGATACATTTCATCAAAATGTAAAATTGCCACATAAAAAATTAATCGTCACGTTTTTGGAACAGTTTTTGTCGATACAGTTCATTCGGTACAAATTCAGAGTAAAACTGTACAGTAGGTATATAGCCTCAAGCGGCCAGTTACCCCGAACATTACCACTTTGCTACGCTTTGGTGGAATTTTGTCTTACATACAAAGCACGCACACAAGGGCGTAGGGGATATCGCTGATGGACTCGAGTTCATTGAATAGTAAACTGTATTGTCATACTGTGCAAGTTAACCAAACATACCTGGCCTATACGAACTTAGTTAAGTACCTATAGGTAGGTTCTGTAGCGCTCGTGGCATAGTTTGACTAGACTAGGTATTTGTCAGATATCACCTAAGTTAAGCAACGTTTGGCGCGGTTAGTCTTCGGATGGGTGACCGCGGGTGTTATTTACAACTGAGCACAACCGTGGCTCCGATTACACGTTAAATTGTAGGTATCAGCTGTTTTAACCGTTTAGCCATGTAAGACGCCAAAACTCTGACACCACTTACTTTATCGGTAAGGTTGCAAAGGCTTTGTTGCCTCCCTGTTAGAGTTTCTATGCCGTTCGAAGGTATCTTACACGGCAAAACGGTTATAACAACCGGGCTCCACAATTTAGCTTCTCATCCAAGCCACGCAATTCGCAGTCGTCTATCCGTGGATTGACCATGCCAAACGACGCCTAACTTTGATGATCGCTGAAAAACACCTAGTCAAATTACGCTATGAGCCTATATGAAATTACCTAGTTATTATCGATAAGTTTGTTGGTATTATTATGCCGTGTGGCTTGCTAAGGGTTGAACAGAAATAAATTATTAAAGAAAATATAACTTTTTGAAAATACAAGCTTTTGAGGTACTGGATATCATGTAGCTGCAAAGTGCTGAGTGCAGAGCCAAGACAAGTAAAACGAGCCCAAACATGACGGGTCTATCTTGTTTAGTACAGGACTTTCTATGGCCACCTGCCGATTCCATCATCAGATCAGCTCGATGGAACTATATTGTTGCATCGTCACGTGATATACATATGCGTGCAAAATTTCAGCTCAATCGAAAACCAGGAAGTTGTTCAAATTTAACTTGAAAGATTCCACCCAAACTTACAAACATACATAAGTACATCCAAGTTAAATAAAAAACAATAATTATAAAAATAGCCTAAGCCACAATATAATGCCTTTTTACAAGCGACGGTGCTTATTCTTATTAAGTGTCACACGCGATCACCCATCCAAAGACTGAGCGCGCCGACCGTTGCTTAATTTCGGTGATCACTAAGCAAAACATAAAAACTACGCTTATAATAATTTATAAGTGCTACCGGTCTTTTATGGTTTAACTGTAAATGACATCGCTAACTTAATTCTTAAATAAGTAAATTGAATGGAATTTAAGGAAACGATACCCCCGAGACGCATTTTTGTAAAAGTTTTTCCTTTCGTGCGTTTTAACTTTGGTTTAGTAACTTGTTTTGTGTTTAACTTGTATATAAAGCACATTTTTGTCAAAACTTTTTTGTTTAATGCTGAGGTTCTGCCCTTGTTTTGAAATTGCTGAATTGGCACGGTTTGGACGTTACAACACGTGTTGCGTACATAATGAAACTGTGATATACGTAGTACCTTTACGGTAATATTTAAACGCTACGTCAAATATTTCTACTCATTGAGCTATGCTATAATGAAATGATTTTAATTGTATAGTGCATCCCACACCAGGTTTATCTCAAAGAGTTATTTTTGTGATAAACCTTTCAAACATTCGTCGCGGATGCAGGACTCGAACCAGCGTCTTCGGAACACTAGCCCGACGCTCTGCCCAACTGAACTAATCCGCAGTACTGCCTCCGCGTCGAATTTGTGAAGTGTTTATCATTTTAACCAACTTATAGTGTTGGCAGCACCACCTGTGATACCCGTATTAGACAGGTTATCTCTCAATTGAAGTTATAACTATATAAGAACTTCTGAATATTTGAAATGTTTATCACAAAAATAACTCTTTGAGATAAACCTAGTGTGGGATTCACTTTAAAATTAAAATCATTTTATTGATTTAGCAGTGCGCCATCTCTCGTCAACATTCGGAAGTTCTTATAACTTCAATTGAGTGATAACCTGTCTAATACGGGTATCACAGGTGGTTCCGCCAACGCTATGAGTTGGTTAAAATGATAATCATTTCACAAATTCGACGCGGAGGCAGTACTGCGGTAATCCGCAGTTATTATCCTTAGTTGGGCAGAGCGTCGGACTAGTGTTCCGAAAACGCAAGGTTCGAGTCCTGCATCCGCGACGAATTTTTGAAATGTTTATCACAAAAATAACTCTTTATGCTATAGTACTACGATTGCTTACACATTATCCCTGCAATGAGGTATCTTATAGTACTACGATATGCTACGCATTAGTGTTACAATAACCTAATCTACAGTGCTACGATAGGCTACACTGTGGTGCTACGACAAGCTACACCATAAAGCTACGTTAAGTTATACTATGGTACTACGATAGGCTACACTGTAGTGCTACGCTAGGTGATTCTATAGTGTTACGATAGCTAATCTCACATCTCTACATTAAATCTTCTCTAATAGATGCACGAGGACGAATTAATATGGGTGATACGATAGACAATAGGCTGCGATAGGCTAACCCATATCGCTACTACAAGTTCACGTTACTGTGTTACGATTAGCTATGCGCCACTAAAATACGCTACGACGTAGCATCTTAAAATAAATAATATCGCAGTCTCTTCGTGCTTTACAAAACCACCTATTAAAATTGCTAGAAAATAAACAGCTAATCTGTACAAAAAAAATGACCGAATAATGAGGCAATATTACCGATGGAAAATTAATTTCAGAGTTCACAAAATCCGTCCTTTCACAAAAATTGTTTGTAGGTAGGTACGTACCATTAAGATGTGTGTTTATTTTAGACTAAATCATAGCATGTATGCATTATTTATAGGCTGCTTGGGTATTCCTAAGAAACCTATTCTTGTAGGCACGTTTTCGTCGTTTGGCTTCGCAGTATGAGTCGCCATTAAAGATTGACATGGGAATTCCATCCGCCACATAATGCATGGAGTCACGGAGCTAGGGCATCACGAAGTGATTTTTGCTTGCTTGTGACATTTACGACTGTATGTGCTTACAAAACAGGAAATCTTTGTCACTTTGTGTATACAGGGTTATAAATAATTATTTTATGCAAAAAATAGCATGACCGACTTCACCCGTGTACAGAAACTACAGAATCATTACATAGTATAAAACAAAGTCGCTTTCTGCTGTCTGTCCCCGTGTATGCTTATATCTTTAAAACTACGCAACGGATTTTGATGCAGTTTGTTTTAATAGATAATAGACCAGGGTAGAAGCCATTAATAATATTAAAAAGTGAAAAAAAATAATAGTAGGATGAAACCCATTAGAAAAGGAGGGGAATATTATAAAAATGAAAGGAAAAATAATTTACGGGCGATCTGAGGTCGGGAAGGATCTCCTTCCCGACCTTGAAAATTAGGGTGTTTTTTCGATATTAATTCAAAATAAGGTGAAAAAATGAATATTTTTAATCACATAAATTACAGCGTATTTGGGACATAATAAGGTAAGTTTTCACCAAATTTCGTTAAAAAAAAACAATTTTTGTAAAAGATAAAAATAAAAAACCAAAAACTTGGTTTTTTGAATTTTTCACATCAATTTTGAGGTTATGTGAAAAAAGTGTTATTACAAAAGTTTTAGATCTTTTTATTATCTACAACTTTGCCATTTGGTTTTTTTCGATAGGACTTTTAGTTTTGCCGGAAATCGAGAAAAACCTTTTTTTACCCTTAAAAACTCACCCCCATCTCCTTCCCGACCTCAGATCACCCGTAAATTATTTTTCCTTTCATTTTTATAATATTCCCCTCCTTTTCTAATGGGTTTCATCCTACTATTATTTTTTTTGGTTTTAAAAATTATCGACCCTGGTCTATAAAGTAATTCAAGAGAAATGTTTATATGTATAATACACCTGTGCGAAGCCGGGGCGCATCACTAGAACGCAAATATTATGCACGAATCGATGTAACATTTTTCACATTATTGTTGATTTATCAAAAATGGCTCAGCCGATTTCAATAAAATTTAAATAAAACCAATTTTGAAGCACACGCTTTCAAATAAAAAAAAAATATTGAAATCGGGCGACTATAAAAAAAGTTATGCGTTAAAATAAAAAATATACGCGTCGAATTGTACACCTCCTCCGGTGGTTCGTCGGTTAAAAAACTGGTGTCTCAGACCATAGTTATGAAAATCTTTTACTATAGAGCAACCCGAAATTTGAGAAAAAAAATATCAGCAGTTTTATTCATTTTGTCGGTTTTGAGTTGCAATTTTTTATGGAACAGCTAATTATTTTCTCGAATACCAGGTTGGCTCCATAGTAAAAGTTGTTTATGGTTTGAAGCTCAACTTTCGGCTCAGTACAAGTAAAGCAGATAACCCTGTAAATTGTATTGGGTGTTTTTGTTTGAAAATCTTAAATATTAACAACTTCAGAATTGCGAAATTAACTCTTGCGAGAATAATAATTTTTCTTCTTTTTTTCTTGAAAATTATTTATTTAACTTAGTAATGTGCTTCTGTGTTTTTGAAAAAAAGTCTTGAAATGTTTAATTTTGGTAAAAATGGTGCTTGCCCTGCTGATAGATGGATTTGGATAAGCATTATTTTGGATTTAATATACAATAAACAAGATTATTTTTTGCAAAATTTAGCATGACCGACTTCACCCGTGTACAGAATTCGCGAATATTTCGCACGGACGGTGTAGCATTTTTCACATTATTGTTGATTTATCAAAAATTGCTCAGCGGATTTGGATAAATTTTAAATGAGACCAATTTCGAAGTATACTCTGTCCAATAAAAAAGAATTATTGAAATCGGACCACTATGAAAAAAGTTATGCGTATAACCACATAAAAAAATATATATATATATCTACGCATCGAATTGTATACCTCCTCCGGTGGTTCGTCGGTCAAAAAATCTAAACATGAACTACACAACATGCTTGTCTTAAAGATGAGAGACCCGTGTCCTATAAGTAGAAACACGATGAAGAGTAAAATGACGTTAATGATGTTATGATAAAACAATATTATGAATTAGATATTTATGGAATCACGAGCTCATTATTGCAATAAATACTTTAATATTCCGAGTATTGAGAAAAAAATAATGATATGACGTCTTTGAGAAACAAAAATATAAACAACCCTTTAGAAAACGTCGTGTCATTGTAAGGGAATACAAAAATTGCGGCACCGTAAATGGCGCATAAAATAAAATACGAAAGAAATAAAATAAATGTATCTACGAGGAAAATGGTAACGAAAACGTCATTGTAAGATATGAGATATTTTGATAAGATATTTTTCGAATACTGAATCAATGAACGTTTCGAGCACAAAATATTTGAACAGATCTTCTAAGAAAGTTATTTTTGTGTTGAAAATAACTCTTTGAGATAAACCTAATGTGAGAAGCACTATACAATTAAAATCATTTCACCGATATTCTAACAATAATAATTATCGGACTGCCTCGGTGGCTCAGTGGTTAGCGACCCTAACTTCTGGATCAACGAGGCGTGGGTTCGATCCCCACCCAGGGCAAATATTTATGTGATGAACATAAGTGTTTGCTCTGTGTCTGGGTGTTATTTAGTTACTATCTATATAAGTATGTATTTAAAAATAAGTATATGTAGTGTATCAGTCCCTGGCAGCCATATATACAAGATTTGCTTAGTTTGGGGTCAATAGGACGCCGTGTGTAAGATGTCCCCAAATATTTATTTATTTATTATCACTCGTTTTTATATTATTTAAAAGACAAACAGGAATCCTAAGACGTAGGCCTTAAGTTGTTTTTCTTCCAAAGCTAGAATGTGGCCTTTTTCAACAGTTGCAAGTAATTGGAAGGATTTTGGTTGTCACAAACTAAACTGTTAGTGTGGGATATTACTCATTAATCATTTTTCTTTCCTAAATATATTGAATATATTACTGTTAAAGGCACGAAGAAAATAAAATGCATTGCAATATGAATTTTATTTCATAACATTCTGTTTCTAACAGCTTGAAAATCAAGAGCCCTCTAGTAAGCGCAACAGGCCGCCTCTCTCCTCCAGGCTTATAAATTCTTATTTGCTCAAGAAAAACATCATTTACAGAGCTAGTTTTACCGACTTCCAAAAAGGAGGAGGTACTATTATATTCATCGATATTTTGTTTTGAAATAAATAATCTTTTTTATTTCTAAAAGGTATACTCCCGAGGTGGTCTCTCTCTAATGGTTATGCCATTTTTCGCAAAAATAATAATTTTATGCGTTTCTACATTTTGATTTAGTGACATAGACAAACTCCACACTTGCCTGATGTAAGATGTTATTACACACACTTCTGTGAGGTGCCGTAATATGATTTTGCATTATAAACAAAACCTAGTGTCGATTTAGCGAGGGTTCATAACTTTTGATTAGTTCTTTGTCGTTTTCGCGAAGTGCTGTACTAAAATGTATGGAATCTCACGAAAACTACTCTAGTTTACGTTTATAAGGTATTATATCCCTTAAATCTGTACCACTAAAAATCTTCGTGGTAAAGCACAGCACTAAGGCCACTCTCTCGGTGATACCGTTTAACTTTAAAAGTCCCACCGTTCCACCTGCAGTGGTATGGCTAGGGGTACGGTGGGTCTGAAGCGGCTCGTTGCTATGAGATGTTAAACATCATGGTGTCCAGAAATTTTACTGAAAATACTGCCCATTAACACTATTTTACTATAATGAAAATAATTTTATCATAAAAAATATTGTCAAAAATAGTTACCACAAATTTTGATCTGACATCAAAAAAGTCGCAAAATTTTTAAGCTTACAATTTATTGTTTTATGTGCTTTTAATTCCTAAAATTAAAATAAAACACCTGAACCAATGTTAATGAGATTCTCGCAATAATTCCGTCATTAAGAATTTCACTAATGTATTTATTGTTAATTTATTTTGTGTGTACAATAAAGAGTTATTTGTTTTGTTTGTTAAGTATGATTAAATTTGTTCCCCAGAGACTCAGAAGCGATTCTATTAATTATTATATCGGTCCAAAATTATCTCTAGGTACGTCATTCAATTCGATTCAAAAATACTGGGTCCGAGATATTAACTCACATTGATAGGTTTTTTAAAGTTTTGACTAAGTTCTATATGAATCTTATTTTATTTATTTGATACACAAAACAGATAACAATCAAATTCATAATGTAAACTTAGTAGCTAAATTTTACACTGGATTGTCGTCCGAAGTAAGTGTATACAGGAAAACTAAAAATTATAATAATTTTTTGCAAAAAATAGCATGACCTATGTCACCCGTGTACAGAATCATTACATAGTATAAAACAAAGTCGCTTTCCGCTGTCTATCCCCATGTATGCTTATATCTTTAAAACTACGCAACGGATTTTGATGCAGTTTGTTTTGATAGATAGAGTAATTCAAGAGAAATGTTTAAATGTATAATACACCTGTGCGAAGCCGGGGCGCATCGCTAGAACGCAAATATTATGCACGGATCGATGTAGCATTTTTCACATTATTGTTGATTTATCAAAAATGACTCAGCCGATTTCGATCAAATTTAAAAATGGGACCAATTTCGAAGTATATTCTTTCTAATAAAAAATAATTATTGAAATTGGTCTACTATAAAAAAGTTATGCGTGGTTATCATAAAAAAAAAAATACGGGTTGAATTGTATACCTCCTCCGGTGGTTCATCGGTCAAAAAGTAGACGAATGCGTCATTACACATCCCCGTGCATTTCAGCCAAGTACCGCACTGGTTTTTGTAGTTGACATTTGTAGGTACTTTAAACACCAGAGCGATATGGCCGAGTTGCTAACTGGGAATTTTGTTACTACAATTCCCTGCACTATTTGACATTCAATTTTTGTCACTACAAGTTCGATATAGGTCGGTTTGAAAGATTAAAAAAAACCTTTAGGATTCGCATCAAATTGAAGTTAATTATTTGAAAAATCATCAACACTTAATTACTTACACTTGACAAGAGTGCTAAAAGTCTAAATAGTTTTTTTATGATTCAGTAAAATATACCTACCTAGAGTTATAAATATTTGAAATTTATTACGTGTAAATTCGTTTGTCTTACGATGGCTTTTCTATAAAGGCTAATCTAAAAAGGCGATTCACTTCTGGCACTTCGCCGACCGCTGCCTCGGCACGTTGTTTGTCATGTTCTAACATAACCTAACCTATTTTTTGTTAAAAGCTATTCACTTCTGGTTTCGCCGACCGGAAATAGAGAGTATATTAACCGGTGCCTAATTTAGTATATTATGAGACGGACGTCCAGACTGAATTTTGTTTCTTCCTTTAATACCTCTTTGAATTCTTCTTGCGATTGATGTTGGCTGATTTTTATTCAGTGTCGCACTTGCTTCTGATGAACGTAACTAACCAGTGGTTGTAATTCTTTATATCGTTTTAAAGAGATGAAAATGGATGGACGTAGACTGAAACGCTCTGGGTATTAAAGCGATATGAGGGCCACAATACCCTGCTTAATTCGATTACCTGTTCGGGGATTTGTAGTAGCAAGTTGCATAGTTATCTACTCAAAAACCCTGTAGGGTTCGGCTCGCGGCTTCGACGAATTGCTCTGTAGTTTAAAGTGGAAATCTCAAGTACAAAAGCCCGAGCGGCATTTGGCTGATATCAACGGAGAATTGTATTAACGCTAGACGAATACTTTGAATGTGTCCTTTTGTAGCAAGCTTGTAGAGGGGTACTTACAAAGCGGCGCTAAAATTATTTAAAGTCTATTGATAAAAACAAAGAAACAAAGAGTGTATAGGTAAGTAAAATATAAAATTCACTGAACTGAATTACTCAGGCGTTGAGAATTTGTGGCGTCAGAACAATCCTGTTTTCGATTGAATTGGAGGATATATTTTACAGTTTTTTTTATAAGCATTGAAGTTGTGATGAAATATGTCTAATTGGGAGTGTTTTTTTAGTAAATCGTTGTATTGACGAGCAATTCTGACGATAGGGTTAAAAAAGATGTATTACTGCACACCACATCCTATGCCATACAAGTTGTCTACAACTGGAATAGGTTGCCTGAGGATGTAATCTCAGCAAGAACTATAAATACATTTAAGAATAGACTGGATATGGATATGGAAGGAAAAAAATCTTTGATAGATAAATACTAATTTTATTCGATTCTGCTTGATATAGACACATCAGTATGCACTGCTCGCCTATAAAGAAATAAATAAATAATAAATTATTTTATTAATTTGAAGTGAAAAAAGGTTCGTGACTTTTGCTCTACGGGCGCTATATAAATATATAATGTATTAAATGTTAGGTGAGACAATTCAATAGCAACTTTGAAGGTAATAAATATTATTGATAACGGTTTGTCAAATAACAATATACACTTTCAATATCAAAACTGGAAATATAAATTACAGATTTAGTTCGTTCAAGTCAACTAACTCGGCTATTTTCATTATCTAGCTAAGAATATTAAATAACTAAACCCGAAGTTCGAAAATTTGCAAAAGATATCGAATAGGTACCAAAATTATATTCAGCTTACAAAATGTTTAGGCTAAAATAAACTCAAAGTTTTTTGAAAACTAGCAGCTACTTTACTATTCATTCAATTAATTATTTCGGAAACTTACTCATTATTTTAAAATACTTTTTTTTTACAATGTAATGTGTTATATTTAATAAATTGTTATTAAATGTAATCAAGTCACCTCTCAAAAAAAGTACACCAATTTTTTGAAAGAAAAGTTTATTTTATGCAAAAAATCATCTGCCAAACATTCTTAAATTGTTACATATTTGAATTGCTCTAAGCGGCAGTTTTAGAAGCTACTAAACAAATTCTTGTTGTTTGTAAATGTTTGTTTATATTTTTTTTACTAAATTACTTAAATTTACATAAATAGAATCGAACTGAACTAAAACAACATAAACCCACGGATAGCAACAGTTATCATTGTCAAACAAAGCCAACTTTGACCCAAGTAACACCAATATTTAAACCAACATTTTATACTCTATAAAATTTAACTTGATCTCTGTGACAGTGACATTGACATAGAAGATTGACATTTTTAGAGTTGAGATAGTGGTGGAAAAAATCGATTTTCAAACAATGTTGTAATGAAATCGAATGACTAGTTGAAGGTGAGAAATTGGATTTTATTTACTTACTATTATTTAAAATCAAGTAAGTATGTACGTATATAAATAATGTTATGATATTAATTTAATACTTATAATAATGTAACGATAGTATTTATCGACGTTTTTCACTATTATCGATGGTAATGTAACATATAATTGGGTTTAATTCAATTATACATGTAAAAAATGTTATGTAAAATATACAATAAAATTACTGATAAATTATTTTTTATTTAAAACTATCGATATTTTAATTAAAACTCTATCTAAAACTCTGTGGTCACGATCATTCGTCGCCCATCACTAATCGGCATGCCCATAAAGTATGACATTGACAGGTACTGTCTGTACTATTAAGAAATTCAGGACTTCATAGGCGTGATTTTTTTGACAGCTGTCGCAGAGATCAAGTTAAATTTTATAGAGTATAGTGTTATGTAGCTTATCTACTGTCATTCGCTGAAAGGAAACTTGTATACGTTCAAAAAAGAAATGCGATTAAATTTGATTCGATCAGTAATTGGGCCTGTATGGCCTAATCGTCTTTCAAGAGTAAGCCTATTATCAATTGCAGATTATACCATCGGACATACTACCGGTGCTGTGACAAAACAAGTTTTCAACATTGACTCAATCAAAGCCAACATTGGCCCAAACATTCGCAAACCTCAATGGTAACTATTAAGTTTTTCTAATGACCGAGCCGCACGCTCACTCGTCTCGAAGGCGCCGCGCACTGCGGATCCCTAACCACGCATGCGTTGAGACCTGTAAACCGAAAACAACCATAACCTCACAAATATAATGCTCATTTTACTTTACAACACGCTACTGAAATTTTCCTGCCAAAGAACAAGCTGAGAACAACTATATCTTGAAAGGAATAAAGCACATTTTGCATTGTGTTGAAAGTATCATTCTACTGAAGCTTGCGTTTGAATCGGCAAGCTGAAATCAGCTTTGTTATCTCAAAATAGAGTGTGTTTTATGGTTTTGTGGAACATGTGACTGAAAACAATTCTGGAATAAATTGTGATTGGAAACATGTTCGAGTCGACTTCAAGGAAGTGTTGAGGTATGATTGCTGCGGCATTGTTCTAAAAAAATTCAAATTTTAAACTTTTCTTTCAAGTATTCGACATATTTTTTTTGAGATTACTTGGTGTTGATAATGACTTTTCTAATTTTGATTTAACTAAAAACGTTTAGACACAATAAATTGAATTCTCATAATGTTGAATTATACATCACTACATAGTATATATAAAACAAAGTCGCTTCCCGCTGTCTGTCTGTCTGTCCCTATGTATGCTTATATATTTTCAACTACGCAACGGATTTTGATCCGGTTTTTTATTAGGTAGGGAGATTCAATAGAAATGTTTATATTATGTGTAATGGGGTGGGTCGCTAGTTATATTATAAAGGAATAATAGAACAGTTAGTTTCCAAGGAACTTTGAGTTTACTTTAGCCTAAAACATTTTTTGATCTCAATTAAATTTCGAGTTTTGATTTCTTTGGATAATTTTTGAACTTTTATTTAGATTTCCTTTTTTGAAATCTTCAAATGTAAGAATTTCATCTCACAGTCAACAAACTCTAAGCGTAGTGTCAAGTTATACTCTTTCTATCTCTCTTCTTCGGTCTTTTGTACAGGGTGTCTCAAAAGAAATTTCATATTTAGTGGATTGATTAAAAAAAAAGGAAGCGGTATATAGAAAAAATGTTTATTTATTGTTAAAATACACTTTTTGGGAATTCATTTCTTAAAAATAATATCGTCTAAATGTAAACCCTCACGTTGTTGGCACTCATTTAATCGAACAGTAAAATTACTTATGACTGCTCGACAGGTGGAGTGAGGGATGGCTGCCATTTCGTGACGGATATTTTCTTTCAAATGCGCCAGTGAAGTTGGTTTATTGGCGTAAACTTTAGATTTAAGATAACCCCATAGGAAAAAGTCCATAGGGGTCAAATCTGGGCTACGTGGAGGCCAATTTATGTCACCTCTCCGGGAGATCAATTTTCCTGAGAAAATTTCACGAACACGTGGCAGAGATATATTGGACGTGTGTTTTGTGTGTAATTCTTGCACCAATTGAATTTTGTAGGGGTGCAGCTTTAGATCTTTGTGCATAATGCGATGTAATGATGATCTATGCACATTTAAAGCACTCGCGCGCTTCCGAATTGAAAGGCTCGGGTCGTCACGTACAGATTGATTAACACTCTCCACGTTTTCTACCGTTCTTGATGACCTAGGTCGCCCGGATTTTGATTTATCCAGCGTTGATCCAGTCTCTTCAAACTTTTTAACCCAATTTCGAATGAGAGGAAGGCTTGGCGCATCATTTAAGTGGCGAAAACCTCGAATACTGCAGAATTTTCTACGTAATCACCGTTCTTGTAAAACTCTCGCACGCACAACGCGCGGTCTGCTCCCGAGAAACGCTCCATAGCGACTGAATCCCCAAGAGCCAAGCTACCAATTGACATAACCCCCGCACCCCTCAAGTACGCAGCGTTCACGCAGTAAGCTAAACAAATATAAAATTTCTTTTGAGACACCCGTGGGTCATTCTTTGGGACAGGATTTTCAAGCGGCTTTACTTAAAAAAAATAGAAATCATAAAGTCAGCGAGCCAGTTTTTTTTTCGAGCAAAGCTTAAAACCTCTCTGAACTGGGATACTGATTATTATTCAATTATCTTTATAAATAAATATGGTAAAAAAATGAAATACCCCCATTCTTTGATTTTCGTGGAGTGTCCCAAGCCCCGATCTGATCACTTAGTGAATTTTATATTTTAAACTATACGCTACATGGTTACAAAAAAAATACCACTAAGTCCTAAGAAGTTTAAAATGCTATAAAAAATTAAACCATAGTTCTGAAATAACTACATTGCCTACAAAAAAATTAAATGTAACTGTCCCGAGGTAGTTACTGATTTGCGTGGATTTTTATAATTTCACTAGTATATCTCTTAATTTGCGGCCTGATGTTGCGTGATTCAAATTCAAGTTATAACTAATCGCGCTCCAACTGCCGGGTAGAGTACTTGAGTGATGGTGCGTCGAGTTTTAAAAAAAAAAGAGGTAAGAACCTTGTTGCGTGGGTTTGGTTTCTCAAAACTTTGATTTGCGTGGTACAATTATCTCCGGTGTCTGTGAATTTATTTATTTAGTAAAATATTGTAGCGAACAAATATGAAGTAACGTAACTTATATTAAAAACACAGTTTATTTGTTTACAAGGTTTTTGTGTAAATAAATCGTTTAGGATTTATTTTGATTTTCGTGGTCGTGATCTGCGTGGTTTACAAGGTAGTTTTGACCCACGCAAATCAATTTTTGCCCATCCATCCATCCATCCATCAGCCAAAGGACGTCCACTGCTGGAACATAGGCCTCCTCTATGGATCTAAATAAGACCGGTTGGAAGCGGCTTGCATCCAGCGCGATCCTGCGGTCTTAATGAGGTCATCTGTCCACCTTGTGGGTGGACTACGCTGCGCTTGCCGGTACGTGTTCTCCACTCGAAAACTTTTTGGCTCCACCGGTCATCAGTCCTCCGCGCTATGTGCCCTGCCCATTGCCATTTCAACTTGCTGATCCGTTGGGCTATGTCGGTAACTTTGGTTCTTCTACGAATCTCCTCATTCCTGATTCGATCCCGCAGAGAGACTCTGAGCATAGCTCTCTCCATAGCTCGTTGGGTTACTTGGAGCTTACTAATAAGTGAGAGACCACGTTTCTGTGCCATAAGTCATCACTGGCAACATACACTGGTCGAAAACTTTCGACTTGAGGCACTGAGGTATGTCGGAAGAGAAGACGCTACTCAATTTTCCAAACGCTGCCCATCCGAGTTGGATTCGGCAATTGGCCTCTTTGTTGAAGTCGGACCTGCCTAACTGGACTACTTGTCCTAGGTAGACGTACGAGTCAACGACTTCAAGAACCGAGTTTCCAACAGAAATCGGGGTGTGTAAAACATGGGAATAACACATGACTTTCATCTTGTCCATGTTCATCTTAAGACCCACCTGTTGTGAAACCCGATTGAGGCCTTCGAGCATCGTGCTGAGCTCTTCCATCGATTTTGCCATGACTACTATATCGTCGGCAAGCCGAAGGTGAGTGAGATATTCGCCATTGATATCGATGCCGAATCCTTTCCATTCCAGGAGCTTGAAGGCGTTCTCCAAAGTAGTCGTAAACAGTTTTGGAGAAATTACGTCTCCCTGTCTTACGCCTCTTTTTAAAGGGATCGCCTTGGAGCTCTCTTCCTGTACTCAGACCGACATAGTGGCGTTATTATACAAGCACTTCAACACTTCGATGTACCGATAGTCAATACGGCATCGTTGGAGAGACTCGAGCACAGTCCATGTCTTGACCGAATCAATGAATTTTTCATAGTCCACAAACGCTAAGCAAAGTGGCAGATTATACTCTTCGGTCTTCTGTATAACATGCCGCAGCGTATGAATGTGGTTCATGGTGCTAAAGCCTTTTCGGAAACCGGCTTGTTCGCAAGGCTGAAAGTCATCAAGCCTGCGCTCGAGACGGTTCATAATGACCCTTGAAAACAGCTTATAAACATGGCTCAGAAGTGAGATGGGTCGGTAGTTCTTCAATAAGGTGTTGTCACCTTTCTTGAAAAAAAAAACAACACTACCTCGCTTCTTTTCCATGCTTCTGGCGTGATGCCCTTGAGGACGATGGTGTTGAAAAGCTCCTGGAGGACTTTTAGTACCGGTGTTCCACCCGCTCTCAGCAGCTCTGATACCGTCATCACCCGGCGCCTTGTTGTTCTTAAGCTGATTCAGGGCCATTCTAATCTCGTACAGGCTCATGTCCAGGATGTCTTGCTAAATTGCCCCACTCTCAGCTCATCATCGCTTCTTTTGCCCAACTTTGCGTTGAAATCCCCCATAACAACAGTAAAGTGGGTCTTAGATGTATGTATGGCCTGACTTACGTCTTCATACATAGTCTCCACTTCGTCATCTGGGTGTGACGAGGTCGGTGTGTATACCTGAATGACCTTCAGCGAATACTTCTTGGATATTCTGAGTATTAGATACCCTGCTCGACACACTTTCGATGGTGATAACATTGTTAGCGAGGGACTTGTGAACGAGAAAACCGACACCACTTTGGGACCGCTGGTCACCTTCCCGGTAGTAGATCAGGTTGCCGGATTTCAGAGTTATCGTGTCCTCCCCCTCTCTACGGACTTCTCTACGGGCTATTTTGAGTCATTTTGGGCCCGCAATTTTTTTAATGTCGTCTTCCCATCTTGTGTAGGATCTTCCTTTCATGTCCATTCCATGTCGTAACAGTTTTGGTCCATCTGCGGTCTACCAGGCGCGCTACATGCCCGGCCCATTTCCATTTTAATTTTTAAGCGTGGGATAGAGCATCTATTGCTTTGGTCTTGGATGTTATTTTCAAATGTCTAATCTTATCTTTTGTATTTTTTTATGTTTAACATGCTGCACTCCATTCCTCTTGGGCAAGTAGTTAATTTATTTTTAACTTTGTTAGTAAACTTCCATATTTGGCATGCATATGTGAGACAAGAGATAATACACGAGTCCATGACTTTTTTTGAGCTTTATAGGCATATCGCTTTTAAATATTTATTTATACCTTCAATAACTGTTCCTTGTTCTTTTGACTCTTCTCTCTACTTCCAGCTCATTATTATTTATGTTGAATCCTACTTGTTTTCCCAAATAAATGTATTGCTCTACGTATTCAGGTATATGATTTCCAACAATTATGCTTGACTTGGTGTGATTTGACATAACTTTCGTCTTTGAAATATTCATTTGTAGGCCTACTTTTCATGCTAGCATCATGTTTCAATCATATAATGTAGTTAGTTACTTGACTCTGATAGCAACACTAAATCATGAGCAAATCTTAAGTGATTGAAATATTTGCCTTGAATATACAATCCTTGTTTTTTCTAGTCTAATAGATTCTAATATAGCTAGAAAAATTCTCGGAGAGATCGGATTCACGTTGTCTTACGCCTAAGAGGGAAACTTGGGCCAATGGTTTCAAGCTTAACTCTACCGGTGCTCATTCCGTGTATTTGTTTTATTTATTACATGTACTGAATTTCTACATTTTGAGCTTCCAGAGTTTCCCATATGCTTTGGTGTGAAAATGCATCAAACAGGTTGATATTGTTCCAACGTAGGTCTAACCCGTACTGTTACAAACCAAAAATTAATTGGTTCTCCAAAAGCATTAATAAAAGAATTTGATAAGCAGCTGATTCCCTACATGAATCACGTTTCAAATATAATATCACACCACAAATCGTCAAACAAATAAAACACAATCTGAAACAAGACGAATGCATAATCCATTGAAACTTTGTTTGTGTGTGTATTATAGTAGCTATAAGATATAATACCTACCTAGACCTATAAAAATAGGTAATTAGGTATGTATTCAGTAAAATATTGCACGCCCGAAAAGGGTAAGACTGTGATACTTCTCTTATAATTTTTTCACAACATATGTACCAGTTTTATAGCAATAAACGATATTCTGATTCTGATTCAGAATTACAATGCAAAATATTCAAGAGAAATCCAAGCCGTTCACTTTAGAGGTAGTAGAAATAGCTGACTCTGCACACTGTAGTTTTATACTACAAAAAAGATGGCAAAATGATAACGACACCTTATTGCACAGTAAGCGAATCACTGCGACATGATGCACTTGCAATAAGGGAGCATCTTCTGCCTATCCCAAAATTTTTGGAAGATAAAGCGCCACAAGTTGATGCTCTTTACTTTGTATCCAATTAACTTTCTGTACAATACAGAGATGAAACTTTGATTATCTAGCTTATACGTCAGAATAACATATAGGCTATAATTTATAAAGATATTGCGGGAAACGAAGTTCTTTGTGATTTCTTTGACTAACAATAAATAATGTTGGTCTGATACTACTAAAAACGTTTTCTGCCTTAGTAACTTACCATTTTTTTACTTTATCATAACATAATAATTTTTTTTCAATATGAAGGAACAGTAAGTAACTCATCTGAGAAAGTCAAATTAAAATTATCATTTTCGTGGGGTGTTTTATGATTTGCGTGGCCTCCATTTTTTTAACCCCGATTATCTCTGTAAGTATGTGGCTCTTTGAGGTGCCTCTTCTACAAAACATATTCATTTTACATATCTTTTTAGATTCTGACAAGAAATTGAAAAAAAAATTGAATTCGAAAATTGCCACGAAAATCACCAAAGAACGACTTACTCGAAGAATCACCCCCGTATGAGTTGCCGCAGCGTTTGGATATTGTCTATGGTGCTATAGCCTTTTCGGAACCCAGTTTGTTTGGAAAGCTGGAAGTCATCAAGCCTGTGCTTGAGACGGTTGAAAACAGTTAATCAAACATGGCTCAGAAGTCAGATGGGTTTGTAACTCTACAATAAGATTTTCTCACCTTTTTTTATAGAATAGCATCACTAAGCTTATTTTTCATGCTTTTGGAGTTATTCCTTCGAGATCGGCGGTGTTGAAAAGCTTCTGTAGGACTTAAAGTACCGGTTTACCACCCGCTTTCAGAAGCTCTGATGTGATGCCGCCATCACCTGGCGCTTTATTGTTCTTAAGCTGATTCAAGACCATTCTAATCTTGTACAGGCTGATGTCCGGGATATCTTCGGTGAAGAACTAAAGAACCAAAGAAGAATTGTTGTTTCTTTTAATTAAACAACAAATTATTTAACTGATCAACATCTGATGAATTTTTGACAGTTGTTATTGAATAAAAAAATTTAATAAGTATATGTATGTATATCATCTAAATAAGAATAATCAAAACGAAAACAAATAACTTTCATTATTTGTTATCATCAAAATAACAATAACCAAAATGTGACATTTTGATTATTTGGCAAAAGGAATCACAAAACGATTATTTTATGAATCAGGTAAAACCGATCTCGCAGTTGGAAGTGGCTAGCATCCAGCGAGTTATTTCATTACTATTTTTACTGCCTTGAGAGTAAACGTTCTATGCTATACTAGTTGATATTTAATATCCCTTTGAGAATCCTCGACATGAGATAGCCAGAAAAACACAACATGTTATTCAAAAAACCATTATTATCATATTTTGGCAAAACAGGAAAAAATGAAGATCACTGGGTTTCCCCGAACATTATTACATTACGCCGAGTTGACACACGCCAAATAACCAGACAGATGTATGTTAAGGCAGGGACATACCGATACTGCGGACGAATGCGCAAGCGTACCCGTACCCCAGTGTTAGCGAGTAGTAGGAAACACTCCAGGGTTTTTAGTGGGTATACCGTCCAACGGAGACTCCTACATAACCACCTTGCTTCCCCCGGGGCGGGGTGGTATCCATAAAGGATTTTCCCTGGGCAAAAAAAAAAAAAAAAAAAAAGGGACATACCGATAGAGTCTACGGATTTACTTTAAAAACGTGACCGTCGTTTGTATGCTCAGGCGAGATTACTTTCTCTTCACATCAAGTCCTGTCCTGACGTCCTGTACTAATCTTACGTAGTTCAGTGCTTAATCGGCTTTATTAACCTATTGTTGATCATACACTTACCCGTGTTCACCAACGCTTGTTTAAGTTAAATGTGCGATTAGTGTATTTAAACAACGGTTTAACTCAGGTCTTCACCAATAGGTGTATATTTTACTCACCACTGATTAAATCTTAAACGGTTTCATAACGGAATTATGGTGATCACCAAGCAAACACCGTTATTTAGATACAGTAATTACACGTTTTACTTAACTTTCGTTGGTGAACTCAGTTCTAAAAGGCAAACACAAAAACAGGTAATTCTGCGAAAAAAACATGTAGATATAAATAGAACCAAATACAGACAACTTGAATCTGAGTTCAAAAAACAGGAATATTTGTATTTGTTGTTTGTACTTGTATTTCTTAGATGAACTGATATTGATAATTCCGTTTAACTTTGAAAGTTGGTGTTTTAGTGTAATGTCATTGAAATTGGATTGAAATCATAATGAGTATTTAATTTACTCAAATTATAAAGTTAATTTGTTATTAGAGATAGGCATAAGTCGGAGGAAGATGGCACAGTAAGAGGAAAGCCAAATAGTGAGATAAAAACACATTCATTCACACTAAGTTACATTAAATTACTGTGAAAGAAACTAATAATTATGAAAGTACCATCTAGTATGTCCTCAGCCTAACACGTAAGGGAAGTCTACGCTAAGTGCGTTCTACCAAATAAACAAAACCAAACGTAACAAACAATAGTTATTTCTATTGCTCCTAACATAAGACGCAAAATCGCATGACGAAAAAATAGTAAAAATATACGAACATGTCAGATGTAATTTTGTTTAACAAACAGGTGACCCGCTTAATAGTAAACGTCACGCCTGCTTGGAAGGGAGGTGTTTCCATTACAACACGGAAAAACCCCAGACGTTTTCCCTCAAAAAGTAAAGCCACAAAAACTGGGTACTCTAAAGTTGAGTAGTTTGTAGCACTCTGTATTTCAAAGCGGACAGAAAGTGATGTCAATTTTTGACCGACGAACCACCGGAGGAGGACAATTCGACGCATATATATTTTTTTTATGTATAACCACGCATAACTTTTTTCAAAGTAGTCCGATTTCAATAATTCTTTTTTTATTTGAAAGAATATACTTCAAAAATTGGTCCCATTTAAATTTTATCGAAATCGGCTTAACCATTTTTGATAAATCAACAATAATGTGCAAAATGTTACATCGATCCGTGCATAATATTTGCGTTCTAGTGATGCGCCTCGGCTTCGCACAAGTGTATTATACATATATATAAACATTTTTCTTGAATTACTCTATCTATTAAAACAAACTGCATCAAAATCCGTTGCGTAGTTTTAAATATATAAGCATACATGGGGGCAGACAGCGGAAAGCGACTTTTTTATACTATGTAATGATTCTGTACACGGGTAAAGTCGGTCATGCTATTTTTTGTAAAAAAATACCTAATTATGTACACAGCGCACTTAATAAAAATGCATGTAGGTACTTTAATAGTCCTTCTGTCGTCTTCCGTGTTCGATGGTGCTTTAATACTTGTTTGTATTACCACCAAAATTACTTGGATTAGAGGTGATTTGGGTCTACATAAAAATTCGGATCATTTGGGGTTTTCTTTTCAAATGTCATAATGGTTGACTGGGTCCACGTCCCAAGTTCGTTGTGTTGTAAGCTCTAATTAAAATCACAAGAATACTTGTAACCTGTATTTCCGCGTCACAGAAGTTGGCGGAAATAAAGTTTCCTACAAGCTGCGCATCCAATATCCAATCAACGCGCGGCTTTATGTGAGCTTCAGTCAGTATTGAATATTGCGCAGTTTGTAGCTAACTTCACATCCGCCAACTTGTATGACGCGCCTACACTAGAAAATTATAGGAAAGGCCTAGCAATGATTTTTTACAGCAGATATGAAGATTATGAAAAATAACGAAAACAGAACCATTTCTTTTCTGAGAAAAGTAGGTGAAATCAAAAATAGATATTTCATAATTCATTTATTCTGCTTCCTGTACATGATGGTAAAAAATATAAATGGTACAAAGTGACATATGGATCCCGTCGGGCGCAGCAACTACAGAAAAGAGGAAGGCACCATAATTAGGTCATATTAATTTTTCTTTAGTGAAAATTAAAAAACACAAAATTGTTAGTAATTGCTTAAATGTCCACTAAAAGTTACAAAATAGAATGTCATTGAAATCATTATAATATCAAAAATACAATAATTAATGTAAATGTTTTTCATTTAAAAATTCGTCTAATGTATAATAAGATTTAGTCATAAGAAATTGTTTTAAGTTTTTTAAAAATATTGTGTCCATATTTTCAGTTTTTAATTCATTAGGCAATTTACTAAATATATTTATGGACATTGAAAGTATTTAGGTGTGAAATCACCTTAAATCAATTACCGCAAACACGGGATGGGTACTATTCGACAAAAATCAATTAAGCTGGCGACACAAGGGGTCTATGACACACATTTGACGTCATTATGGTAGTCGTGTCGTGAAAGCCATGTTTTATTTCCATAGCCTTTTTGCAAGGCACTAATTTAAAAATATGTCGCATAGATGCACGTAGTTCATAGACATGCAACTGGATGTAAAATATTATAATATAGTGCAGTATAGTAACAGCAACAATTATTTATTTAATTTATGGTAGGTATGTCAAATAAATTATATTCATATACAACTTGTTGAAATATGGACTCTTGAATAGACATAGACCATTTAGGATTAAGTTTTTTATAAAAGATGTCGAAATACATTGGTTGAATCAGAATATTTCAATATTTAATTATTTTTTTACATTGTTTAAATAAGTAAACATTTGTCAGAGGGCTATAAAAGATTGTTTTTCAGTTACAGTTATTTATTCATAAAAATAATTTACAGTTTAAAATAGCCTTATTAACATATAATAAAAATAATTATTATTCCATACGTACATATTATATTTGAATTGTTATCATATATTTTCGTATATATTGTTATTATTATTTTAATATCCCCTAACTTATTTAGCTAAGACTAAGCTCTTATAAAGCTTAGTACTTAACACTTCTTTTGCACGAACTAGTATACCTACCAAAGAAACAAAAAGTTTTCTAAAATCTAAATCTTTCATATTCATAAAACTACATTTATATATGATTTCTTGTTTCTGAAAATAAAAGTAAGCTCAGCAAAAGTTTCATATAAGAAAATTCCAACCCCTCTTTCTTGAAGCCCTTTTGAAATTTCTTCATATTTTTTCCACTTTACCCTTGGACTGAAATAAGCTCAGGTCTAAGCAATCCGTCTTAAGTACCACTCACCTGTAACCAGCTTAATAGAGGGCTTTACTTGCACTTCAAAGAAAATAAGCTAGTAACGAAGGACCTAAGTGTTTGAATTGGTAAATTGTAAGTTTACAGGTAGATCATATTGACAAAAAGAGAGATAAAAATATTTGTTCTCGCATGTAGAAAGGCTGACTTACGTTAGTAAGTCACTACATAGTATAAAATAAAGTCGCTGCCCTGTCTGTCTGTTCCTTTGTATGCTTATATCTTTAAAACTATGCAACTGATTTTGATGCGGTTTTTATACAGATATAATGATTTAAGAGAAAGGTTTATAAGTATAATACACCTGTGCAAAGCCGGGGCGTGTTGCTAGTATAGTATAAAACAAAGTTGCTTCCTGCTGTCTGTCTGTCCCTATCTATGCTTATATCTTTAAAACTAAATAACGGATTTTGATGTGGTTTTTTTAATAGATAGAATGATTTAAGATAAAGGTTTATATGCATAATACACCTGCGCAAAGCCGAGGCGTGTAGCTAGTCCAATAATAATTTCTAGTATAGTTCAAATTTCACAAGTTTAACAAAGTTTGCGTGAGTGGTCCGGCTGCAAGATGGGTCGAAGATGTAGCCGTAATTGCGGGTCGATCCTGGGCACGATTGGCACAGGGCTGACACAGATAGCACGGTAAAAGAGAGACTTATACTCAGCAGCGGTGTAAAAAAAACTGTGGATGAGGTAAGTTTGTATAGGCCGGATGGCTAGCCCTGGTGTTAGAGGTTTTAAGCCGCCTGAAGGCCTCTGACATGACTAAACGGTTAAAACAACCGGGACCTACAATTTAACGTGTCATCCCGTGCTGATCGATGCTTAACTTCGATGATCGCTAACAAACACGTAGTCAAACTAAGCTATGCTAATGCCAAAAGCTAGTTCCTTTGGTCCTTCCATCGCATTAGATTAAATTAAAGACAACAACATTGAAATCTGTAATTGAAATAAGAAGGCCAGCATGCCATCTTGCATTGCTGATCGCAACATTCGCAACATAAGAAAGAAAGTAAATTATAGAAGGGTTTTCTCTGCGGGGAGAAAAAACTAATAAGATTCACATTATTTTGTTCCATTTTATTTTTGTCTTTGATTAGCTGATAGGGCCGCTGAAGATCATAAAAAAACTTTCGTTTGTTTCAACTATACGACGTCCACTGCTGGACACAAGCCTCCTGTTTAAATCTCCAATAAGAACGGTAAGTTTATTGTCTTAATAAAGTCATCTGTTCACCTTGTGAAATCAATTTATTTCTTATTTAATTTGAAATATTATTTTTTGTGATGAATTGCCTTTTGCCTTATCATCTGTATTATAAAATCAGCCCTATTTTGTATTTAATTAAATCAGGTTAATGGTTATATTTGTTGCTGATTTACTTAATCTTAGTTTAATTTATTACTATGTAATCAACTTATTTAAATGTAAAAAGTAATGACGTGTAACTTATTGTTATAAATAAATGAGTATGAGTATAAATATATTTAAAGAAAAAACATGACATATAATGAGATATTTTTTGTGAAGATACAAAACGTAAATTTCAGAAGAAAAAATAACGAGTTTTCTAGAAGAAGCTAAGAAAAATGTAACGAGTTTTTTTCTGACTCCGCAATGGTTTAGTAAAAAGTGTGTCTGGATTCTGTACCGGAGTTTCGCTTTCAATTTCAGCCACAAAAAGACTTTAATATTAGATTTAAGATATCTAAGGGAACAGAATTATATTTTTGGTGCAGTTTAAGTGGTATTTTCATACGTTTGTCTCGCTTACACATACAAACTACAAAATAAACGTAAAAAGAAGAACCTTAAAAAATAGAGCCACGGTGGCCTAGTA